>CM076581.1:234342646-234942646 GCA_034641835.2 Pinus albicaulis | reverse complement strand
CTCACGAGGCATGCCTAATGGAGCTTCTGCTTCTTTAGAAGGTGAACTAGGTGGTGGAGAATGTGGAAATCTTGCTCTCCTTTTCTTTGGCTCTTTTTGAGACGCTTCTGCTTCCACCAATTTGCCTTCTCCTCTTTTGAGCTTGAGCCTTGTAAGCATCTAAAACTTTCAAACAGTTAAACAATTCTTTGCACTAAAACATCACCAGACAATAAACTCTAGCTCTGATACCAATCTGATCTGAAATGAATGTATTAGTTTTACTGTGCTAAGTGTCTTTTTAGTTTAAAAACATGTGCATACTTGTTTCATTATTTTGCATAAGAATTAAGGATTTTGACCATGAATTGTAGATGATTTTTAGTGAATTAGAAGCATAAAAAAAGCTTAAATAACATTGAACAACAGTGTAAAATAGAGAAATAAGTCACCACATGAAATTTACACAGCAGGCATGATGAAGCAGTTCACCCCGCCTGGGCTACATTTGTTGGTCCAGCTCCCAATGGCATGTCCATCTTTCATTATGCTCAAAATTGTGATACTAAATTTAGTTACAATGCTCTAGTGGTTGTTTTTTTTGCACCAATGGCTCCAGAATTCTCCAATTAGTCAAAAATGACTCTTCATTCACTCAGAATGGATGAAAATTGAGTCTCCTACTCTTTTTCCCAGTTTCAAATGTGAAAGCCCCACTAAAAGTGGAGAAATCCACTTAATTAGAGTTAAAATAGGCATAGGCCACCAAAAATGGTGCGCCCGCTAACTTTTCGCCAACTTGACCATGTAATAAATGTTTGTTGTTCGGGGTGGCCACATGCGCACCCCCCACAACTGCGATTATCATAATAGTTGGGCGGAACTCACGTTTTAACATGTGGTTGAATGAGTTGACACCATGGTTGAGCTGCAGGTTTGTGTTGTCGGGTATTTTTTTAACCGCACGGCGTTATCGTTTGATTGTTGCATGTGATATAACCATCGGGGACCGCTGGCGGGTTGGGACTGCCTGCGGTTCCCAACCCCCCATACACCATTTCATTATAACTTAAATACAACCCGCAAAAAATATGGTTAAGAAAATTTGTGTAGCGCAAACGGTAGAGTGTATGCATGCCCGATGGGAGGTATGGGGGTCGATTCTTGCGGACCCTCAACAAAATTTTACTATGCAGTTGCAGAGCCACGTGACGACCTTAGGGCTGGCCATATGGTAGCCTATGATTGGCTCCTCCAAACATGTTCAACAAATAAAATTGCGACACTTGTCATCCATCGATTGTCCTGGTGGAAAGAAATATTCTAAGGAATATTCCTTTTTTACTGACTGTACCTCCACCTTGCTGACTATGCATCCCAGTCAAACCTGGTCAAACTATCGCAAATTTACTTGTTTGACATTTCAATCAAAATGCGATATCTTCCTCATCTGACATCGGTTTTTTGAACTGTTCATGATGCCAGAATCAGGAAGACAAGATCTATGCAACCATCCTAGTTTCAACCCAATCCTATAGCTTTGAATTTTGAGAAAAATTTATGAACTCCTGATCACCGTTGGATCCATCTGAGAACCAAAAAAACCAACTAGGATATTTCTCATCTAGATGGCCTCACATGCATCCTGAATTGCTGCCATGTACTCTTCCTTGGTTGAACTGAGTGCCATAGATTGTTGCTTCCCAATGTAGCAAGAAACTGTTGCCGATCCTATGCTGAAGATCCCTCCTGATGTGCACTTTCTGTCTGATAGACTACCTGCCCAATCTGCATCCGTGAAGCCTTGAAGCTTCAATCCCTTTGTTCGTCTATACTATAATCCATACTCTATAGTGCCCTTGAGATATCTCAAGACATGCTTCCCTGCCTTCCAAAAGATCTTGGTCGGCTTAACGATAGCTTGAATCAGCTGGTTAACTGCATAGAAAATGTCCGGTCTTGTGTTTTCCAAGTACATCAGTGAACCCACTAGATGCCTGTAAACAATAGCGTTCACTACTTCTCCTGAAGTAGCATCCTATTTCCTCCAATTTCCTAGAAGAGGAATCTCCATGGATTTATAGCTCTCCATGTGAAACTTACTCAGAATCTCTTTGGCGTACTTGCCTTGAGAAAAAAATAGCTCACCATCCCGCTACCATATTTCCAAACCAAGGAAATAGTGATGGAGTCCCATGTCCTTTATTTTGAACTCCCTTGCAAGATCCTCTATGTAAGAAGTTATCGGCTGCTCATCACCTGTCAAAATTAGATCATCAACATAAAGTACGATAATCAAGAGCTTACCATCAACCATATTCTGGTACAAGTTCGCATCCGCTTCACTTTTGGTGACGCCCAATCCAATGAAATAGCTTTCAATCTGAGTGTACCAAGCTTGAGGTGCTCGATTCAACCAATACAGTGCTATCTTGAGTCGGCACACATGCGACTCACTGTCAAAGATCTCAATTTTTTTTGGATTCTCTATGTACACTTCTTCCTCAATAACTCCATTAAGAAATGCAATTTTCACATCCATCTAATGTATCTGTCACCCTATCTGCGTTGAGAGAGAAAGGATAGATCTAATCGATGAGTATCTCACAACCGGTGCGAAAGTGTTATCATAGTCAATCCCCTCAACTTGTGAGAATCCTCGGGCTAAAAATATAGCCTTGTACTTATACACACTCCTATCAGCTGCCTGCTTCACCTTATAGATCCATCTAGATCCAACCATTAATTTTTCGGTCAGTCTTGGGACGACTTCCCATGCACTGTTCTTGACGATGGAGTCATACTCCTCAACCATAACATCAACCCAAATTGGTTGCTGCACTGATTCCTCAAAGGAGGATGGCTCTGTCACAATACACTTGCTCATAAGAGTCATGTATCTAATAAACATGTCTAGAGATTGTCTCTGTCTGTGCAGTGAAGAAGGTTCTCCTACATGCTCTGTCGCATCAAGTCTCAATATATTAGATTCCGTGGTGCGCCTTCTACCATTTATAGTGGATGGATTTGCATGAGTGTTTTCTTCCACTCCATGATCCTTCGCATGTGGCTGCTCCACATATTGAGGTTCATCCTTTGGAACCAAGAGCTCCTCATCTAAATGCAAATCTAGATCCCTCTCAAGGGACAATCGCATGGCTTTCTCCTCATCAAATTTTATATCCCGTCTAAAAAAAATCATCTTGCTGTTTGGAAAATACACCTGATAGTTGTGGGGAGTATCAGTGTACCCCAAAAATATCCCAATCTCAGCTGTTGGGTTGAGCTTCTTCCTAGAATCTTTGGTCACATGCCATATACAAATGAGCCAAAAATTTTAAAATATGAAACAACATATTTCTTGCTAGAAAAATCCTCCTCTGGTGTACTCATGCCAAGTATCCGATGAGGACTACGGTTTTGCACAAATATCGCTATGTTGCATGCCTCCGCCCACAAATGAAACAATAGGCTCTGATCATGCAACATCACTCGTGCTACACCCACAATTGTTCAGTTCTGTCTTTCTGCGACCCCATTCTATTGTGGATTATGAGGCACAATCAACTCTATCTGAATTCCTTCTTTGTTGTAGAAGTTCTTGAATTGATTTGAGATTTACTCACCACCATTCTCGCTCCTAAGAGCCTTCACATGCTTCCCCGTATCTTTCTTCACCAGTGTTTTGAACTCAAGAAATTTTGACAACGTCTGATGTTTCTTCAGCATGAAGTAGATCCAACACTTTCTAAAAAATCATCAACAAAGATCACATAGTATATGTGCATTGCTGTCGAAGAAGTGGAGAATGGTCCACACATGTATGAGTGAACTCTCTCAAGGATTTTCAAAGCTTATTTCTCCTTCTCGTGAAAAGTGGCCTTTGCATACTTCCCCATAGTACATCCCTTGCATGTGTCTAACTGCGCAAGAGTACTCTTGGGAAGACTCGTAGAAATCTGTTGCATGACCTTCAAGGCTCCATGGTGTAGATGGCCCAATCTCCTGTGCCATAACTCACCCTCATCCCGGCTCACCACTTTGTCTTCCTTACCCATCAATGCTGCACAACCATCTACATCAAGTTTATAGAGATTCTTCACACGAATCCCAACCTTCTAGGCTTGTCCTGTGGCTTTGTGTCAAAGTAAAGATTTTCCTTCACTGAAAACCACATCATAGCCTCTATCCTCCAACGTCATTGCGACTGAGACTAAATTTTTATTCAAGCCTGGTACATACATTACATATTTTAATAAGAAGGGTTTACCTTATTGTCTCTAGAAGGTAACTATACCAATCCCGGTAGAATTGTACCGCCCGTCATCACCCATTTCAATATGCATCTGGAGGTCCTTCTCCTCCAAGCTACTAAAAAGTTCTTTGTCTCCCGTCATGTGGAAATATGCACCACTATCCAAGTACCACACCGATCCAATTACACTTGACACCATGCATGGAATGAGTGAGAATTCAAGCTCAAATTTTTAGGCCAAAGCCTCACCAACTGCAGACCTTGAATCCTTCTTGTTCTTCTTCTTTTGTGGACAATTAGTGGAATAATGTCCATGCTCGTGACAATGAAAACACTTCACTCTAGACATGTCACGATTCTTGCCATATTTGTCGGACTCAAATTTGGAATAGGATTTATTTCCTTTCCCCTTCTTTGCCTTAGCAACCAAAGCACAATTTTCTTCATCATCATTCTTAGATGAAAATCCATCCCTGGTATTCTGCCTAAATTCTTCTTGCACCAAATCCAACGAAAGTCATTCCAAATATGACAGATTATCCCTCCCATTGACAGAGTCCTGATAACTATGCCAACTCTTGGGAATTCCTAGAAGATCTAGGCTCACCAAGTCATCATCCGTGACAGTGATTACAATGCTCCCAAGCTCATCCCGACATTTGAAAAACTTTGTTAAATATTTTCTTGAGCTTGTCCTTTAGTGCCATTTTTCTATGATCACTTCTTCTCTGAAACAGGTCTGTCAAATATTTCCACATTGCATATCGTGTCACTTTTCCATGGAGACTTGAGAAAATTTGGTCTTGTACTCCCTCTAGTAAGATCCTCTTCGCCTTTGCAACCTTCTTTTTCCAAGCATCAAGATTTGCGACATCTGCTGCAACAGGTTTAGGAATGTCATTATCAATGAATTCTTTCAACCCATTTTCCTCCAGTACTACCTCCATTCTGTATTTCCACGCAGTATAATTGGAACTTCCCTAGAGTGCATACGTTAATATTAAGCCATTGAAATCCATCTCAATCATGATCCGCTTGTCGCACCAATAATAATTTTACAAATTCGAATTCTATTTAGTCACAAAGTCAATTTCTTCTCCACTATAGTGAATTCCTGTGCTCTGATACCATGTAGAAATTATACAAACATATGTATATCAATATATTCAATCTGATCAAGCAATGTACTAAAGCTAGATATTGAATCCTTCTACAATATTCAATTCGATCAAGCAATGTACTAAAGCTAGATACTGAATCCTTCTACAAATCAATTGTAGAAAATAAGCATGAGTGCCAATCAAAACAAGTAATGAAAGAAGCAAATCAAACCGCAACTCATATATTTTCTTGGGGAAAGCTTACTACTCAAACTCCTCTATCTTCTATTGTATATTCACCATGGAATCATGAAACAATAACAATGCACTATTCTCACAAGAGTCTCCTGCACTCTCACAACTGTCTCATACTGACCCAGACAAAATCAACCAGCACTTAGCCAATTTCCTGCCTTTAATCAGCCTACCTTGCTTGCTCAATTCCTGATGAATGCAATCCCTATTCTTTAGGAATTTTGGCTTTCCAAAACTGCGCAAGCATCATGGGAAATCCAATGTATGTCTGGTTGCACAAGGGAAACCTACTAATGATACAACTGATATTTAACCTCCCTTTAACCTTTGTCTCAACTGGGTCTCCACTGGAATTGACATGCATGTAGTTATTAATAGTAAATCATCAGTTGCATGCAGATCACTGATTTTGAATTAAATCTAATTTAATTCACTTGATCTCTCACTAGTGCAACAAACAATTACAACTAGTTCAATTGACTTTAACTCACCTAACTGAGTTAACTGATTACTCATGCATTAAACTAATGCAATAATTGAAACTAGAACTCATAAATACTAGAATCACTCTGCATGCCTCACCAACCACCCTCAACTTGAAATTCATGAGCTAACTGAGTTTATCACACTCAGTTAACTATTACACGTGACCATGAGATAATATTACATTTTATTGTTCAATTTAATTAAGGGAAAATTAAATTAGACAGTGCACCAATTTAATTAGTTAAATTGGCTTTCACACTAATGTATCGCTAGGAACTGTGGTCCCACACTAGTGTGTGTGCTGCAATTTCTTGTTGACTTTAAACACTAGAAAAGTACAATAATTAGACAAAATTAATTAGAAAGAATCAAGTGAGATCAGAATTAGTGGAAGGTTCATCTAAGATCTAAATTTTACTTTGCAAAGAGGTGGATACCAATTTTCTTGGAAGAGTACTCCACCCACCTTCACCGTTAGATTCAATGTAATGTCAGAAGCAAAGATCCTCTTCATTCATCCACATGCCTCTATTAATCCCTAGTGGAATCCTCCCCATTAATTTAGAACAAGTTGAGTAAATTTTATACCCTCCCTACAAGAAAAAAAAATGCAACGAGAAATGACAAGAGGCATCCGCAACATGGCTTGCAAATAATCAATACTTGAAATATGTTTATGGGTTATAATAAAGATAAAAAAGGTGAACGGTTGCACAAATCAAGATTTAGTTGATAGTTAAAGCAGTGGGACGATGATGATGAGTCCCATGGAAAATTTTAGGGGCTAATATTCACAAGTGGGCTAATTTTCCATGATTTTTCAAAAAAAAAAGTTTTGCTAATATCCATTTCTTTTCTAAAAATTATTCGCCCAAATTTTATATTATAAAATTATTTTACCTTGAAAATCACCAACAATTATAGATATTATATAAAATTATTAGAAATTTGAATATGTTTATAGAAATATTGCCAAACATTTTGCAATTTGAATATTAGGGACTAGTAAGATTCGTTTAGATTTTCAAATTTTATCATAGATTTCCATCCTTAAAATTTTCCCCTAATGTTGGAAGAACTTTCAATCATCTAACAATGGATTTGACAATGCAGAGGAGTGCAAAGTGGCATCTAGGGGAGTGCTTCCTTGAGGAAACACCTTCCGACGTAAAAATAATAAAATAAATATAGTATAAGAGATTAATATTATTCCAATCACCCTATTATAGTATAATAGGTTGATATTATTCCATTATATATATTATCTTGCATTTATTTCATTTGCATGAGTCATTTTCAATCTTTAGTTAATATTCAAAAAATAATAAAATAAATATAATATAAGCAACAATATTATTACAATCACCTTATTATAGTATAATATGTTGATATTATTCAATCACCTTATTGTTTATTTTTGATCACACATTCGTAAGCAATGACGTTGTACTTTATTCATATCTCTTATCGTATATCATACTTTATTCATACAAAATTATTTATGGCTCCTCGTTGCAACCATCAACATCGTGTTGTTTTTACAATGGTCTTTGCATTCATGTGCAAATAAGGTTTTGTTATGACCTTAAACTTTGTGCTATTTTTTCACATTTATTGGTTTCATTTTGCTGATCATATATTTCTAATGAATTAATAGAAATAAAATATTTCTCTGCTAGGATAGAGAGGTGAAGAATGATATTCACAAATCGAGAAATGGTCCAATTTTTTTTAGGGAAAACACAAACAAAGATTGGCTCAACAACTTGTTGCAATTAGGACCTAACGCATTTACAATATTAAAAATATGTGTATATGGAGGCAACAGTGAATCTACAATAACTTTGAATACAAACCCTAAGAATGAGAGTTCATGATTGAGTGCACATTGCAATGTGGACTAGACAAGCTTGTTTTTGGGCTCTCTCATCGAAATGATATATTTTCTAGGTTATATAGGGGTGGTTTAGTATAGGAGCTATTTCTTTTGGGGTTGTATCTGCATTATCATCGGTGCTAGGGTCTAGGTCACAATTCCCTTGGTATAAAATTATTTTCACTTATAGTTAGGGTTTTTCTTCCAGAAACCAATTTGCAGGGTTTGTACTTAGGGGCATTGATACCCTAGAAAGTATAACTTGGTCTTTTACAGGCGGGAATTTTTCTAGGAGGCAACATACTAAATCGTATTTAGTATGTTAAATTATAGAGCCTAAGGTATATGAAAAACTCTAGCATAATAATGCTACTAGACCTTGGGGTTTCTGACAATCCCGAGGATGGGATTTAGGTTGGTTAGGGGAAGGTATCTGGGAGTCCCAACTAGAATAGGCAGGATATGCCTTTTCGTCACCTTTCAAAGATGCGGGGGACAATGATGAGGATTAAATGACCCCTAAAGCTTTGAGAACCTGCGTAGTGAAGCTTGAACTCACCATGGGAGGTGACGTTGACATGAGTAGGGTTACTAGTTTGATGTGACCTAGAGTGCTTTGGTAAAATTATTTTACATTGCTCACATCAAGGCGCATACATTAAATTGGGTGACATGGAACTGGAAAAATCTAATCAACTATACCCCTAGTGTGAGTCTCCTTTCGAACCCCTATACTCCTATCAACTATACCCCTGATCACTCTTTCGAACACTTTCTCACAGAACTATCTCATGCTTTTGATAGATATGATCACAAACATCTGTTCCATAAAATTTCAGAATTGCAATAACCACCCGATGAATCGCTACATCATTTTCACAATCATTTTGTACTCTTTGTTGTGAATTTCTAGAAAGTGAAGTTGATTGGGATATCTTAACTGGAGAATTTATACATCTTGTTCGCATTTCACTAACTCCACAAGGCTTAGATTTTTTAAGTCACTCCTAACTTATCATGATGCTAGAGCTTCTAAATATACGATGGATAAGGTTGTTGTTTCAAGTAACCCTATGTCTGCTTCTCATCAAACAACTCTAGTTCGCGGGTTGAGGTAGGAAAAATTTAGAATATTTCTATTGAACTGTCACCATCTCTTCCCATATTGCATACTCATAACCCCTACACATTTTTGGACTGCAAACCTGAAGAGTGTGATGAAGTGTTTTCTCCTCATCCTCCACCCTTTGGTCCTTCTAATCCTCCAAATTGCGAGTTTATGTGTTCATCGATTTCAAATATCTCCTTTTATTTTCATGAGGATCAAGTGTCAGATGGAGTAGTTGTTGATCAACCAATCTACAATGTCATTTACGATGAGTATGTATGGGATTCAAGAGTTTAATAAGAGTCTGCAATGAAGGATGACTCTCTTCCTTTCACATCTCTTCCGCATTATCCTGACACTGTCTGCGATTCTATCATTCTGGTTAAATCATGTGAAAATTCAGTTTCTGATACTATTAATAAATTCAATCATTCACAGAATTTGTAGGATGCCAGTTTTTCATCTAAATTTGGAAGGGATGAATCTCCTATCACAGATATTCCCAACCTCTCATCATGCCTTTCTAGAAACGCAGAGGGCGAAACTTCTTGTTTTTCACCTCCCCCTCTACATGATTCATCAGATCATGAGGATACCTTTGTTTGGGATCTGGAACTTTCTTATCGTGGTTGTCATGACCTTTTCATTGATTCAGTTGGTAATGGTTTTGATTTCCATGTTGCTGATTTTTCAAAGCCACCGATTTTTTATGATCTACCTTCTGATGAGTTGGAACTTCCTCAAGTTGTCGAGGCACTTCATCTCGAGTTGATGGTTATGTCAGGTTCTCATAGCCTTGAGGTTAGATCCACCTCTAATCATAAGAGTGTTTAATTTTTTTAGGATTCTCATCACTCCACTACACACATTGAAAATCCTTATGTTTTACAATTTTCACATCCTCCATCTATTTTTCACGATACTATCACTCAATATTTGGTGGAGTCGTATTTGGCAAGCGCGGTGGCGAAACGAAAATTGTATTATTTATTTATGTTTTCTCGACCTTGCAGTTAGAAATTTTTCACGTGTAAGTCTTTGGATTGCAGTATGTCAGGACACCATGACACAATCACATAATGTCTTCCTTGCTCTTTTCATTCTTAATTTTTCGCACGTTCTTTCAAGCTTTGAACATTTTGGGTTATGTTGGGGTCCTGTGATTTGGCAGATTGACATACCAAATGACAAGGAAACATTAGAACCACTTTGGAATCCTAGGATCTAGCCCTCCTAGATTCAGAGAGGGATCTCTCTATATGTGTTTTCAAAGGATATATATTTTAGGCTTATGATATGATATTAGGCTAGTTATGAGGTACAAGGGATTTGTTTGTTTGTTTTTGGTTGGTAATCATTAACTAAGAAGGTCATGTGAAGTGTGAAGGAGGGAATAAATTGAAGGATATCTCAGCATGGGAAGATAGGTTAAGAAAAAGTGTTAATCCATTGGTTTATGGAGTCATAAAAGGGTTTACTTGCACAACAACTGTTCAAGGGTTTTCATAGGGAAAGTCATCTATATCAGAAGATATTTTAAGTTGAGTTTGTGGTATGGAACATTTAAAGAGGGTGGTGAAAGAATTAAACACATAAGAAAACAAAGGGCAGCCTAAGATCAAGTAAGTAATTTTAACCTATCCTGCTTTTGACATACTCTCAAGGGTAGAAAACATTTAAGATAAACATAAAAGTAGCCTAAGATCAAGTAAGGACTTTTAACCTATCTTGTTTTCAGCATACTCTTAAGGGAAATCTTCAAAACAATTGTTTAAGACTAAACAAGGGACAAGGCTAACCATAAACTTCCTTGATTAGGACTCTCCTTAGCATGCAGTGAAAAGATCATTCAAGAATAACATCTCAAGTTCTACTCAGCAAGACATGGGCTCACCAACATTCCTTGACTGGTTATACTCTATTGAAATCATTCCCAAACACACATTTAGAAGAAAACATAGAGATAAAGCTTATCAGTGAGAAATAAGGTACTTTGTAGTAAATCCTACTCTATATTTGCTGCTCTTTATTAGAGAATATGAACACAGTGGAAACATAAGGAGAATAAAAATTACAGTAAGAATAACATCACCAATGATTTATATCAGGATCAGTGAATCTTCTTGTCTATTTGATGTCCAAGACCAGTTATATACTCGAGTCTAATGGATTTCTACAGTCTGATACTTTTCTTCTCAGCCTACTATATTACAACTACTCAGCAACTCTTACTTAATAACAGTTCAACAATTAACAATTTTCCAACCCTTTAAAATGAGTTTTCTGTGAATACATATAGGGGCAAAGAGGAAGAGTGCTGCAGAAATGGTAATAAATATCAATTAAGACAGAGGGGGAGAGGTATTCGAATGCCCATTCTGTTTAATGACCATTGCATTAATTGATTGTACCATTTTAGTAGTTTTTCCTGTCTTTGAGGTATATCTGGTAGGTTGGTAATAACTCTGAAGTGTGTTCTTTGAAGATAAATGTGGCCGAAGTACTATGTTCTCTGAGACAAGTAACTGTCATGTTTCAGTTCTGAGGCCTCCCATGACTGTGAAATAACTATTCTGACAGTTTTAAAGAGGCTCTTTCATTAGTATGGTTGTCACGGTGTCTTTGAAAGGTAAAGAAGACTACAGGTGTCCTTTCTGGTCTTCTGAGGAATAAATAGCCTTAATGGTCTGGCAATTAAGGCGGTCTTTTTCTGATTTGTCATGCTTTGTGGCTTTAAACACTGATTGTGTTTTTCCCTTTATAGTCCTTCATGCTATCTTTGGTCTTTATCTGCTGGTTTAAGTTGTTGATTTTCATGGCTTATGCTTTAACCGTTGTCTTTTCTGGTCTTCACTTTAATGTTTTTGTGGTACACAGGTGGCTTTAACTGGTGCTGGAGGGTTTGATCGAAAAGTCGGTATCATGATTTATTAACTAAAACGTGGAAATCATCTCTTTTTGTCCCTTTTCTGCATTAGTTAGGCCACATAGGATCGTCACCCTCGGCCTCTGTCAACATTTCTTGACTGTGGGATGGCTTTTACGAACAACCACCATTAACCCTACACAAACCACAAAACTATTATAAAAAACTTGTGCGATGTGGATTAACTGCTTCAGAAGGCTCAGCGAGGGATTATGGAGCAGTGCGGAAGAAGGTGGATGCAGCGGGGAAAGGTTATATTCTTGAAACCAAGAAAAAACCCGAGATATTTTCAATAGTGGCGCGTAAATGACGATAAGCGGTTTTGCAGAAATCCTTGAGTGGTTTTCGCGCGGGGTAAAGGTGGTAAGTAGTATTATATCAAACGAACATGATAAGGTTGAGAGGTTGACACGTGTCCCTCTAAAAGCACCCATTTCGCATTCCAAATGCACGATGCAGGGGTGGGGTGAAATGAAGGAGAGTCGATGGCCGTTGGATCTGGAGAAGATTGACAGCTGAGATCAACTGCGGGGGGGACCAGGGAGTACGGAAAGGTTTGCGGGCCGAGTGCCTCCGTATTGAATATGCATCGTAGATTTGGGTTAATCAAACGGTGGAGGACGAATCACAGAATCACACAAAGGCATGAATGGTGCGAGGGGAGGGGTGAAAGGCGATGAGGCAATGAAGCATTGACCGTCCGATCAGGAGGGTCGAGGGTTGAAAATTCGTCGGAGAAAAGCGGAGTTGACAGGAAATGAATGGGGAGTAGCGATATTGCGAACAAACGACAGCCGTCGGATCAAAGAGATTGACAGTCCAAATTTAGTCACAACTTCGCAAAACACAATGGATGGAGCAAAGGCAGCGAAATGTGCGCGAAGCGATGACCGTTCGATCCGGGGTATCAACGGTCCAGATGAAATCTGAGAATGGTAGGCAGAAGAGGCTTGGATGGGAGGAAAGCGAAATTGCGATGGCCAATTGAGCGTGGACTGTCCGATCTGGGGGAGATCAACAGTGGATATTTCATCGGTGGAGGATGGAAGTGGGATTGGGAATCGTCGAAGTGCGATGTGCCGATGGAGCGCGAACCGTCCGATCTAAAATGAGATCAACGACGAAGATTTACTCAGGGGATCGGCCATCGGCATAGAAAAGGAGTGTGGGTGTGACCATTTGTGGTTTGCGATAGAGCATGGACCATCGGATGGTTGCGATCAACAGCTGAGATCTGCTCGGGGGATCGGCCATCGACAGAAGAAAATGCACGGGGAAAGAGGAAATGGGGAACTGTGATGGCCAATATCCGATGGGCTTAACGCTTGGTCGCAGGGCGCGGGGTCATATGACGAAAGGGGATAGGGCTTAAGCTGAAAAGCGCTTAAGGCCCAATGTTATAATGGGAGCGGAATTAGGCCTAAAAAGGGGTTTTTTGAGGTTTTTGAAGGTTTCGATAGATATAGAGAGGGGGTTAAAACCAAATTAAGGGGACTCATATGGTTTTAAAGGGAATTTTAATGGAAGTGGAGGGATTTTTAACAAGAAAATACGAATGGAAGAGGGGTTCACAGCAGTTTTCTTCAAGACAACATCAGGGCTTTGTGAAGACATCAGTGAGATGGACCCTTTGAAAAAATGGACACAGCAAGGCTTCAAGAAGTCACAAATTTGCTCCAAATTTGTTTCTTGAAGACTAATAGAATTGTTTTAGCCATCATAGTATATGAAAAATTTATAGATGGCTAATAGCGGCTCCACTTGGGGATGGCAGCTCCTTGGAGGTGTCAAGAACCTCAGGAATTTATCTCTAGAATGTAGATCAATTTCCTGCACTTTGACAATCCTATTTCTTCTTTGATCATGCTGCTTGAAAAGATGATCAATCATTACATCATAACAAATCAATTTTCCCTAAAAACCTACCTACACAACCTATTTTCCTAACATTTTTTCCTCAGCAGGGTGCACTTGGACTTGTAAACCCTTTGACATCAACATTTTATTCTTTTATTGAAAGCAAGAAAACTAATCTAAATCTACCCTTATAACTTCCATGAATCCAGATTAAATAGTTGGACTCAAAAATTCTCTACATAATCTACTATCTACCAAGATTAAACTGTCTGACAGATCTTCATTCTCTACATTCTAAAACAGAAATTGAAAACACAGTCACACCAGGATTAAGCTTTCTGATTTGCTGTGATGGCTATGACATAAAAAACAGACTACTCATAGACCTTTATTTGCAGAAAAGTAAAACAAAACTTGGAAGGCTTAAGATCTGAAAACAATGAGAGTCCTTCCTTCTTTCTTTCAGCTCTGATTTTGATCTCTTTGAGCTATCTTCTTCTTCTTTTTCTGGTTCAAGTTTTTAGCATGTTAGAACCAGTCTTCTTTGTATCTTTGGCTCAGGTTTTGATCTGATTAGAGCCATTCTTTTTTTTCTTTCTTGGTTTAGGATTTGAGCATGTTTGAATCATTCTTTTCTATCCTAATCTAATCTACTGATAAGCCAAGATTAAATGGTTTGGAAAATCTTCTTCACTAACCTATCAGTAGTAAATTGAAATATATCTAGTCATGATTAGGCTATATGAATAAATAGCAGTGCTATTTTAAGTAGTGGCATTTAGGCTTGCACACTTTTAGATTTTTCTTTTCTTTTTTTGATATGGGGCTGTACCTTTCTTCCTTTATATCTGCCCTCTTTTCCTTTTCTACTGTTTTTTGTATTTTCCTTTTTTCAAAAAAAAATAAAGCAATGATATTTACAATGAAAAATGAAAGCTCAAAACTGAGAGTTCAGCAGAAATAATGCTTGAGCATCCTGCCATTGACAGGACCCCCAAACAGGTCTGTACCATCCATCTCTTGTAGAAAAATGTGTTATGACCAATGGTAGATTGAATGATGTAAGGGTCTTGCCATAGATTGTCAAACTTGCCATGTTTGCCCTTATCTTCTCTCCTGGAATCCCATTTGAGTACTTTGTCACCAATTTTGAAATCACTCGCTTTTGTCCTCTTATCACACAAATTTTTGATATTCTCTTGTACTTTATGTGCTCTGTTATAAACTTCTTCCCTGGTTTGCTGAAGATGTATGGTCTAATTTATCCTTCTCATTATGCTATCTTCTTCTGATTGTATTTCTTGGACCAACTTCATCACTGGCACTCCTAAACTGGTAATAAAAACTGCATATGCTCCATAAACCAGCGGATAGGGAGACATTCCAATTGATTTATTTGTTGTCAATCTATCTACCCATAAAGAATGTACCAGCTTGTTGTGCCATGACCTCTTATTTTCTTCCAGCAACTTCTTTATTATGTTTATCAGGCTCTTATTGGAAGACTCTGCCAACCCATTACCTTGAGGGTAATAAGTTGTGGAATGACCAAGCACAATCTTATATCTGTGACAGAAATCCACCATCTTTTTAGAACCAAATGCAACAACATTGTCAGTGATAATTTTCCTAGGACGGCCAAATCTAGATAGGATATGGTCTTCAAGGAATTTTATGATAACTGAGTCTTTGACATTCCTAGAAGGGGTGGCTTCTATCCATTTGGTGAAATAATCAGTGGATGTGAGTATCCATCTATGTTGGGCAGATGAGGCAGTCTAGGCCCCACTGTTGAAAATGAGCTTCAACAGTGATTGGTTGCAAGGATAAGGGAAGCAGTTTTCTCTTGCCTTCAAAGATTTGGCATTTGTGGTAGGCAACTATCATTTTGTGGACATCTTGAAAGAGGGTGGGCTAGTAATAACCATCTCTAAGGATTTTATTAGCAGTGGTTTTCCAATTGAGGTGGCCGCCACATTATCCTTCATGAAACTCATGCTTGATCCTATCTGGATCAACCTCAGGCAAAAATTTAAGCAATAAACCATTGGCATTATTCCAATATAAAAATTTATCTAAAATGCAATAATTAACAGCCTTTAACTTCAAGAATATTGCATTTTTTTTAGACAAACCAGGAGGGGCATTGAGATTAGTAAGCACATACAAAATATCAGCATACCAAGATGAATTGAGGAAATGATCCTCAATAAGTGGGGCTGGTATTTCTTCCTTCCCATCGAATGCATCTATAATGTTTATATCAAGTGCTTGCAAGTTAGATTCAACCATTAATTGTGCTAGGCCTTGACCCTTGATGAGTTTAGTGGGTTTAATTTCCAAATCATATTCCAGTATCACAACAATCCACTTTCCTCTTTTGCCATCAGGGTCTTGTGACAAAATGTATTTTACCACTACATGAGGCACAAATGCAATAATGTGAGAGTGTAAGATATAAAATCTGAAATCCTTCAAGGCTTTGACCAAATCATAGGCC
This sequence comes from Pinus albicaulis, assembly GCA_034641835.2. NCBI lineage: Eukaryota > Viridiplantae > Streptophyta > Pinopsida > Pinales > Pinaceae > Pinus > Pinus albicaulis. The sequence goes on along the minus strand of CM076581.1, from coordinate 234,926,304 downwards.
TGTTTTTCCATGATATTATATTTCAAAGGTTCATCTCTTAATGCCTTGCAGAAAAATGCAATTGGATGCTCTTGTCCTTCTGGATTTTTCTGTAATAGGACAGTGGCCACAGTATGTTTTGATGCAAATGAAAATATGAGGAAGTCCTTAGTGAAATCAGGACTGATAAGAACCGGTGCTTGGGTAAGTGCATGTTTGACCAGTTCAAAGTATTTCTTTGCTTCTAAGGTCCATTTAACTCCTATCTCCTTCTTTTGCATGTTTGTCATGTGCCTAAGGAGTTCTTCCAGGTTGGGTATGAACCTTATTAAGAAATTAATCTTTCCAATGAAATATTGAAGTTATTTGATGTTTCCGGGGTGACTGATTTGAAATATACCTTCAACCCTTTTTGGGTCTATTTTAATCCCTTTTTCAGAAATGATGTGACCAAGAAGCTTACCTTCTTGGAGCCCAAACAATGTCTTCTTGGGATTCAAGGATAGCCCATAATTTCTACATCTCTCAAAGACCTTTCTTAGGTGTACTAGGTGTTCTTCATATGTTTTGGAATAGACTGTAATGTCATCTAAATAAATCACAATGAAGTGACTTATTTCTTCTGAGAAAGCAATGTCCATGGCTCTTTGAAAGGTGGCACCCACATTCATTAATCCAAAAGGAATTTTCACATACATGAAAGTGCCCCAAGGAGTAGTGAAAGTTGTTTTCAGTTGGTCATCAGGAAGTACCAATATGTGATTATATCCTGAAAAGCCATCTAGCAAAGAAATCCTCTTGGAACCAACTACCCTTTGTAAGATGTGCTCCATTTTAGGTAAGGGATAGTTGTCCTTTAATGAGGCTCTATTCAAGTTCCTAAAGTCAATACAGAGCCTTATTTCTCATGTTTTCTTTCTTACAGCTACAATATTAGATACCCACTCTGAGTATCTCACAGGGACAATAATTCCAGCATCATACATTTTCCTAATTTCTTTCTCAACTAGAGGTAACTGTACAGGGTTTATTCTGTGTAATTTTTTCCTAAATGGTTTCTGGTTTTCTTTAAGTGGTATCTTGTGCTGAATGGTCTCTGTGTCATATGACCTTAAATCTTCATAGCTCCAAGCGAATACATCAGAAAACACTTTAAACAAGTCAATATATTTCAGTTTCATGTGAGTTGGCAATGTTTTAGATAACTTGATCATTTTAGGCTTGTCTTTATTGCCTATATTGCATTCCTCAATATCAGATTCAATGGGTTCTATTGTTGGTTTCTTGGAAATGTCATTAAAATCAAACAAGTCTTCTAGAGGTGCTAGTCCTTTGGGTAAGCCTTTGTCTTTAGACTGTAGTACCTCTATGTCTTCTTTCCCTAAGTTTATGTACTATTTTGTTTGATTTTTGAACTCTCTGGTTAGTATATTTATTTTTGTAATGGGAGGAGGTTCTTTTTCAACAAGCTGTTCCTCATTAAGATAGTCTTTATCATACTTTGAGTCTGAATTTGGCAATTCGAACTCATTTCTGAACTGCAGGAAGTCCTCTATCTATTTATCTCCCTCAAAAACCTGTCAATACTTTTCATTGTCTAGGAAAACTGGTCTATATTTCACTTGGACTATGAACTGTTTGTTGTCATAGGGTCTTTGACATGAACTGGCAGTACAAGCTAACCATTGGCAAGAATGTTTTGGTTTCTAGGGACAAAAACAAGTTCATATTCCTCAAAATGTTTCAATAGGTTCATGGCATCATTTATAAAGGCTCTTAGTCTTGGATGTTTGGCAGTGTACTCTCCATTTATTTGCCTAATGATCAGCTCAGAATCTCCATGAACATCTATCCTCCTGGGTCCTAATTTTTTCAGTAACTATAGTCCTAAGAGGAGCGCTTCATACTCTGCTATGTTATTTGTGCATTGGAATTTTAGCTTGTATGAATGGATTTCAGCGTAATTATTCTCTGTGTTGTGAAGCCACACACCTGCTCGTAATTATTCCAAAAATGTTAGGGATCTGTAATTTTAGCAGATTGGTAAGACTAAAACTGCGGAAGCAACATTGTTTCAACCAACTTTGGGATTCTAGGATCTAGCCCTCCTGAATTCGGAGAGGGATCTATCCAATATGTACAAAGATGGATTTGTCTTTGAAGTTTGGGGTTATGATATTAGGCTAGTTAGGAAGGCCAAGGGTTTGTTTGTTTTTTTGGATGGTTGAGCATGATTACTGTTCAAGGTGGAAAGTTCTGAGTGCAAAAAGTTTCAAAGGTGAGAAGTTGCAGGCAATCAGAGTAAGCTTCGGTCAAAAAGGTAGAAAAATGCAGGTTTTAGTCCATTGGGCTATGGAGTCATAATAGGGTTTAATTGGAACAGCAAGAGGCAAGAGTGGTCCATGGGGCAAATCATCTATGTCTAAGGATCTCTTTGAAGATTGATTTATGGAATGGAATGATACAATAAGAAGGAGAAATAAACAGATGCAGAAACAAGAGCAGCACAGGATCTGGTAAGTACTTTGAAACTAGCCAGCCTTTGACATGGACTCAAGAAAAACATAAAAGTAAACTAGGATATGGTAAGTACTTTGGAACTAGCCAGCCTTTGATACACTTTCAATAGAAAACATCTCAAAACAAAGGGAATATTGAAGGCAACTTTTGGAGTAGAAACTAGCGGGCCGGGCTCACCACAAATCCTCTCCTAGCTCTTCTTTAGTTGGTTACTTCCAAGACAAATACAAAGATAACACCAGAATGGCCTAAGATCTGGTAAGTACTTTGAAACTGGTCAGCTTTTAACACATTCCAAGGGAAACAATCAGGCAGTCTGTGGGATCCAACTGGGACCAGGGCTCACCATATCTTCCTTAGTTCATCTTCACTAAACATGTACTGAAAATAACATCTAAGAATAACATTCAGCTAAGAAAATAAGACGAGGGAACGCCACCATTCCTATGCTTAAACTGAATTAAATCATTCCTAAATAACACAGATGAAGGAAAACAGTCAGATAAATATTTTCATTCAGAGAAGGTTACTGATATACAGTAGGTCCTAACTCTATGCATGTTGTTCTTTATAGGAGAATATGAAACACAGATGGAAACAAAAACAAAATAACAGGTTACAATAAGAAAAACATCACTGTTAACATAGACCAGGATCCCATAAATCAACTTGTATTGATGCTCCAAACCAGTTACAACTTTAAGTCCAGTGCTTTAGGTTAGAAACCATCTACACATATTAGCCTAACCTATCTATCACCAGCAGAGCTCCAAGAGCCAGTGAAAACTATGTACAATCAGAAGTTTTTGCTCCAGTGTACATCAAAGTTCTACAACCAAACCCTCACTCATCTTCTGCTGTAGTATATATAGAAGAATGAGGAGGTGAGATCTGGTAAAAGATCTCAATTACAATTAATATAGAGTTAATGTCTTCTTGGCCCTTGGGGGGCTCAATGAAGAAACTGTACAGGTGTTTCACTGTATTAATTGATTTACACTTATGAATTAAGCTCGGTGGGAGCTTTGTTGACCTTTGAGGCTCTGTGTGACGCTAGGGTTACTCTGAAGATATCTTTTGCATTAAGTTTCATTGCAGAAGTAACTTTATGGCTGTGCTGAGGTGAAAATATTCATTTGATCAATAACTTCGGCCTCTGATTGAGTACTTTGAGGAATAGGTGGCACTATGGTAGCTGAGGAATCAATTTGCCTCAAATGTGGCAGTGGAGGCTTTTGTCTAATGAAACACTCAATATTTTCTGTAAAATGTGTTTTATTTGGGGATTAGGCTTTTGATAAGCATTTTAGACGTAATCCCCGCAAATCTATCCTTTAATCCTTTGTTCTGGTGCATTTTTGTCTTCGACGCTGATACTCTTTGTCTGTGCCCGATTTGTTGTGTTCTTTGCTGTTGTGCAGGGCTGCGCAGGGTTCATAAGGCGTCAATGGTTCATGAATCATTGATAAACGTGAATTTTAAACCCCACAAGTGATTTCCTGTGGTAAATCGAAGGTGGGAGGATCGTCACCCTCAACCTTCATAATTTCTTCAAACGTAGCAAAGAAATCGTTGAAACCTTGCAAAATACGAAAAATGTTATAAAATCTTGCATAAAATAGGTTGACTGCTTCAAAGGACGAGTGGAGGAAGCGTGGCTGTTGGATGGCATCATCCAACGGTCGGGATCAATCGGGAGAGATTGTGGAATGGGCGAAAGAAGATTGAATCTGAGCCGTTGATCGTGCAGAGATCAACGGTCGGGAGCGGAGGTTGAAAGTCAAATGGAGGAAACGAGCGATGGAATATGGACCGTCGATCTGCAGATCAGATCGACGGCGGAGATTGATTTTCCGCCGCGCCATAGCCCGGTTATCGCGTGGGCACCTTCGTTAATTGTCGGGCATCTTCGGCGAGCAATCACCGTTGGATGGCCCGCCCCAGATCGGATGGTGGACAGCGATATCGCTGGGCATCCCGGTCCGAACGATAATGCGCGATGGACTGCAGTTATGCGCGATGGACGGTGGTTTCGAAAAAGGTACAAGGGATTCGTGTCAACAGTTGTATGGAATCGCTGGCCATCGGGGGAAAACAACCTTTTGCCCGAAGGCGATGCGATGGATACCGCCGGTTTTGGGAAATCGGCTTTCGGGCGGTGGGGACCACGGAAAGACGCACTCCGCACCGTCTGATCTGCAGATCAGATCGACGGTGCGGAATGGTTCAAAAATGAAACTGGCGGAATAAATTAAAAATAAATTAAAAACCCAAGATTTTCGAAAATATATCAGGTTTTAATGTTTTTTGGGGGCAGGATAAATACAAATACGATTAGGCGACCGACTGACTCAACGCTTGGTTCTGGCGCTAGGGCACATGGATGAAAAGGGGTTAGAGACTTAGCCCGAGGGGGCTTAAGTCCGATACATAGAAAATATGCATTTTAATGGTTTTTTAAGGATTTTGAAAGGAAATGAAGGTTTCGATAAGGCTAAGAAGGGGTCTTAGAACCTTATCAAGGGATTTTATGACGTGGAAGGGGGAGAAACATGCAAAGGAGGGATTTTCATGGGAAATGAAGGAGTAGAAAATGAGGTTAGCTTTTGAAGAGAGGGAAAGGGAAAAAGAAGCTTGCAGCAGTACTCTTTTGGATTTCAGAGTTTTTCAAGATGGGAACAGCAGTGAAGGTTTGGACAGAGGCATGAGGCCTTCAAAAAGTCTTCAAGAGCCAACAATTTTTAGTGAGAAAAATTGTTCCTTGAAGGCTCAAAAATAGATTTATTCACTTTTTGGGATAATCAAATTTTATAGATGGCTAACACTAAGCTGGTGGACAGTGGGTTGTTCATACTCTTTGTTTTGTTTTCTGTAATTTTAAGATTTGGCAAACTGTTTGAGAGCCTCTCCCTTCCTATCCTCTCCTTCCATGTTTTCTGTTATGTTGGGTGATTTCTCACTTTCCAACTCTAATTCATCAAAACTTTCATCATTGTAAAGAATGAATGAGTCTAGGTCTGTATGGACAGGATAAAGAGGGGAATTTTCTGACTTTTCTTGACTACTCACCATAAATTTCATGTGTGATTCCCTATAAAGTCTTCTAAGTTGGCTGAAGACAGGGATGGTGGCATATGTCATGTCCATTTTATGGTACCTTGAAGCTTAGCACCCCATGATCTTGAAAGAAGCATGCCATATTTGGGGGGCACATCAACCACTACCACATCCATCACTATGCATTTGGCTGGGATTTGGGTCAAGTTTGCACAAAGATCTTTGATCAGGCCTAAGCATTTTACTCTACTGGAGTCAAAAGAATACAAATCTTTATAGGGTATGGTTATCTCAAGCCCTAATCTCTCCATGATTACTTTGGGCATGAGGTTATGTGAAGCCCCTGAATCATGCATAGCATTGTGTAAAATCTTGTCATGGATATTCAAAATGACATAGAAAGGAGGGACCAGTCCTTCTTGGAAATTTCCTTCAATTTTAGGACCAAAGAAAAGGGTTGGCTGATCATCATTCAGGTTGACAGAGTCATTATTTTCTTCTATGTTCAAAGCTTTTAAAACCTAACATTTATATACATCTTGAGTGACTAACTCAGTGAGGGGGACAACGATCTTGATTTTAGCAATTTCACTTCCCAAATTGAAAGGGAATTGATTCTTTGAAAGGATCAAATCTGTCTTGTTAGTCACTAATAAGAAAAATCAACTTGCTGGTTTTTACTATGTACATCAGTTAAAACTTTTTTTACAGGGGTACTAGCTGAAGTGCTAGTGTTGTTAGGGTCAACACTTTGTTTATTAATGGTTTGAGTGCCTTTGCCCTTGTTTTTACTAGAACTTTCAGCTGCTGTTTTGTTGTTTTCAACAACCTTTCTAATCACCTTTTTAGATCTATTTTTAACAACAGTTTCAAAGGTCTTTGTTTGGGGAGTTTCTTGGTTCTTTTTGCTCCTGAGGTCATATTGCTTATGGACCTCCATGATGGCATTCTCAAAGCCTTGCCTATAGTCTTCAAATTCTAAGCCTTCATTATAATCTTATGTATATGTGGCCTGGTCATCTTCTGTGAAAAAGGTAGGGTCTTCATTACTTACTCCCAACATGTTTATAACAGTTCCCTCTGGATCTTCTATCATTTCCTCATCTTCATCAACATAATTTTTTTGAAATGGAGGGCTGATTTGTTGATCAATATCTCTTTGTCTAATCTGAGGGGAGTTTCTCCTAAAGTTCTGGTTATGATTTTGAAGCCGGTTCCTATTCTGAGCATTTATTTGGACAGCCAACCTCTCCATCATTCTTTGTAACCTATCCATGTTCTTGGCTAGATGGTCTAATTTTGAGTCAGATGTGGAAGGTGCAATGTCTTCCTTATATGTCACTTTCTTTTCAGTCCTCATCCTAGCTCTTTTCTCAATCAAATTTGCTTCCACACTAAGAGCTCCCTTCTGCATGTTTTCTAAAGTTAAGGGATCCCTCTCTCTTAGCTGATAGACCATTTCAAGATCAAATCCTTCAGGGAACTTGGCCAAAGCTGAGCCTTGTGGAGGTTTCAAATCTGGGGGTAGTGCGTTATAAACACTATTAAATCTAGGGCAATAATTTTGAACACTTTCCGCAGTGTTTCTCTTGAGGTTGTTGTAATTTGAAATTATTTGGAGAGGGTTCTTCCTAATTTCCCATTTTTTTATGAATGTTTGATGTAAAGAAGGGAGATCATTTATACTGTTAGGAGTTAAACCCTTAAACCATTTCTTGGCCTCTCCTCCTAAACTTTGAGCAAATATTCTCATCTTAATGGTCTCATCTTCTATTTCCATATAATCAAAGGCATCATTCATCTTGTCTATGTGTTGTTGAGCAGTAGTGGGCTCATTTCCGGTGAAATGGGGAATTTTGGACTGATATTCATTGGGTAAAGGAACCAGAGGTTGGGGTAACACTAGTGGAGCATACCATGCTGCCATGATAGGATTTTTTGGGAGGAATGGAGTGGTTTGAACAATGGGTATATGGATGACAGAAGTGCTTGGACCAGCAAGAGATTGTTGAGCAAATTTGGGGTGAGAGAAACCAAAGTTATGAATGAAATGAAGATCAGGAGGTGTGGATGGAGGGGTTTCTCTGCTGCTAATATGATGGCCACTATGTTGTGGTGAACTTGGAGGCTCAAAGTCTATCTGATCTATACCACTAAGTGACTTGGTTCTTGGTAAAATTCTTGAAAAGGGTAAGTCGACTTGGGTATCTGATAGAGTTGTAAGGACTTCAGGCACGGAGTTAGCTCTATGAATGGGTCTAACAATAATTTTACCCTTAGATACAGGAGACTTCCTAAGGATGCTTTCTAGATTATCAACTATCTTAGGAGGATTTGGGTCAGGATAGGCTCTGGTATGAATTCTTTTTGAAGCCAGTATGTTAATATTTGGACCCAAAGAAAATAAAGTTAACCAGATATGACAATCTTTGGAGGCAAACTAGTCTTTAACAAAGAAAACTTAATCCTCAGAGTTTCCTAATCATGGGTGTGCACGATGTTTTAATGGTAGTGTGGGCTGTCCTAGTGGAGTCTTTGTGAAACCAGGAGTAATCAGCAGGCCTACTGATCACAAGTGGAGTATTTTGGTCTTTTAGGAGTTGTGGAGTCGCCATGTGGATGATTTCAAATGTTTTAAGATGAGTTCTGTCCACCATCAGTAATTAACTACCAATCTAAGGCTGTTGTGGGTCTTCTGAGCTCTTAAGGATGTATAAGATGTAATTCACTCAGATTTCCCCAATGGAGTCGCCATTATGTTGGGGTCCTGTGATTTGGCAGATTGGCATACCAAATGACAAGGCAACATCAGAACCACTTTGGAATCCTAGGATCTAGCCCTCCTGGATTCAGAGAGGGATCTCTCTATATGTGTTTTCAAAGGATATATATTTAAGGCTTATGATATGATATTAGGCTAGTTATGAAGTACAAGGGATTTGTTTGTTTTTTTTTTGGTTGGGAATCATTAACTAAGAAGGTCATGTGAAGTGTGAAGGAGGGAATAAATTGAAGGATATCTCAGAATGGGAAGATAGGTTAAGAAAAAGTGTCAATCCATTGGGCTATGGAGTCATAAAAGGGTTTACTTGCACAACAACTGTTCAATGGTTTTCATAGGGAAAGTCATCTATATCAGAAGATCTTTTAAGTTGAGTTTGTGGTATGGAACATTTAAGGAGGGTGGTGAAAGAAGCAAACATATAAGAAAAAAAAGGGCAGCCTAAGATCAGGTAGGGACTTTTAACCTATCCTGCTTTTGACATACTCTCAAGGGTAGAAAACATTTAAGATAAACATAAAAGCAGCTTAAGATCAAGTAAGGACTTTTAACCTATCTTTCTTTCGGCATACTCTTAAGGGAAATATTCAAAACAGTTGTTTAAGACTAAACAAGGGATAGGGCTAACCATAAACATCCTTTATTAGGACTCTACTTAGCATGCAGTGAAAAGATCATTCAAGAAAAACATCTCAATTTCTACTCAGCAAGACATGGGCTCACCAAAATTCCTTGACTAGTTATACTCTATTGAAATCATTCCCAAACACACATTTAGAAGAAAACATAGAGATAAAGCTTATCAGTCAGAAACAGGGTACTTTGCAGTAAATCCTACTCTATATTTGCTGCTCTTTATCAGAGAATATGAACACAGTGGAAACATAAGGAGAATAAAAATTACAGTAAGAATAACATCACCAATGATTTAGATAAGGATCCAGTGAATTTTCTTGTCTATTTGATGTCCAAGACCAGTTACATACTCGAGTCCAATGGCTTTCTACAGTCTGATACTTTTCTTCCCAGCCTACTATATTACAACTACTTAGCAACTCTTACTCAATAACAGTTCAACAATTAACAATTTTCCAACCCTTTACAATGAGTTTTCTTTGAATACATATAGGGGCAAAGAGGAAGAGTGTTGCAGAAATGGTAATAAATATCAATTAAGACAAAGGGGGAGAGGTATTCGAATGCCCATTCTGTTTAATGACCATTGCATTAACTGATTTTACCATTTTAGTAGTTTTTCCTGTCTTTGAGGCATATCTTGTAGGCTGGTAGTAACTCCGAAGTGTGTTCTTTGAAGATATGTGGCCGAAGTACTCTGTTTAACCTCTGAGACAAGTAACTGTCATATTTTAGTTTTGAGGCCTCCCATGACTGTGAAATAACTGTTCTGACAGTTTTAAAGAGGCTCTGTCATCAGTATGGCTGTCACGATGTCTTTTAAAGGTAAATTAGACTACAGGTGTCCTTTCTGTTCTTCGGAGGAGTAAATACCCTTGATGGTCTGGCAATTAAGGCAATCTTTTGCTGATTTGTCATTCTTTGTGGCTTCAAACACTGATTGTGTTTTTCCCTTTATAGTCATTCAAGCTGTCTTTGGTATTTATCTGCGGGTTTAAGCTATTGATTCACGTGGCTTATGCTTTAACCATTTTCTTTTATGGTCTTCACTTTAATATTTTTGTGGTAGACAGGTGGCTTTAACTGGTGCTGGAGGGTTTGATCGAAAAGCCAGTATCATGATTTATCAACTAAAACGTGGAAATCACCTCCTTTTGTCCCTTTTCTGCATTATTTATGCCACAAAGGATCGTCACCCTCGGCCTCTGTCAACATTTCTTGACTGTGGGACGACTTTTACGAACAACTGCCATTAAACCTGCATAAACCACAAAACTGTTATAAAAAACCTGCGCGATGTGGATTAACTGCTTCAGAAGGCTCATCGAGGGATTTTGGAGCAGTGCGGAAGAAGGTGGATGCAACGGGGAAAGGTTATATTCTTGAAACCAGGAAGAAACCCGGGAGATTTTGAATAGTGGCACATCAATGACGATAAGCAGTTTTGCAGAAAATCACGAGTGGTTTTCGCGCGGGGTAAAGGCGGTAAGTGGTATTATATCAAACAGATGTGATACAATCAAGAGGTTGACAGGAGTCCCTCTAAAACTGCCCATTTCATGTTCCAAATGTACGATGGAGGGGTGGGGTGAAATGAAGGAGAGCCGATGGCCGTCGGATCTGGAGAAGATCGACGGTTGAGATAAACTGCGGGGGGATCGGGGAGTACGGAAAGGTTTGCGGGTCGGGTGCCTCCGTAGTGAATATGCACCGTAGATTTGGGTTAATTGGATGGTGGAGGACACATCGCGGAATCGTACAAAGGCATGAATGGTGTGAGAGGAGGGGTGAAAGGCGATGAGGCGTTGAAGCGCTGACCGTCCGATCAGGAGGATCGATGGTTGAAAATTCATCAGAGAAAAGCGGAGTTGACAGGAAATGAACGGGGAGCAGAGATATTTCGAACAAATGGTAGTTGTCGGATCAAAGAGATTGACGATCCAGATTTAGTCACAACTTCACAAAACACAATGGATGGAGCAAAGGCAACGGAATGTGCGCGAAGCGAAGACCGTCCGATCCGGGGGATCAATGGTCCAGATGAAATCAGAGAATGGCAGGTAGAAGAGGCTTGGACAAGACGAAAGAAAAATTGCGAAGGCCAATTGAGCGCAGACCATCTGATCTGGGGGAGATCGACGGTGGAGATTTCATCGACGGAGGATGGAAGTGGGATTGGGAATCACCGAAGTGTGATGCACCGATGGAGCGCAGACCATTTGATCTAAAACGAGATCAACAACAGAGATTTACTCGGGGGATCGACCATCGACAGAGAAAAGAAGTGCGGGCTTGACCCTTTGTGGTTTGCGATGGAGCACAGACCGTCAGATGGTTAAGATCAATGACTGAGATCTACTCGGGGGATCGGCCATCGGCAGAAGAAAATGCACGGGGAAAGATGAACTGGGGAACTACGATGGCCGATAGCCGATGGGTTTAGCACTTGGTCACAGGGCGCGGGGTCATATGACGAAAGGGGCTAGGGATTAATTATAAAAGCGCTTAAGGCCCAATGTTATAATGGGAGCGGAACTAGGCCTAAAAAGGGGTTTCTTGAGGTTTTTAAAGGTTCTGATAGATATAGAGAGGGGGTTAAAACCAAATAAAGGGGACTCATATGGTTTTAAAGGGAATTTTGACGGAAGTGGGGGGATTTTTAACTGGAAAATACGAATGGAAGAGGGGTTCACAGCATTTTTCTTCAAGACAACAACAAGGCTTTGTGAAGACATCAGTGAGATGGACCCTTTGGACAAATGGATGCAACAAGGCTTCAAAAAGTCATAGATTTGCTCCAAATTTTTTTCTTGAAGACTATTAGACCTGTTTTAGCCATCATAGTATATGAAAAATTTATATATGACTAACAGGTTACAATGTCTTATCTTTCTTGTCATATTATTTACTTGCCTATATTTCTTAACATGTATTCCCTCTCCCACTTAGGCCAACCAAGGAATCGGTGGCTGCATAAAAAATATCACTTCAAGTGAGGTGGCCTACCTTCTGCTTAGCTTAGAAATAGGAGTAGTGTTTTATTTTCATTGCCAATTGCTTTGATTTTCTTTCGGATCATTTTTTTTTCAAATTTTATCCTTTAGGATTTTTTTTTTTTTCTCAGTCTTAGGGTAGTTTCCACATGAGACCATGTTTAGCTTCTGAAGAAAGCAAGGTGAAACCCAAGAAGAAATTTGTTCTTCTACCAACACTTGGATTTCTATTTATTCTTTCTCTTTGCATGAATTATGAATTATTTTGGTTGATGATACTTAGATGGAAAATATGTTCCTTATCGGAGAGATTCATGATGAAATCATGATGTTTGGGTTTTAACTGGTTCTTCCTGCTCTAATTGGTTCTTATATATTTGGTTAATACTTGTCACTCTATTCTAGTAGAGTAAGGAGGGGAGGAAAACCTTAAACAAGTATGTCATAGTTTTATATAAGCAAAATTCTCTGAAGGAACAACCTCTTATGCTCTCAATATGTCGTGATCCCTCTTCCACCCCATAAAATAAATAAGTGACTATGCGTAGTTATTTGAAAAACGAAAATAAAAAAAATGAAATAAAGGGTGAAAGAAGAGAAAGGCTTCCTATGCAGAGAGGTGAAGCAAGCAACTTAGTTGGGGTATTTTCTAGGCTTATTGGAAGCAGAGCGATTTTTTTGTTCCTGAAGTGAATCTGTTAGGGTAGTTTCTAGGCCGGCTAGCAGCGGAGCAACACCAGAGATGAAAATAAACACTCTGACAATTTTCTTTTACTTTTTCACTTATATACTCCTGATTCCCAATTGAAACAACTTTGGGTGATTTTTCTTGGTTACTGTTCCACTGATGAAGAGGATGGAAGGGGCTATGTCTTTAACACATATTAAGTGAGGAAGTTTTGATAAACAATGAATTGAACAATACTTCCGAAAGGGTGAGACAATACTTCTTGCAAGTGAAATTTTCCCAATCCCCTTCATCAGATGCTTGGTTTGCTACATGAGCATGCCTTGAAAGTGGTTTTTATTAAAATTAGTGTTTTCTTGCCATGAGTGCCTTGATTTTCCCAGAGGTACAATAGTTTTTGAGAATCTCTCCAACAGTCACTGTTACAATGACAAAAAAGAGAGTTTCCTCAAAATAAACCACTAAAAGAAGTGTTGGGGAAGCAGTTGAGAAAGTGTTATTTAACTTGCCAGTATATGCAGACACTCAACTATTTATGGAAAAGGATTTAACACTAACATGATAGCAATTCCAACAATAGTAGTAGAAGGCAACAATATGGTACAAGACAAGGGGGAGAGAAAGTTTGAAGACAGAGTGGAGGAGGAACAAAGTTGGAAGATAAAAGAGGATTAAATCCTTATGTTAGTAGCTTTGGCAGCAGAGTCAAAGAGGAAGCAAAGGGTAGAAAGAGCGGAGCAAAAGATGAGAGAGAAGCAGAGCTTGCAGGAAGTAGAACGGAGAATGAAAAAAGTATAACAGGAACAGAGGGAAGAACAGTAGAAAAGGAGAGACATAAGATAGAAGAAGAAGGAAGGAAAGGTGCTACAACAGAATAAGTGGCACCCATACAGATTGAAAAGGAAGATGCAAGATCATCCAGTAGCAGAAGGAGTGAGCGAAAAGATGCAGGATTGGGAGCTCGCTCAGGAGATTGAACAATCAATTGAAGTTGCAGACATGGAGTTGGGACTAAAACTGCAACATGATGATGTGGAATTTATTCCTACCACACCACAAGTCATCATTCATACTCCACCACCTTCAATCACATAGCAAGCCCCGAGAGAGGATGGAGAGGTAGTTCCCCTTGATGGTGATATGGTGATGGATGTGTACGATCTGTCATTTGATGAACTGCAGAAGAATATTGTACAAGCATGTAGAAAGCACTTCTTGGATGATCATACATCTCTTGAATTCATTAGAGAAAGGGTGATTGTGGCAGACACCATAAGGAATCCAAACACTATTGCTGATTCCAACTTGGCCTTAACAGGTGCTGTGAAATCAAACACTCAGTACTTGACGACCGAGAACAAGTAGTTGGTATAGAACATACAAGCTTCTTGGAAAGAGATTGAACAAATCCACATAGTAACATAGAGTGCATCTTCCACATAGTTCTACCTGGAAGAAATGAGAGCAGTGATTCTTGCTAAAATATCCACACTTGGAGACACTATGTGGGACTTATATGAGGAGCTCATGGCCATGTATAAGGTAGTTGTCTGATTGCACAAGCTTGAAGCTTCAGTGTAGAGAGTTTGTCATTATCCTTAAGAATGTGAAAGCTACCATCACTCATGTGCATGATTGGACAATGCGGTACAAGGCAGCACCACTTACGTTGGTAAAGAGGATGAAGGCATAGGAAGAGCTAGAGAAAGAAAAGGTTTGGATACTGATCCAGAACAATGAACAACTCGCCACATTCATCACAAACATTCAGATCACATATGCATGGTTGTACAACAATTAAAACTTCATGGTGAGAACCCACAAGATCCCATTAGTCGGTTCACTCACCCAAGCTAAGCACAAGTTCCAAGTGAGACAAGATATTAACGAGTACTTGGAGCAACTGAAGCAGATCGCCATCAAGGAGGACTTGGAGATGAACAAAGAGAACTTGCGGAACTACATTAGTGGCCCTGTTCATATTCAAATGATGTTTTTCCTGATTGAGAAAGAGGTTCATATCGGCTCCAAGACATTGTACCTAAATACTTTGGAGGCAAGAGTCCACTTCTAGCCTGACACCATTTTACAGTTTGGGGAGATCACTGCACAATACCAAACTTGGCATGAATATGTGACTGAGAGACATCAAGTTGAGGTTTCCTGGCTTGATTTCACCCAAAATTCAGCATCATAGTGTTTTTTCTTGTTAGATTTTCAAGTTATCTCTGCCCTATTTTGTCTTACATGGGTACAAGTGGAAATTGTAATATTATTTGTAATTGTGGTACAAGTTAAATTGCATGTGTCCATGATGGAATGTGAAGAGTCATATGTAATGTGAGGATTTATGAGGGGAGTACAAGAGTCACAAATGGGGCATGCTAAGAGTCACCCCCCTTTGGTTATCTCATAAATCTTGTAAAGGGATTTTGGGAGCCAAGCTTTTGGCTAGTCTTAGGCTTAGAAAAGGCTTGAGAGCTTTGTGTCAACCTTGGCTTCTCTGTAGCATAGAGGGAGTATACTTCTTTGGGAGGAGCAGGTGTTTTTGACTTCACCTTCCACTATTGGGGCAAGTGGTTCGTCGTGTTGTATGTATGAATAGAACTTTCACTTATAATAGAGTAAGAGCCGACATGTCTTCATGCATATAATGCAAATGTAGTAGGACTATTCTTTTTATTTTTACAACATATATTGTTTAACTTACACATGCTTGTAAACTATCTCATTTTCATTTGTAAGAATCTAGTTGAATGTGTGCTCATGTTTTAATCCATCACCTTTAACTTGTGGACTATTTTTCTTGTTATTTTGTGTGATGTATTTTGTTAGGTCCCTATATTACTAGTATAGTCCCTTATTGTTACTATTGTACCCTTGTAACCCCCATTTTTTTATTATTGTGCCCTTAAATTATTATTGTTCGGTCGGTTAGGATTACATTGTGGCCCACTAGGATTACATTATGGCCACATAGACTCCTATATATAGGAAAGAGGTTTTGTAAATTGAATCATCCAAGAATTGTTCATTTATGTAATGTATTGGAGGTTGCCCCCTCGAAGTGGCTTATTTCTAAGGCGTCGATATCTCTTTTATTATATTTTTGGAGCTGGTTACACAACATTTGGTATTAGAGAAACTAAGGCGTTTGAACATCTTAAAGAGGCAATGTGCCTAGCACCGGTCTTAGCTACGCCAGACTTCACAAAAACCTTTATTGTGGAATGTGATGCCTCAAGAAATGGAATTGGTGTTGTTTTAATGCATGAAGGAAGACCCATTTCTTTTGAAAGTCGTCCAATCAAAGGAAAGTATTTACAAAAACCTGTTTATGAGAAGGAAATGTTAGAAATACTGCATGCACTAAAGAAATGGAGAACTTACCTAATGGGAAGACACTTCAAGGTAAAAACTGATCATGATAGTCTTAAACACTTTTTGGAACAAAGACTATCTTCAGAAGAGCAGCAAAAATGGGTCACAAAGATGTTGGGTTATGACTTTGAAATAATCTACAAAAAAGGCAAGCTTAATGTTGTTGCAGATGCACTCTCAAGAAAGAATGAAGAGGTGGAAGCATTGCTTTGTGCCATTTCTATTATCCAACCAGATTGGATAACCGAAGCAAGAGATGAATGGAAGGACAAAGATGTATGGACACTCATTCCAAAGTTGCAGCAAGATCCTAGTACATCTGATACATTTAGTTGGAAAAATGATTCCTTATGGTACAAAGATCGCTTATATCTTTGTAAGAATTCCCAACTAAAACAAAAGATTCTTCTGGAATTGCACACTTCTCCTTTAGGAGGACACTCAGGATTTTTAAAAACTTACCACAGGGTGAAGAAAGAATTTTTTGGGGATGGCCTTAAATCTGATATTCAAAAGTTTGTGGTGGAATGTTTAGTTTGCCAGCAGAATAAATTTGAGACAATTAAGACCTCGGGACTTCTACAACCTTTATCCATTCCAAGTCAACGTTGGGAGGAGATTTCAATGGATTTTATCACAGGTTTACCTAAGTCCGAAGGAAAGAGTGTCATCATGGTGGTAGTTGATAGACTTACCAAGTATGCAAACTTTTGTGCATTATCTCATCCATTTAAAGCAAGTACAGTTGCTACTACATTTATGGACACAATTCAAAAGCTACATGGAAACCCAAGGGTTATTGTGAGCGACAGAGATCCCATTTTTACTGGAAATTTTTGGATGGAGTTATTTTATTTTTTGGGTACTCAATTAGCTCATAGCTCATCTTATCATCCTCAATCCGATGGTCAAACTGAGATAGTAAATAAATGTTTGGAAGGATATCTTCGTTGTTTTGTATCTGATAAACAAACACAATGGGTCAAGTGGTTACCTCTCGCTGAATGGTGGTATAACATTTCCTTCCATACTGCAACAAAAATGACCCCATTTATGGCACTTTATGGATATCATCCACCATCCATCACATCATCTTTAAGGGAAAATTCGAAGGTTCAAACAGTGGAAGATCACATCGAGCATCAGCAAGAAGTTCTCCAACTCTTAAAGGATAACCTGAATTTGGCACAAAATCGAATGAAACAACAGACAGATCAACATCGCAGCGAGAGAATTTTTGATGTAGGAGATTGGGTATTTTTACGGCTGCAACCATATAAACAAATGTCCCTCAAGCAAGCTAAGAAGGATAATAAATTATCGCCAAAGTACTATGGTCCTTACAAGGTGTTGCAAAAGATTGGTACTATGGCATACAAATTGGAGCTTCCTGCTTCTTCGCGAGTACATCCAGTTTTCCATGTTTCATGCTTAAAGAAGGTTATAGGTGAAAATATTCCAGTTCAAACAATATTTCCAGAACTTGATGAGGAAGGAAAAATCATATTAGAACCTGAAGCGGTCACGGAAACAAGAACTCGACAGCTACGAAATCGATCAATTTCAAAGTATCTCATCAAGTGGAAGAACTTACCCACTGAAGATTCTACATTGGAGGATGAGAAGTTTATACAGAAGAACCCAGAGCTACTCAAGCGTTGAGGACAACACTTTTTTGAAGGAGAGGGGCATGTTAGGTCCCTATATTACAAGTATAGTCCCTTATTGTTATTAGTGTAACCCCCTTATTGTTATTATTGTACCCTTGTAACTCCCATTTTGTTATTATTGTGCCCTAAAATTATTATTGTTAGGTCGGTTAGGATTACATTGTGGCCCACTAGGATTACATTATGGCCACATAGACTCCTATATATAGGAAGGAGGTTTTGTAAATTGAATCATCCAAGAATTTTTCATTTATGTAATGTATTGGAGGTTTCCCCCTCGAAGTGGCTTATTTCTAAGGCATTGATATCTATTTTCTTATATTTTTGGAGCCGGTTACATAACATATTTTCAGCTGGTGTGTTCCTGTCAAGCTATGTACTATTACAAGCTTTCAAGGAGAACATTTCCTTTCCCCTTCACTATTAGAACCACTCATGCATCACATATATTTTTCGCAGGGTCACGCACTTTATTTAACCAAAGACATCGTACACCACTCAATGGGTTTTGCAATCCAAGGCATATCATTAAACACCCCACTATTGAGACTTCTACTCCAAAACGGTGTGAGGTCTAGTTGCAAATTCATATTGGGGAGATCCCATAAATGTTGACGAGTCCAGCACCATCAACAGAAGGTGAAAAGTCACAAGTTTCATGTGAGGAGGAAAATAAAGAAAAAATATTGGAAAATGAAGAAAATAGAGGCCAAATTAATAAAAATGCTTCTGAGGATCAATTCATGGATTTTGGTTAGTTTATTTTTGGAGCTTTCTCTCTATTCTCTCTCTCACAAACTCTTGGACACTTAGATTTTTCTTGGAGATTTTAGCATTAGATCAAGAAAGGCAAGGTGTTATCACTCAAAAAAATGAAGCATCATTTGACAAAGTCATATAGGTTCATGTGTCAAAGGTAGGGTTATAGAGTTCATTTTTCATTACTTGGTCAAGGAAAATTTTTAAATTTTTCTTATTAAGCTTACCCTAAGGTCTAAACCCACTCACTTTCAAATCCCCTCATGTCACATCACTCATAATTTTCTGACAGTTTACATTTCCCGAGGTTTTAGTACTGAAATGATCGTTTTAGCCAAGAAACCACAGTTTCGTAGCGAAATACACTGAGAAATTTAACTTTTCGCTACGAAACAGTTGATACTTTCGTAGCAAAAACACCCAAATTTACACTAAATACACTACAAAAGTGGCGTTTCCTGTCTGCCATGTCAAGTTAGCTGTTAGGTGTCAGAAAATCATTTTAAAAGGATAATTTAGATGCCATTCGAGTCAGTTAGGGTAAAGATCCAGGTACATGGTCAGGTCTGAAGTCATCATCACCATTTTAGGCATGTATGAGTCATCATTGTGTTATGAGTGGGCATAGAACTTCACAATATTTCCAAATTAAGTTATTTCTCATTCTTCATTCCTTCTTTGCATGATATTGAGCTCTGGAGAGCATTTCATTAAACTAAAGTTGTGGCTGGTATTTTCAAAGGTTTCAGATATCAGTGATCAAGCGAGGTAGAGAACTATCAAGTGAGGCAAAGAAGTCACTAAAGAAACTATGGATGAAAAAAGAAAGAGAAATTAGGGTGGCCAATGTTTAAGATATGAGCCATCAGATATGAATATTATCAATGAAGACCCAACAACTGTAGAAGTCTTTATAAGGACATGATGTTTACAATTTTGTGAAAGATTACAAGGCTGCCATGTACAGGTTTCCAAATAATTTTCTCTAAACTTTAGTGGAACAACGACCAAAGTGGGGATGCTAAATCTCACCATTACACCAAAGGTCATTGTGGAAACAACAAGGATTCCAAGGGGACAAGAAAAATGGTTCAAAGGGTTCAAATTCAACATGGAGTAGTGCAAAGAGTTTATAGAGCCAAAAAACATTGAAATGGACCTTACTAATGCCATTTCAAGGGGCTGCATGAAAGATAACTACTCAAAGTTGTTGCTCATCATATAGAAATATTTTACTTGTGAAGGGAGATACCATAAATTCTACTCTTACCATTTCAAGATTCTCCTACACTTTGCTGGTAAGATATCTCTTTATATGGCTTTTTATTTACATAGAAGTCTAGCAAAAATGGCAGATAAGGTCCAAGAAAAATCTGAAGGAAGTGAAACTTCATTGTTTCATCATGGTTTAATAAAATTGCTGGTTTTAGATGAGCTCCAAAAATTAGGCAGAGACTAGTCTTCTTTATTATTTGTTAGTGGTTTTTAATTGGATACCATTACTCCTAAAAGAACTCCTAAACCTAGGGCTATCCCATCACCTTTAGTGGTAGAACCAAGTGAACCAATAAGAACAGAGAAAAATGAACTAGTCATGATGGAAACTGAGCAATTGCGGATACACCCATTGTTCCACTTGCAAAACAAAAGCTAGTCAAGCCTGCAAAACAAAAGCAATATGTGAGTAAACAAGGCAACAAAAGGATAACAAGGAGTCAAATAGTGGCTTTAGAAGACAAAATAGTGGTTGTAGAAGACAGAACAGTAGCTAAAGGAAATTTAGAAGACATATTACATGCCATTGATATTGAAGAGACTCCTATAGTCCAAGCTGAGGATATAGAAGAAGGTGGACATAAACTAAAGAAAGCCAAATCTGCAAAGAAACTAGAATTTGAAGGAGAAGATGCAAGTTTTATGTTCCAGGAAAGAAATCCCATGAAAAGGCATGCTAGAAAAATTTTGGAGAGCAGCAAATAATTTCATCCAGATACTGATATTTTCAAGACACAACAAGACATCATTGATCTTTCATCACCTGCAGAGAAATATTCAGTTAGCAAGCCAAAGAAAGGAAAGGAGAAAGTAATGGAAAAAATAGAGTTTTAACTCCTTGAAGAACAATTGAAGTTGGCCAATCATGAAATAGATGTTATGAGGAAATAAGCAAGGAAACACAATGTCCATAAGGTTCAAATTGAAAATATGAAAGAGGTTTGGGAAGAGCAGGTTGACAGTGTTTTCAAGACCCTAGGTAATACACAACATTTAATCAAATGGACCATACCATTGAGGAAACAGGTCAAACATGTCAGGAAAATCAACTTGCATTTGAAATATACAAACAAAAAGTTGAAGGATCAAGTTAAAGACCTCCAGGATCAACTAGAATTAATCCATGAGGAATTGGAGAAGAAAGGCCTAAAAATGACAGTAGTTGAGGAGCCAATAGCCCAACTCATCACCAATGAGGAAGAAACACCTCAAGACTCATAGTTTGAGCCAGTTTATGATTTTAAAGGTCAATGTCATGTTGGAAACTGTTTTTTTACAGTTGGAAGACAAATTTTTGAAGCTAGACAAAAATATGGAAATAACACACTTTTCAGCAGTTTCATAACGTTTCCTAGGCTTGAAGCCAGGAAAACACTACGAACCCACTTTAGCTTTCTTTTTGCATTTTGAACCATTTTTGGAAGCTTCCAAGAGGATGAAATCACACGGAGGATATGTCAAGACATGAATAATACAATGCAGAAGGAAAAAATCAGAAAAGTTGATGGCAAAGGGCATTTTTGTAACGCTATGAAAGTACGCTACGAAAATGTCATACTTTCGTAGCGTATTGTTTTGAAGCTTTATGAGAAGGTTTTTGTGTAGTTATGGATAGGTGGATACTTTCAAAGGTTCAAGGGACTTTTCTAGTAGTCATCCAAGACTTAAAGACTACGAGATGAAGGCAACTCATGAGCCAAAACATCCGTTGAAGATAAGGAACAGGTTTCCTAAAAAGCAGGGTTTGTTTCCAAATTTAGAGGAGGTTAATTAAGATGTCATGTAGTGATGAGTCCCATTAGACCCTATTCAAACATGTGAAGGAATAGTTGTCAAAGATGTAACTGATATTAGGATATAAGGTAGTTGATGTAATAATGAACAGTTTGAGTCCTATTAGGAAAAGGACTGTCAACTAGAATAATTGTCATTTTCTCATTAAAGTAGATGTTTTATTGTTATGCAAGGTGTCATTAGGAAAAGTTCAATGAATCTAGCCAGGAGGTAGATCATCTCATCATGTAACAAGTCTATTAAAGGGCAGATATTCAAATTTGTAAAGGGTTGGAGATTTTTTGGCAAAACTGCAGCTTTATGTAATTTGACTGTTTTGAGTAATACAAAGAACTTTTACTTGGCCAACCTGAGATTCTCATGGATTTTTTAGTGCTTATTTGACCTATATTTTCTATGTGTACCATTTTTAGTGGTTTTCATCTTTAATACTCAGAATTCATTCATGTAATGCTCTGACTTCCTTTATAGATGAATTAACTGTGTTATTTCATGTTTCATGTGTGTCTTACCTCTGCTAAAAACTCTTACCTGCCTCAGCTTCCATGTCAAGTGAAATTACTACTGAATCAATGGATTTGTTGACTCTATAAGCCCAATGATTGCAGACTTATACTCTTTTCAACATATACACATCACAAGAATTTTTTTTTCCAAGTAGAGTTAGCGATCTAGATTCATCTTTATCCAATATCATTAACCCCTTTGAGAGAGCCCTCTCAGACTAAAGAGGCCAAGCTTCAGTTGCAAGAATGGTTTGAAATATTTACATGAATTTTTATGATTAGCAGCCTATCAGGTGCAATTTTGTGATAACAGAAGGCAAAGATAAAGTAAATATCAAGCAAGGAAGAGTAGGATCAATCAGCTACATCGAGTTTACTTTCATGTATCGATTTTAATGTGTGATTTCCTTACTAAATTTGGCATGCATGGTTATACATGTGTGCTCTTAGTTATTTTGTTTTCATTGGCATGGGTTTTACTAGGTGTGAGAGTGTTCTTCAGCCTTTCCTTGCCATTTCCAGATGTCCATGGTGTGATAGGGTTCTCATATTTTGGTTGATTTGGATTCGAAACTAAGTGAGGTGGATCTCTGTATGAAAGAAAACATGTCCTAGTCATCCATGAACCATACTATGGATTGTGTTAAAGCCACTGGCTTAGTGACCCTTGAACCAGACTGTGGTTTGCGATAAATATAGTTATTGTGTGCCTCGGTGGGCCTAGGAATCCTCAACTAGTGAATGGTGGGATATATTGTAAATCCTAGAGGTGGTTTCCCTTGTTTAGGCCTAGGAATCCTTGTCGGTGAATGGTGGGATATACGATAGCGCCTATATGGTGGTTTCTTGATTATCACCTAGTGATCCCTGGATCAAACTATGGATTGTGGTAAATCCTAGATACTAGGAGAAAGGAAATTTCCTCACGGTGTAGGTGGAGAAATCTGGTGGCATCCATGCTTATTTATGGCCTAGCGATCTGGTGAGGATTGTGGTAAAGCCTGGTTATATTGATGAGGGTGAGGTGGTTTAGATTTGGGAAGCCCTGGTTGATTCTTTTGGTTTGAGTCCCACATTCATGCTTGGAATATGGCACGGGGGTGATTGGATAAAGATATTTTTGGCTTAGCCAATCTATGGTCATGTGGAACGTGGTAGTCCCATAGTGGGTTGGCTTTTGCATTCAATAATAAGAGTTCCTTTCCTTGGTATTTTATGTGTAAATGTATTGGTTCATATGTGGCACTTATGGATTTTGTATTCTCCTTATTTCTATTTTTTATATGTTGGTTATGAATATGTTTTATGACAATGAAAATTTATGGTTGTCATCATGTTTTTATTTATAATTGAATGATAAATGAATATATGACCTAATAGATGATAATGCAGCTAATGTGATAAGGAATCAATGGTTCTTAGTGATTATCAAATAAGTATAAGACCCCTATGCTCATATTTTTCGTTAAACTTGTAGAATACATAAATGGAACATGTTTTACGGAATTTATGTCATGGCTAGTACGGGTCCAGGCAAGTCCTTGTTCAAGCATTTGCATCTATATCAATTTTTTGATGTTACTTTTAATTTCTAGAATTTTCATGGAGTTATGGGAAGTGGCCTGAGTCGTGGCCCTGAAATAGTGGCACAAAGATGGAAAATTCCCAAGTGGCATGCTTGCCTTACAGTGGGAGCGACTGGAGGGTCCTAGTCGCATGCATGCTTGTGTCAAGGGAGCGACTAAGGATTTAATGCAAAAAAATGTCAGGTTATCTTAGGGGCCAGTCACCTGGAAGGGTTGTATGGCTCCTGGGGGTTTTTTTGCATGTGTGGAAGGCCAAATTGGTTGTGTTGTGTCAGTTCCACTTCCTTAACTGTAAATGGGGAGTTGAATCAGATCATAGTAGCCTCTCATCACATGTTTACCCTGGTTGGTCCGTTACTTGGGTAGATGTGGGAGGAGGGTGTTACAGAGACCATATTGTCTCTAATCTCCACAGGAATGAAACTCCATATGCAATGTGGCAGACATTGACATAATTATTCTTGAATAGTAGTGACCACAGGAAGTTTCCACTAAAATATAAGCTTCAAAATATCAAAATCCAAAAGGGTGACACAATACCATAATACCTCGGAAAATCCACACAATTTTGTGATTAGCTTGGGAGTGTTAGTATTATAGTTGTTGAAGATGATCTAGTCAGTTTAACAATTCTAGGCCTTCCCAAGAGCTGGAATAGCTATCGTTATTTGATCAATGCGAGGGAGAAGCTACCAAACTAGGAAAGATTATGGTCAGATTTGGTACAGGAAGATATCAAGCAGAACACCAGAGACGAGACCTCATCCAAGGTTGAGGATGAGGAGAATTGTGCCCTCGCTAGAAAGGATAATAAAGGAAAAGGGAAGAAATATCAATCCAAAGGAGATTCTAGTAAAGCAAGAAAGAATAAGGATTTTTCGAAGTTTAAATGTTTTCACTTTCATGAGCTGAGACACAATGCCACAAAGTGTCTGCACAAGAAGGCCAGCAAGAAGCCCTTAGGAGGAGAGGCAGGTGAACCTCTTGCTTCATAATTCGAGTTGGATTTCAACTTCATTGCATGCATGGTGAAATCAGTGATGGGTAGTGGGTGGATGGTGGAGCCTCGTTCCATATGATAGGCAACAAAGAATTTTTCAGTGACGTGGAGGAGAAGAACCTAAAAATGCACATCGAGATGGGAGATGATGGAAGTTATAGCGTGACCGGTATTGGTACAGTTACTTTTCAAAGGGAGTCTAGTTCTCCTCTCACATTAAAAGATGTCATGTATGTTTTGAGTTTGAAGAAAATTTTAGTTTCATTTTCTATGTTGGAAGATCGTGGCTATGATGTTATATTTAGAAAATGAAAGGATTTCCTTCATGACATCACCACGACACAAGTGAAGCAGATTGGGGTTTGGGTGAAGAACCTCCACAAATTGGATGTAGAAGATTGTGTTGCTTTGAACATGAAACCAGAGAAGTTGGAGAGCCAAGACATCAGAGAATTATGGAATAGGAAACTTTTCCATTTGCACCGTGGACCTTTGAATATCATGCAACATATTTATACAAGAATTCCCAAGGGTGCACTAGAGCATAGAGATACATTTAAAGGATATACATTGGGGAAGTACACCAAATGATCCAGATCTTGGGGGAGGCCCCCAAGATTTGAAAATTTGAAATTCTAGAAAAATGAGAGAAGAACACATATATTTTAATGCCATGGGTGGATGCCATTTACAATACCATGGGTACATTCCATGTATGGATGAATACCATGGGTAGATACATACCATGGGTGAATGAATATCATGGATACATGACACTTACAATACCATGGGTGGATGAATATCATGGTTGTAAGCCACTTTCCACTCAGACCATTCCTCCCTCCTTAAGAAGCAATGGTCCCCATTGCATGAAGTTTCCTCTTGAGAAACCTTTGTTGAATATGAAGAGCCACTGAAGAGAAGGGTTTTGTGTGGTTAACCGATAACCGTGATGAACGAAGAACCAAGGATAGAGATACCCTGTAATGCTTGGGACCAACTGTGATACTGACAGTTTGCGGCCTAGCAATGGAGTTCAATGAAGTGTGGTTTTATGGATGACCCATAGCCATGACAAACGAAGATCCGAGGATAGAGATACCATGTAATGCTTGTGACCAACTGTGAGGCTAACAGTGTGCGGCCTAGAAAATGGACTTCAATGAAGTGTGGGCTTGTGAATGACCTAGAACCATGAAAAACAAAGATCCGATGATAGAGATACCCTGTAATTCTTGTGACCAACTGTGATACTAACAGTGTGTAGCCTCGCAAATGGACTTCGATGAGAAGGAATTTGTGCGGCTGACCCATAACTATGATGTTGATAGTTGATGAAGTAGTAGATGCCTACATAGACTTGGGTGGGAGGGCACATCTTCAAATAATCCAAGTCAAACTTCGCTATGCTGAAACTGATGAATGTAAAGCAGGTGCCTACTAAAATGGGGTGGGAGGGCACGTCTCCAAAGGGAACCCGCTCAGAATGTTGCTTCAGATTTTATATGGGCATAACTCAGTCAATATAACATGGAAATTTTGTTATAACCTGTTTTTGGAAATATAATGATCATTCTGCATCTTCCCATGCATATAAAATAATTATATGAAGACTCTGGAAACTTAGATTCACACTGCAACTGTCCTGCCGTAACGAATTTTCTGGCCAAAAATAAAAATTTGATTTTAAATCAGCGATAAATCCCTTGTCCTGACTCTGATTTGACCGATTTTTTTTTTGAAATCAAGTGATTTTTCAAGGGGAGACCAGATATATGATCATTTCCCTAAAATTTTACGCTAGAAAATGCAAAAAATTACAGGAGAGCCACTGTCCACGAATTGTCATGAAAACAATTTCTGCAACACCATTCATTTTAAATTAGCGATATCTCCCTCATCTAGACTTTGATTCGGCCAATATTTTTTTTGAATTTGGGTAATGTTTCACAAGGAATCCAGATATGTTATTATTTTTTGTAAATTTTTCAATAAAGTTTCAGATATGATCTGAAAACTCGCCGCCCAATAAAAATTCCTGCAAAAAATGAAAAAAAATAAACATTCTTTCTGTTTGGCCTAAGAAAGTGTTTCGTAGAGGTTGTGGCACTTGCATGAAGTTTGCTGCAAAAATTTGAAACTGAAATATGCTTCAAATCCTCATTCCCATGGAGGCGTACCTGAATCTAATACCACTGATCCGGATCTTTAGGGGAGGCCCCCAAGATCTGAAAAACTGAAATGTCAACAAAATGAGAGAAGAACACATAGTAAATAAAACCACAAATAATTTTTTTATTAAAAAAGAGAATAATTGTAGAAGCTACAATGTGGTAGACAATATGTCCTTTTACAAGATGTGACTTGCTACTTATAGCATTTTTTTAGTTACAATACCACAGGTAAATTCCATGGGTGGCTAAATACCATGGGTGAATAAATACTATGGGTGAATGAATACCATGGGCAGATTTGACTTACAATACCATGGGTGGATTCCATTTACAATACCATGGTTATATTCCATGTGTGGATGAATACCATGGGTAGATACATACCATGGGTGAATGAATATCATGGATAGATGTCACTTACAATACCATGGGTGGATAAATACCATGGGTGTATGTCACTTTCCACTCAGATCACCAAATCCACCTTTCATGATAAGGATAGTTGAGCACAAGTGGTCCTTGAAAAAGTTCACTCAGATGTCTATGGACCTTTCTCGACGACCTCCACGTCCAAGCACAGGTATTATGTTATATTTTTAGATGATTTATTATGTAAGTGATGGATATTCTTCATGCAGAAGAAAGACCTGACATTCTCAAAATTTTGTGAATTAAAAGCACTTCTTGAGAAATACGTTGGCAGGAAATTGAAGGCTCTCAGGAGCGATAACGGTGGATAATATGTGTCGAATGAGAGCAAGAACTTCTGCACATAAAAAGGAATTCGATGGGATTTGACATCACCCCATAACCCATAATAGAATGGGGTTTTTGCTAGGAACAATATAATTATTATGGGAGATGAACGGGCGATGGTGTATGATCAGGGCCTACCATTGCACTTGTGGGCTGAAGCATGCAACACAACAGTATATGTGAAGAACAAGAGTCTTCATCAAATTATCAGGATTGGTACACTAGAAGAAGCTTTTTCAGGTGAGAAACCAGATGTGGCATACTTCAGGATCTTTGGATAATCAATTTACTGTTATGTTTCCAAGGATGCAAGGAAAAAGCTAGAATTGACAACAGAGTTGGTCATATTTTTGGGGTACACTAATACACCTCATAAATATCGAGTGTACCTTCCATATCACAAGATGAGAGTTGTTCGTTGAGATGTGAATTTTGATGAAGAGAAGGCGATGATATGTTCCATTGAGAGGGAGTTTCAATGGCATGCAGATGAGTAGATTTTAGCTCCAAAGGAATAACCTTGGGATGTTGTGGAGAAGAAACAAGCAGAGGAGCAGAGAGTGGATCAACACATGCATGCAAAGACATCCATAGATGGAAGGAAGTGCACTAGAGAGCTGATATATTTATGCATGATGTTAGAGAGAATGTGGGAGCACCCACATCACAAAGCAGGTAGAAGAGATCACCAGATCAGTACACTGGCTACATGGCTCTGATAAGCAAGAGTGTAGACACTAAGCCATCCTCATTTGAGGAAGCAGTGCAGAAACCAGTATGGGTTGATGCCATGGTAGAGGAATATGATTCCATTATCAGAAACAGTGCTTGGGAAGTTGTCTCGAGGTTAAAGGACAAGTCAGTGGTAGATTCCAGGTGGATATACGAGGTGAAGCAAGCAGTATATGGGAGTGTCGAGAAACACAAGGCCAGATTTATGGCCAAGTGGTTCTCTCATGTGGAGGGAATTATTACAAGGAGAAATTTGCTCCAGTAGCAAGGCACTCTTCAATCAAATCATTTCTAGCACTTTCAACGTAGATGGGATGGAAAATACATTAGATGGATGTGAAGATATATTTCCTTAATGGAGTGTTTGAGGAAGATGTGTACATAGTTTATTTGAAAGTATTTGAGACCTTCGACTGAGAGTTTCATGTGTGCATACTCAAGCGAGTGTTATATGGATTGAAACAAGCACTTTGTGCTTGATACATCAGGATCGACAATTATTTCACCGAGTTGGGCTTAACCAAAAATGAAGCAGATGCAAACCTTTACCACATTGTTGTTGAAGGTAAATAATTTATTATAGTTTATATGTGTATGATTTAATTCTAACAGGTGATGAGAAGCTCATAAAATATTGCAAAGAGGATTTGGAAAGAGAATTCGAGATTAAATGCATGGCGCTCATGCATTATTTCCTTGGTTTGGAAATTTTGCAAGGAGATGGGGAACTGTTTGTCTCTTAGGGAAAGTATGCCAATGAGATATTGAAGAAGTTTCACATGGAGAGAAAAAAACCCATGGAGACTCCTTTAGCAGTAAATTGGAGGAAGGAATAGGCCACTTCAGGCAAAGTGGTAGAGGCTACCATTTATAGGCAGCTTGTGGGTTAACTTATGTACTTGGTGAACACACAATTGGACATGTGGTATGCAGTTAACCAAATTATTCGAGTAATGGTTAAGCCAACCAAAATCTATTGGAAGGCAGATAAAAATGTGTTGAGAAACCTCAGACACACCACTCAGTTTGGTATTCGGTACAAAAAAATAGAGGGAGTGAAGTTGCAAGGCTTCACGGATGAAGATTAGGTAGGAATTCCATCATACAAGAAGAGTGCATTAGGAGGAATCTTCGGTAATTGGTCAGCAATAGTGTCTTGGTACAACAGGAAGCAGAGATAAGTTGCGCTCAGTTCAACAGAAGAAGAGTACATGGATAATAGTCAAGCAGGTTATGAGGCTATCTGGATGAGGAAGATCCTTGTTGGGTTATGTGGCTAGCAGATGGATCCTACAGTGGTTTATTGTGACAATCATAGTTATATCAAAATATTTGTGAATCCATTTTTTCATGATTGGTCCAAGCATATCGACATCTGGTATCACCATCTTAGAGATTGTGTGAAGAGGTGGATCATGTTGCTAGAGTACATTCCTACATAGGAAATGGATCTGGATATATTGACTAAGGCATTATTAAGAGGAAAATTTGATTTCCATAGAGTCATGATTGGGGTATCTGATAATCCATTTTTTTCTAAGAGGGAGTGTTGAAAATGGCACCAAGAACGATCCTAATTTAATTTTCCCTTGAATTAACTTCAGAGGAAATCGTAATTCCACATCACATGAAAAATTGTACAAGCTAACTAAATTATTTTGACTTAGTTGGTTCAGTTAATTTGAGTTGAGGGCCTAAATTGATTCATGTAGAGTGTCTCGTACTTCTTAGGAGACACGGTTGAGTTAATTTTGAGTTGTAATTAATTAATTCAGTAAAACTAAGTTAAATTCAGTTAAACTAGTTCTGATTGTTGGAGGAACTAGTGGGAGGTCTAGTAGTGGGGTGTGTAATCTTTGATCAACCAGTTCGCTGATAAATCAACCATAAATAGCTCATGCATGCATGATCTATGAGTTACCTAGTTGAGATTTGAGTTCGAGGGTAGTTTACTATCAGTTGTATAATCATCCAAATTGTGTAGGTGGTGCATGTAATTAGAGGAAGGGCAATGATGGATTGCACAATTATGGATGGTGAATTTTCTAATTAATAAGGAAATAGGGACATAGGAAAGAAAAAAAGTGGTTAAGTATTGGTCAAGGCTTATTTAGGAAGCAGTGAGATAGATAGAGATAGTGCATAGGTTGCTCGAGCTCAAGCAAAGCATTGTAATATTTTCAAATTTTTCTAACTAATGCAATATCCATATAGGAGGGATTTTTAGCTATGATTTTCCCCATAAAATCATCGTGTAATGTGTTGATTGAATTTTTTCTCTTGTATGCTTCTTGATTTCACGATCATTTAATTATTTCCACAATTGGTAGAGTAGATTCAAGTCTATTGTTTTGTAAATTACAATTAGTAGTATGAATCTATAAGGAATTTCCACACTAGAATGGTTCGAACCGGAAAATATCATATGAAAACAACAGGGGCTAGAGTTCAATTGGGGAAACAAAAAAGAGATGAAGAGAGCAGAATGCCATCAGGGGCACATTGGTAGTTCATTGGAGAAACAAATTTCTAGTTGGCAGGAGTCTGGAAGAAGATATTCCAGTAAGGAGAGTTTTCCTCTTGAATCCCCATGATCCAGAGGCTGGAGATGGTATTTCTCATAAATCCCTAATGGCTAGGGTGGAGGAAATAATTCTGGGAAAATTCCTAAAAGTATTTTGAAGGCTCCTTGTTGTGTATTGTCTTGGTTTATGGTTCTAAAGTCCATAAATTTGGATGGAACCATAGTGTATCTGTACGTTGGTTGAATTGCAACTAAATTGAAGGGAGGAGGTGGTATAATCTATGGTTACTGGTTCATTTAGTATTTGTGCTTAATCCCTAAGCAATAGACCCCTTAGGCTTTGGAATTTGGCTCAGGGGAGATAGCTGCAAGTGAGGAATGGTTGCAACTATCTGTGGTTGCGTGGCGAGTCATAGTCCCTGACTCAGTTGCCCGTAATTTTACATGTAGTGGAACATAGCATATAGTTGTATTGGTTTTTATTTATAAGTAACCAGTAATTAATTTATATCACTGAATTCCAGCGAAAATGGAAAAAACATTGAATAATTAGACTACACATTTTCCCTATAGTGCTAATAGTCAATAGTGATGTCATTTTCATCTAAACCATCCATGGGCTTTCCCTTCATGACCCAGTTTACTTGCTTCATTAAGTTGATTATGGTCTGATTTTTGTGGGATAGTTACCCTCCTAAAGTGGGGTCATGGTTTATTCTTCCAACTTAGTTCATACAACATGATTACTAAAAAATTCATACAACATATGACACAATTTTAAATGACTTAGAAATCAATTTCAATAATATCAACATATATTTTTGGGGGGATGGGAGAAGTGTAGGTCCTTTGTATTAGAACATGAGATATGATACCACATGTAATGGAATTGACATAAAACATAATGAAATATGAAAATTACTTACAAAAAATTCAAGGCCATTAATCTTCAACACAAGGAATATTTCAATCAATTAGTACAAGAATGTTGAGTGGTGAGAACTTAACTTTAGAATGAAGAATTAAATTTCTTGTAATTTTACAACCATTGTGTTATTTTGATATAGCTGATTGAAACCAATGTTTAGAGGAAAAATCTCCAACAAATTTTAGGCTCATTTGCACTAGAGTAATTATTTCTATAGTTGGATACCCCTATTCCCTAAATCAAATACTGTTGCAAGTGAATTCCCCCTCCCCTTAGTTCTTCTAGGGAAAAAAATTCTCATCATGTGATTTCTATTTTTTATCTTAAGATTTTTCTAACTCGACGTTTTTCCATAATCTAAGATTACTTATTTTTTTCTTTTACTTTTTATTAATTTAATTTTTTTCCATACATTTATTCTTACTATTTGTTTACTCTTTTACCTTTTTATAGAATAGTTTCCTTTATATATTTACTATGAAATTCAGTTTGCTATTTATTATTTTATTTATTTAGTTATTATCCTTCTCATTGTTCTTCTTATTGTTGTTGTTGTTGTTATTATTATGGGGCATTACATAGAATGCAACAAAAATGGAATGTATACCTCATATGCTAGAATTTGTGCTTACATGGATATATCTAAACCCCTTCCCACTTCAATGACTTATCCATTGGGAGAATACATGGATGCAAATACTATATTATGAGCACATCTCATTTAGGTTTGGTAAATTCCATGAACAAGGTCACTTATATATATATTGTCCACTCAACCAAGTCCAAGAACAACCCAAAAGCAAATTGGACAAATACGAAGAGGGGTTTGAAAAAGTAACAAGAAAAAGGAGAGCTAACAAACGACCCAAATCCCACCCTAAAGTAGTTGTCCCAAGATAATAATAAAAAATTGCATTCATACATGAAAAGAAGAGTAAAATTAAGGAAACATATCAAGCAATATACAAGAACAACCACAAGCTAACCTGGAAGAACAAAAGGAGGAAATAGAGCTCATAAAGAAAAGGAAAATTAAAACAAAAACACATGAAGATGTAAAGATGACACAATGATTAGATAATCACTCAAATTTAGATGAAGGGGAAGATATAGAACTAGAATGTATGGATCACTTATAGGTTCCATAAACAAATTGGAAATCCCATGATCTTAAGACCATCTCGAAGTAACAAATTCAAAAAATAAAAATAAAAAATGTTTACATCAATAATTAGGAATGGAAAATAGTGAATGCCAAAGGTATGTACAATCCTCATGAACCATGGACTGTCAAATTCAATTCTTTGAAGAAAAACAAAAGATACAAGAAAGAGGAAAGAATCGATAATGTAGAAGCAATAAACAACTTTTGCAGAACTAGGAGAGTTATTTGTTAACTTAGGAAGAGTATCCTTGATGGCACAGAAATTCTAACCCTTCCAATCCAATCCTTAATGAAAATAATATCATGGAATATGAGGGGCCTTAATGGAAAAATTGAGCAGAGCATCCTTAAATCAAAAATCAAATTGATTCAACCTGTTGGGTATGTGTTATATTCATTCCATGATTAGTCACGCTGTGGTTTTGTGCATGTAAGTTTTTTTTTGTAGTTTTGGGGCATGATGGTTTCGGCCCTTGATATTTTGTAGATGCGAGGTCAAAGGAACTATGAATTCATATTATAATACAATTATTGGATTCGGGTTTATGAACTCAATGCTGGCATATATATATATATATATATATATATATATATATATGTATGTATGTATGTATGTATGTATGTATGTATATATATATGTACATATATATGTATATATGTATATACATATATTACATATATATATATATATATATATGTATATATACATATATATATGTATATATACATACATATACATACATACATACATACATACATATATATATATATATATATATATATATATATATATATATATATATATATATATATATATATGTACCAAAAACATTCACTAATAAATCTCATATATATAGGGCTATAGTTGTAACACTACAAGGAATATAACTGAAAAAAGATTTTCAAAGTAATCCGGTTTTTGGGATCCAAAGAAAAAATCTTAGTATTATATTAATTTTATGTTTTATGATCTTGCTATTGTTTATTTTTTATCTTTAAGAATTCATTTAGAATATTTATATCTACAGTTAAATATACAACCATTGTCATCCTGATTAAAAACTAAATGTATGAAAATTAAATAAAAAATCTATAATGTGTTGACAAGGATATGGGTTATTATATAACACTATATTTATGTGAGTGAATTTCTCTCATTACAGCCTTCGTATCTAAATTACTATATTACTTCACTACTAAAGGAATAATAATATCATGCTTCCAATCCATAGGTTTAGTCCACTCAGGATATTTAACAAATGTTTATAACTCTACTCATCAAGGAGATAAGGCAATATTCCTTGAGGAAATCCTTCGAGCTTCTAGCTCATTGACCTATATCATTGGATTCTTTGAGGAGATTTCAATCTCATCAAATACTTAGAAGATAAAAGAGAAGTGATAAGAAAATTGGAGGCAATGGTGGAGCCTTTTAAAATAAACATCAACCAATTGAACTTAATAGGCATTGAAATTATAAATGAACTACATACATGGAACATAAAAGGAGTACGAGAGATTTAAATAGCTTCAAGACTAAATAGAAATTGAGTAGAAAAGAACCACATGGTTTCAAGAAATACATATGGAGGCTTCCATCTTACTAGGATCAAGCTCCAATCATTGGTCAATCAACTTAAATCTAAATTGAGCTAGTAGCCAGAAAAATTTACCCTTTAATTTTGAAGCATTTTGGTTGAATCATCCATATTTTCATCAAAATATAGCTACCCGGTGGAAAGAGGCACAAGAAAAATATAGATCAAAAATGTATAAATTTCACTAAAAACTAAAATATGTTAAATATTTCCAGAAGAAATGGAATAAATAAGTCTTCAAGGATATCTTTGAAATGCCTAACTTGTTGAACAAAAAATCGAGAAAATTCAACAATAAATCATAGAAAATGGCAGAACATAAGATATTTGAGAAATAATGCTAAACATAGAGGAATATATAAGAAAGAATTAGCGAGGAAGAAATTCTATGGAGACAAAAATATAGAATAAAATTGCATAAGGAAGGAGAAAGAAACAAAAAATTTATTTCATATCTTTATGATGCAAAACAGGTAGGATAACAAAATCAACACAATTAAAAACCCCTAGGGGGAAGGTTGGAAGAGCATAAGTACATTGAATAATAGTTTGTAAAATTTTATGAAACTATACTCAATGAACCCATCAAGTAGAGAAGCCATACGCATCCTTCCTCGATACACTCCTATTGTCATTAAGATCGAATACAATGCAACTTTGCTAGAGGATATCACCATGCTAGAACTAGAAAAAGTTATAAAGGATATGCCAAATGTAATTCCCTTGGTCTAGATGGAATTACAGTTGTTTTCATTCAAAATTTCTAACCTATACTAAAATAATAGATATTAGAACTATTCAATGAGTCAAGGAATGCCTACTTACTTTTTATATCTCTCAACTCCACTTTTATCACATTGGTGCTTAAGGAGTGACAAGGCTAAATAGCCTAGAATATTTAGACTCATAGCCTTATGTCATGTTATCTTTAAATCATAACCAAAATCATAATCAATATATTAAAACCTCTTCTTCCATAACTCATTTCCTTAGAGCAGTCCAAGCAAGTGGAAAAAAGGTATGTACTTGACAACATTATTTTAGTCCATAAAACCCTTCATTCCCTAAA
The DNA here is from genome assembly GCA_034641835.2 of Pinus albicaulis. Lineage (NCBI taxonomy): Eukaryota > Viridiplantae > Streptophyta > Pinopsida > Pinales > Pinaceae > Pinus > Pinus albicaulis. The sequence goes on along the minus strand of CM076581.1, from coordinate 234,890,732 downwards.
ATTTACTAAAACACCGGGTATGCTAATAAAATTTCATATGTCCAAGGCCTTTAATAATATAGTATGGAAATATATCTATTGCATGTTCAAGGACTTTGAATTTTCACATATATGGATCACCTAGGTCCTATCCTTAGCTTCCTCTACATTCTTTTAAATTCTTGTCAATGGATATCCTTCTCACACTTTTGCACCGTATTTGGGAATAAGACAGGGAGACCCTCTCTCTCAATTTATCTTATTCATATGGATGAAGGCCTTAAAAGAGCCATAAAATTATATTTGGGACTAAAAATAATAAAGGTCTCATCTTACATGGGGGAAATATTCTAGTGATACTCCAACAATTTGTGGATGAGACTCTTTTAATGGTCTCCCCCTGAGAAAAAGAGGCCAACACTTTCAATGACATACTAGATAACTTCATTGCAGGTTTAGGTACTAGCGTTGATCATGGAAAACCTAAATATTTTTCTTCAATGCTTCCCTTGCTATGCAAGTCAATATAATAAAAAATATGGGCTTTAAGAGAACCTCCCTCCCATACAAATAGTTAGGTGTTCCTCTAGTGGAAATTTCTTTAAGAAACACTTCCTGGGAACATATCCTTCCAAAAATGGAAGACGAATTGGAGAGTTGGTCTTTTCACTTCCTTAATCTAGCATCGCACTTAATTAGACCTCCAATTCTTGCCTCTCACCTTCTTTTAGTCATGAATACCCCCAAAATTTTTCTTCCATCACTTGAAACATGCCTTACTATGAAGGATACAAAACAAAGAAGAATAAATGGCCATTTATCACCTAGGATAAAGTTTGAATTCCTAAAAAAATGGGGCGTTGGGATTGTGATACCTGGAAACATTGAGTGGAAATTTGGGAACCAAAATCTCATGAAGGTGGCTGCAAAAAAATAGCAAATATGGTGCAGATTATGGAAGATAAATTACGAAAAAATCATTGACAAAAGAGACTTGGTCAAAATGGGAGAAACTATTATTGGATCACAAGTATGGAATATGGCCTAGCAAAACAAGAATACTATTTAAGACCATTGTTTGTGGGAAATAAAAAAATGGTCAATAAACAATATTTTAGGAGGACCCTTGGCATTAAAGGCTAAAGTTTCAATCTATAAAGGACCTTCTTATTTACAAAGATTTAATATAAATACAAGAAAACTAAAGTCAACCAATATTGGAAAGAAAAAGATCATCCCAACTACAGATCCTGGAGCAACAACAAAGAAGGAAGACCATTAAATAAAGGACTCAGTTGGCAATAATTTTGGACAGTAATAGGTAACAAAAATATTAAAAAATAAAATGAAGAATATATTCTTTGATGGGGATATAGCCCTGAAGGTAAATATAACTTAAAATCAACCTACTACCTAGCCAAAAATATCCCTAATCAAACAACCTCGCCACTTTGGAGCAACATTTGAAGTTTGAAAAACTACCGAAAGGTATCAATATTATTATAGATGCTTAGTGATCCAGGTGGATATTAGTGGTCACCCGCCTATTCCACCTATACCTCCAGTCGTTTTCATTAGTTTCCTTGGTTATAACAAAATTTACTATTTTTATCATTTTTCTGGTCCTGAACTTCTGGAGTAGTTTTGACCCCCTAATTGGCGTTTTTGAGTTTCGTAGAAGGCTAGTAGAAATATGTAGGGACCTATGGAAAATCATGTAGTACTCAGAGAGTTATTTCTGACAAGGTATTGTACGCACCAAATGGAGATAATGTGACCAATTTACGACCCCGGGAAGTTGGTTGCCCAACTAACCCCAACAGGGTCCACAAACTCTTGGTCTTCCATGTCCTGGGGTTATGGTTTTGGTTGTTTAGGGTTTTCCCTTGTTGTTAAATAATAAAAATTCTCTTGACCCTCATTCTTACACATTTTATAGGCATGTAGCTGCTACATCTCTTCTCATAGATATGCTACCATCGCCTGAGCTAGTTTATTTCCATTTTGTATGTAAGCATATTTCAGTTTTTTGATATTATTGAAATGAATTTTTATTTATGTTGAAATTCTATGTTTATGTTTATATTTGTATTCTATTGTGTTCCAGAATAATTTTGTATCAGTGGTGTCATATCTGTCTTCTCTTTCTCGGTTTTCCCAACAAGGTCAGGCTATAAGGAGTTAGGGCTCAATCTGGTTGAACCTTTGCAAGATTAGCCTTGCAAGCCCCGACGACCTCTAATGGTAGAAGAAAATAAAGATGAGGGAGTAGGAGATACTTTCAAAATATTGCTCAGGGAGGCCCTCAAAAAACAAAGTAACGCGATGATGGATAACTTTGCCTAGATCCTTTGATGACTACCCACAAGCGATGCATCTTCATCTAATAGCCACTCCGGAGGCACCACTCCTTATAAGGTAAAAGTTAACTTTGACATTCCCGTATTTGAAGACCAGATAGATGCAAAAGCCATAGATAAGTGGTTAAATTTATTGGAAGGATATTTTTTAGTTCATGACTTCTCCAACTGGGAAAAAAATACTTTTTCACTCTTGAAAATCACCCCCTATGCCAAGGATTGTTGGGAAAACTACTGTGAGAAAAAGGAGGAGATGGAATCCTCACTATTTTTAGCCACACCCACCTGGAATTATTTCCAGGACACCATCAAGGAAAAATATTACCCTATCATTATTTATGAAGACAAATACATAAAGTGGACCATGTTGCAGTAGGTAAGGGACCAAGATGTGTTAGAGTTCACAAATGGTTTTGACGCCCTTCGCGCGAAGATGGGTATCAAGGATTCTGAGCGAAATTTGGTACTCAAGCACCATGGCTATTTTGCATAAGTACATCCAGGACGAAATGGAGTTCTTATACATCTCGCTCAGCGTTGCCTATCAATATGTTGTCAAGATCGAGCAAAACTTTAAACAAAAGAAGAAAGACTTTGGATATGTGAATTTGAAGCAAGGGAGAGGTGCCCCACAATTGCAGAACAAACCACAAATCCAAGGTAGGGAAGCCCGGGACAACCCATCGAAGCCACAAGAAAAGAACAACACCATGAAGACAAAGAAGGACACGGGAAAGTGGTGTGAGTTCCATAAGAGCTCCACTCACAACACGAGTGAGTGTCGATCCAAGTAGTCACCAGTGGTCGAGCTAAAGGATTCTAAATCAGATGCATGCTCTGACTCTGAGTCAGAACCTGATAAGGGGAATGGAAAAGGGAAGTAGATTATTGATGTAGAGCCTAGTGACACTATTGCCACCACCAAGATCTAGAAGGATGAGCCCAAAGATCCAGAGGAGGGGGAGCACCTCTTCCACTCACAGATGTGGGTGAAGGGTTCTTTGTTACAGTTCATTGTCAACAACGGGAGCCAAAACAATCTCATTTTAGCAGAGGTTGTGAAGCGTCTAGGCCTACCGACCACATCACACCCGCAGTCGTACACTATTGTGTGGCTTCACCAAGGACGATATCTCTACGACAACTAGCAGTTCCACCTCCCATACAACATCAAGCCCTTCACATATGAGGTATTGTGTGATGTTGCTCCTCTCAAAGTTTTTGATGTATTATTAGGCCAACCATACTTGTGGTAGTGAGATGTTGTGTATGAATCTAGGCCTCGCACTATTATTATTACTTTGGGAAATAAGTTGTATAGGATACCAGATGTAGCATCGCCTACTCCCATCTGTCTGATCATTGTGAAGCAATGCAATAAGATCATCTCTCAGATTGGGAAAAATTTTTTCCTTGTGATTCTCCCTTAGGGCCAGAAGAATATTGTGGCCACAACCTCCAAACAGGGCTCCTCCATGCATCAACAATAGATGGAAAAGGTAATGGAGGAGTACAGGGACATCTTCAGCTCACCCGCAGGGGTACCTCTACACTGGCAGGTCAAGCAATTCATCGATCTGACCTCGGGCACGTCTTTACCCAACGGACCAATCTATCGATGCTTTGTTCTAGAGAGTGATGGAATCAAGAGGCAGATTCAGGATATGTTACAGAAAGGCCACATTAGGCCAAGTTCATCACCCTGTGGGAGTCCGATAATGTTGGTACAGAATAAGCATGGTACCTAGAGACTCTGTATTGGTTACCAGGTGTTGAACAAGATATTTGTTTGGAATAGGTATCTAATCCCATGGATTGATGACCTGATCTACTAGCTCAAGGGGGGGGGCAATATTTAATCAAGATTGACTTGAAGTCCGGTTATCACCAGGTACCAATTTAACCCTTCGATGTGTGGAAGGATTCCTTCAAATCCAAAGAGGTAATTTTCAAATGGTTGGTCATGCCTCTCGGGTTGATGAATGCCCCCGCTTCCTTCATATGGCTGGTGGAAAACATCTTACGACCCTTCACCAACTCATTCACAGTGGTGTATTTGGATGACATCCTAATCTTTAGCCAGAGTTGGGAAGAGCACCTCCACCACATTCAATAAGTCATCCAAACAATACGACAACACAAGTTGTGTGTCAATTTGGAGAAATGCAATTTTGGCATGAACGAGGTTCATTATCTGGGGTACATCATCGATTAATAGGGTGTGCATATGGACCCAGCCAAGATACAGGTCATTTTGGATTGCCTAGCCCCAACCAATCTAACAGAGCTCCGCAACTTTCTAGGCCTTTCCAACTTTTACCGCAAGTTTGTGTTGGGTTTCTCTCATGTCACTTTCCCTTTGAGTCAAGTCACAAAGGGAGAAGTGAAAAAAAATTATTATGGTATGAATCCCAACAAAAGGTGTTCTTTGAGTTGAAGCATGGACTCTGCTCTATACCAGTTCTCACACTAACAGATCTGCAACAACTATTTAATATCGAGACAGATGCCTCTAACTATGCTATTGGTGCATTTCTTACTCATCGAGGGAATCTAGTATAATATCACAGTGAGACACTTTCAGACACAGTAGGAAAGTATCCCACCTATGACAAAGAGATTCATTCCACTGTGCAGGCCTATTGAAAATGGAAGCATTACATTCTAGGGAAGGAAATGGTCATCCACACAAACTGTTGACCCCTGTAGTTCATACAGGCACAAGGGAAGTTGCAGAACGATCACCATCAGAAATGGTCCACATACCTAAAAAAGCTCCATTTGAGCAATAAGTACAAGAAGGGCAACACCCACAATGTTGCAGACTTCTTCATCTGACCGTTGATCGTGGTGTTGGCCATTGTCCCTGAATCTTATGGGCACGAGACTTTGGGGTGACCACATCTTTACAAAAGCGATCTAGAATTTGACATCACATACTAGGAAGGCAAGCAAGTTCCAAATTTTCACCTCCATGGTTCATTGTTATGCCACCTGGGACACTTATGTGTTCCTTCAAGCGAGTGTGCCAAGATGATTTTGGAAGTGCACTACAGTGATTTCACTGGACATTTCGGGGTGGAGAAAACAATGATAGTACTACAAAAGTATTTCTACTGGACAAACCTTCGAGAGGATATTGGGAAGTACATCAAATATTTCACTTCCTGAGCCATTTCCAAACTGAACATCAAGAAGAAAGGTCTATATACTTTTATGCATACCCCCAGTCAACCTTGGGAATCCATCTCCATGGATTACATGTCGGGATTTCCTTCTACCAAGCATGGAAGCGACTGCATTTTTGTGTTCGTTGACGAATTCTCTAAGATAGCCATTCTATCAACTTGCAAACCATTATAGCAACCTGCAAGAAGAGTATCATAGTAGAAGCCACTGCTAAACTCTTCTTTGAATGAATAGGGGTGCACTTTGGGATCCCACATTCCTTTATCTTATATTGGTACAAAATTTTCCTAAGTCTCTAGTCGATGCTAGATAAAAAGCTCACTAAATCCATGGCTTTCCACCCCCAAACTAAGGGCCAAACATAGGTCATCAACAGGATGATCGTACACATTGTTTGCATGTACAACTCAAAGTATACTCGCACATGGGATGACATACTCCCCTATGTCCAGCACAACTACAATTGAGCTCTCCATAGATCAACTGGCCACATCCCATTTTAGATGGGGTTGGGATTCCAACCATTATGTTGCATTGATGTGGCTATACCATTTGCAGTTACTCAGGAAAATTCAACTCATGTACGATCCAAATCTAACAGGGAAAACAAATTCATTAAGCGCATTCAACATGTCTACTATTAGGTCCATGATATATTGGACAGAGCCAATGCTAAGTAAAATCAGTGACATGATCATAATCAGGTGCCACACAAGTTCTAGGTGGGTGAAAAAGTTTGGCTACATTTGCAGAAGGATTGCCTCACTGGATCCCACTGCAAGCTTTGCCCGCTCCGATATGGGATATACACCATCACCAAGACTGTAGGAGATAATTACTTTGAGCTCAAGATTCCACCATTCCTTGGTCTACGCCGCCTCTGATCATACTTTCCACCATTACAGGACACATTCGACGTTGTAGAAAAACTCACACCCACGGAGTTAAACCCGAAATGCATGGAACAAGCCACAAATGATCAAATCATGGAAGCAAATATCAAGAACACATTCCAACAGAGGATCCAACTATATTTAGTTGTCAAAGCAGACCAAATCTTTCACCAGGTGAAGTGGTTCACCAGGGACCAAGTTCAACAGAAATTTCCTCACCTCATGGAGGCTCTGCACGTAATGGGGACCATTTCTTCCTAAGGGGGAAGGACTAATCCAGATGTATATTGGTGGCCACCTACCTATTCTACCTATACCTATATTCAGTTTCATCAATTTCCTTATTTATAGTAGCATTTACTATTTTTAGCAGTTTTTCGAGTCCTGAACTTCCAGAGCAGTTTTGACCCCCTAAAAATGTTTTTTTGAGGTCCACAGTAGGCCTTTGGTCATAGGTAGGGGATTGTGTCAAATCCTATATTACTCTTAGAGATATTTTGGACAAGGTACCGTACGCTCCAAACGGATATAATATGACCAAGTTATGACCCCGGGAAGTTGGCTTCCGAACTAAACCCAACAGGGCCCACAAACTCTTGGTGTCCCATCTCTTGGGGTTAGGGTTTTGGTTTTTTACGGTTTTCCCTTGTTTTTCAATAATAAAAAGTTACTTGACCCTCATTTTAACAAATTTCAAAGGCATGTAGCCGTGACATCTCTTCTTAGAGAAAAGCTACCATCGCCAGAGCTAGTTTATTTCCATTCTGTATGTAAGCATATTTCAGTTCTTTGATATTAATGAAATGAAGTTTTATTTCTACTGCACTTTTGTGGTTATGTTAATATATGTATTTTATTGTGTTCATGCATAATTTTGAATCACTTAGCTGTACAAATAAATTAAATTGGGATAAACTACATAAAGCAAGAATTAAAAGGATTATCAATATGCTACATTTGCTAGCAACATAAAGAAAACATGGATCACCTATTCAATTTGTGTCCATTTTCATCCATGCTTTGGGGGAAAGGTGGCACTTTTTTTAGGTAAACGGAGAAAAAAATAGAAAGCATCACAACTATTTGGAGGTCCATGGAATTTATTTATCCAATCATAAATATGGGATGGAAAATCCACTTGTAAATTTTATTATGGGAGATGTGGAAGGGGAGAAACAAACAATATTCAAAGTAATAACATGTGAGAAACCAAATATATGGAGCAAACTAATAACATGCATAAAAGAGACTATTATTATGCATCCTTCGTTCACTTAAGATTATAAATAATATTATATAGAAATCTCAATCATTCACTCTCTTGACATTTTTTTTTTGTGCTTATCGCCCATTGCTTCCCCTAATTCTATCCCCAAACCATCCTCTCTTGACTCTTGATCTCCCCTCCCCCCTGTAATATATAAAACTAAACTTCAATGAAGCTGCCGAGGGTAACCCAATCCCTATTAGATTCAAACATGTGTTCATAAATCACAGAGGAGAAATAATCCTCATATATGCTTAGAAATTGGGAAATAAAAGAAGAAATTTTGCCTTCAAATATGGATTGTCAATAGCCATACATGGGAATTTAAGAATCCTCAAAGTAGAGGGATACTCCTAGCTCATAATCAAAAGCCTCAAATTCTATAGCATTGGGTTTCCCCTTCAAAAATTTCTAAGAGTTGGCAACTAGAAAGTGACCTCGTCAAGTTCAAATCTATTCTCCTGCAAATACCAGTCCTAATTCTTATTCATATAAAAATAATAGGTAAAAAACTAGTTGATTATTTGGTCATTTATATATTAAATATGGATTAAGAAATATTGTATATGGAATGGGAGAAATATACAGACAACTCCCTAAAAATCTCAAACTCCATCATTTCCTCTAAGCATTTGAAACTCCCCCAATAAAGTGATCTTGTGATTACCCCTAATATCATTGTTACATCACATAACTGACATGTAATGGGAATTTGCAACTATGAACAGTTGGAAAGATGTAAGGACAAGTGGTTTCATGTCCTCATGAATTGGTTTATGCTAATAAATACCATACACCATGCTACTATGAAAAAATCCTACTATGAGTGTCCAATAAGACCTTCTTTGATCCATCCTGTCAATAGTTTCATTATGGCACATGATCAAGTAGTTTTTTGACCCATTAACAACCATAACTAGTTCTATGTTAGACAAGTTTGGTTACAGAGTGTTGGTTTAAGTCTTCATGCTTCTAACATAAGATTATTTATCTATTATTTTTTGCTTCCTGATTTTATATCCCTCTTACTCACTATAGATTGATCATTATTTATATGAAGTTCATCCACATTCTAGACTTTTTCTTTTTTTAGGTTTCTCTGGTATCCCTTTCTCCCCTCTAGTTCACTTTAGTTTGACCTATCAAGTCCCTTTGGTCTTGGCATCCTCATTTGCCCTAAAATATGCCTCTATTATAACTATGTTGTATTCCTCTATATCATATTCCTTGCTTCTCCTCTGTCCACTCTCCTTCATTATTGAAACTTTTCATTTCAGTGTCCCCAAGCTTGGATTTATCACCTCTCTCTTAACCTCTTGTTGTGTTATCTTGCACCTATCTCTTGTAGGCTTATTTCACATCCTCCATATTTCTAGCTAATTCTCTCTCCCTTCATTAGATATCTATCTATTCTCCTTAATGAAGACTTACTCATGACAGTGAAATCGTTGACAATGTGAGCTAGTGGATTCTGTATACTATCTCAAGTAGGGTAAAATATAGTAGATACATGTATGTTATAGATATTTACTGGTAGGTAACAAAATCATGGGAAAAATACTAATGGACTGGAATGAGTAAGAAAAAGAAGTACTCTTGTGAATCGATGCCCTATAGAAGCATGTGCAGAAGATGGAAAAGAATATCATGAAGCTTACAAAGAAACTAACTAATTTGGAATTATGATCTTATAAAGAGGAAGACTAATTCCTTGAAAAGGAAGATGAAGGCATCATCTTTTATTAGACATGCATATCTCCCTCCTTATTGTCATATTTTTGTTTCATAATGTATTTGTCAATCAATCTAGTTTAGTATATAAGCTAGATAGGAGAAGAATATAACATGATAACAAACTACAAACTCTCCAGTGTAACTCACTATCTAGGCTAGATAGTAATAATTTCAAGTTTGACAACATGCTTGAATAAATGTTTTTTTGGACTAAAAAACAACTAATGTGCTACTAGTCTGGTTTCCCCAATGTCAGACCAATAGCAAAAACAATGTATGTTTTTTTATTTCTATCATATTTTAATATAATTTCAAAAGAGGAGTTTTCAAAAAAAAAAAAACATAGTGTTATATATGTATATGTATGTATGCATCCATGCGTGTACGTATGTATGTACATATGTATGTAAAATTTTAGGTTTAGTTCAAGTGGTCATGAGCTAACCGTAAAATATCTTATCTCTACCCCAAAGTTGAAGAGGTTATGAGTTCAACCCATCTTGATTTCCTTGGGATTAGGCTTCATAAACAGGGCTAAGAGTTACCCTATTCTTGAGGGTTTATGTGGAGAATACAAATACACCAAAAGAAAAATAAACTATTTTTGGCAAACAGTTTGCCTTACTTTAACATAAGGAAATGTGTTAACAACCCAAGACTTGGAGGTATCTAGTAGTAGTGGAAGTATACCATAGACCATTAATGAGTTATTTTGTGTGGTTTGGTTTTATCTACACACAATTATATCATTGCACATCAAACTCTTTAAATTGTATCAGTAGATGCTAGGTTGGTAGACTTGAGTATTATTAGTTTTTTCTTATTTTGGGAAAAAAATTAATGGATTCAATAAACTTTAATGTAAATAACTATATAAAATTGTTCTCACTTATTATTACTACTTAATTTCATAAATATCAATAAAAATATAATAGGGTGATAGGTGTAGGAGGTATATACAATTTAGAAGGAAAACAATAATTAATCTTTGCATGGGGATTAGAAGTGACAAAAAATACTCAAGTAGGAGCCCTTGTCTTGTATCAAGGGCTAATCATTTTGAAGGCTTTGGAAATCAAGAATGTCCTAATATTTAGTGATTTTTGTTTGGCTAACTGAGAAATGTACATCCTAGAAAAATTTCACCCATTTCCAAATCCTTCATTCAAATAAAAAGTAATGTTTCATGCTTTGAATCCATTGTATTTTTACATATTTTCCATTTTTTTAATACTTATGTAGAATTCATGGCCTAATATAAAATCAATTTAAACAAAGGGGTATTGGCTAAAAATGGAGGTAGCCCTGCAACTTTTTTAATCCATTGATGACAAATATTATAAATAATGTGCAATTGAATTTCAATGGTGAGTGGCAATGGAAGTGAATTGAGGAGGATTGATGGGATTTTTCATTACCTTTCTAATTTCTTAGAGAGAAAACTAAAATATTGTTCATTAATTCTCAACTCGGGGTTCATATGGAACTTTCAAATTACCATGCACCATATATTCTAGTACAACTGTGTATGCATTTGAAGTAGTAGAAACTAAAATATTGTCATGTTTCAAGACATAAAGATACTTTTACAATTCACCAGTAACCTAATTCACACGTTTAATCCAATGCATATTTTTAGGAATATAAAGGCACACTTTCTAATCTATCTTGCAGTATAGTAAATCTCACTTGTAAGAAAGTAAATCACTCTTGCAAGAAAATAAATCACACAAGCATCTAAATATGACTTGCTCAAATATTAAAATGATCTTGGTTGTTGTAACTAATATTTAGTTGCAAGTGCAATGAAATGAATTTAATCACAAACCATTAATTCACACTCGCTTGTAAAGAAAACATAACCATAAACCGAATGCTTGATAAAATATCCAATCTAAACTATTGAGGAAAACATAGTTGTTGTGATTCTATAAATAGAGTAATAATGTAATTTCTAATCCTACAAGAAAGTTGCAACAATGGGAGTTGCAACAACAACCCTGATTCACAAGTTGTAAATTCTTCACAAAATCAATTATTGAGTAAATGAAAATAATATTAACACATGAGTTGCAACAACAAAACCATAGTTTAGAGTTGTAGCAATATAGTTTATCGTAGTTGCAAAAATTAGAAATTTAGAGTTGTAAAAATATGAAAAATAGAGTAAATGTATAAATAGACAGAAATAATAATTACAACTATATATATGATACGGATACAAAAAGTACTCAGCTAAGGAGGGGACCTACCTCATTATATGAGGAACTAGCTAGAAAAAACAAAATTTGAATGCTCAACATACCAGTACTCGAACTACAGTGAAATGAAAATTAAATTGCAAGAGATATGGAAAGTACAATAAGTTGTTCTTCTCTCTCAATTCTCAGTTTCTTCTTGGTTGCTAGTTACCCAACTCAAGCACAGTAGAGGGGATTTATACAAGATGTTTTCTATCTAAATAAATCAAACAAGTGGATGAAAAAACATAAGAGTCAGGATGTTAATCCTATTACATCGGTTTTCTCATAAAATTGCAAAAAACGAGCATCAGTTGACTCAATTCAACTTTATGACAAGTGGTGGCTAAGTCATCCTCTTGTTTTGGTCATCGACTTTATCCTATCATCTTCCTACATGAGAAACCATTCATTGAATACCTGATTGGTCCAAAACTAATATTTGGATGGTTGATTATCACATTAAAATGATAAGCACAAAGTTGCAATAATGGGAAATATAGGGAGTTACAACGACACAACACTAGCAGGGGCATCACAAGTTGCAACAATTATATTAGGGGAACCATGAGTCAGAACAATAGGAATCACAACATCATAGTTGCAACAATAATGAAAACAATGCATATTTGCAACTCTTTATAGTTGCATCCCAAATTTCTCTCGAAGATACAACAATTGTACTTTGCTCGAGCAGAGTGAGTTGCATCACCTTCAGGGAGTAGTAGTACCTGCAAGGTGTTGGTGCACCTACAAGGAGTTGCAACCACTATTTAGACATTTGCACTAAGCAATACCATGTATTCTTGTATCCTATATGCCACTCTTTGTACTGAAAGGAAACAATTTCCCATAAAATGCAAAGAAAAGCATTAAAATGGAACATAAAAGGATATTTGTACCTTGACCAAAAATGCATCAATATGGATGGAAAAGGCAATAATAAAGGATGTAAAGTAGGAAAATGGTGGAAAAAAATGTATTAGATGGAGTGCAAAATGTTTTAATTTAGGCTGTCATCTAGAAAAAACCCATTTGCATATCCTTTCAACAGTCAATGCAGTCTTGAGAAGATGAAGAGATTATTAGGAAGTTATTAAAAACAGTCATCTATTTTCTATCACATATACATGAAAATATACTCACTAAATTTGTACATAAACTAATTTTTCCTGTCTTTTATTATTAACTTGTATTATTTGGTTGGAAGCCAAATCATCGGATAATAAAAGTTCAACCCAATTCAATTATTCCCATATTCATCCATGCATTTAATGTATTTGTGCACTCTTTCCAATTCTATATTCATATTGATGGGATTGAATGAGTCTTTTCTTTGGATGTCCTTCCCAACATTCTTGCATCTTTCCACACATCCTTCCATGGTTAGTTTTTCCATTATCTTAATGTGTGGCCTACAATGTGTCATGGTTTCCTTTCTATTCTTGGCTATGAATTTTTCATGTTTGGGAGATTGAGTTCACTACTAGTGAATGTTAAATAATTATAAGGGCATGTCGTACTCTCCTTGTTGGGTTTGTGTTATATTCTTTCCACGACTAGTCACGCGCGCGGGGGGGGGTGACAAGGGGGGTGATATCCCCCCCTGTACAATGCACCAGGCACAGCAGGGGGGTCACAGGGGGGGTAGCAGCGCCCCGGGAAAAAAAATTGGTCCTTATTTTCTAGTGGGCCGACCCGCCCATGGTTTTGTGCATGGGTTTGCACTGTTTTTTGGGCATGATGGTTTTCAGCCCCTAGTATTTTGTAGATCCGGTCAAGGGAACTACGGTTATGTTCTAATCCAGGGTTAATGGATTGGGGTTTATGTATGCTTCTACATGTATATATATGTGTTGTAACACTGAAGGGAATATAATGAAAAATCAAGCTGGTCATCCAGATTTTGGATCCAGGGGAAAATATGTGTTTATATGTTTTATGTTTTATGCTCTTGCTATTGTTTATTTTATGTTTTTTAAGATTCGTTTGCAGATAATTTCTGTATAGGGTTAAAACCTACACTCCTTAACCCAAAGGTTAATGAAAAAAATATTTTGTGAAAATTTATGGGTTGATGCCTAAGCAACATCGTTATGGAGGTAGAACACAAATTCTCTCAATTATGCATCCCCCACAGAATGATCAGTGTTCCAAATGGGATCATGAAATAACAGAGTATCATGCTTATAAATATCATATAGGAGGTTATTATCTTGATTTGTACACGAATAGTAGGCCTCCAAAAATGTGGTCAGGATTGTGACTTCAATTGCCTTACTGGTCATTATGGCTTTTCTATGAAACATTATGAGTTTTTCTTGCAAAAACATGTTGTAATTTGGAGAAGGGGCTCTATAACTAAGAGTTGATTCTACTAACAATCCAAGTTGTATTTTCTCTATTTCCAACATGTTGACTTGTCTCCCCAGTTGAAACAAATTCTTTTCTTCTCTTGCTTCCTCCCATATATTTCTGTGGATTATGGTGTAACCTTGGAGACAACTCCTGGTTGTAGGGAGTCGATGCCTAGGACATCTTTCAAAACTCCATGAAAACCTTTTTAAATAATTGGTTGAAGTTGGAATTTATAAGAATTATAATGAATTTATAATTCAAAGACTCATAACTTCTAATCAGAAAATTTGACCTTAAAATTGATAACATGGAGAGAATATTGAGAAATCGAGGTTAAATAACTTGAGCAAGTATGGTTCAAGCTTTAAACCTTGAGAATGTGATGATGAATAAAACAAGAAACTGAGAAATTATGAATGAATTTTTGAAAATTATAGAGCACCCATTAAGGAACTTTTACTCAAACTACAGATAATGTCTGATACAAATAGTAACATAGGTAAATCTGTAATATTGATTTAAGTTGATCTTGTTGCTACATACATCTTTCTCAACAGAAGAAAATGTGAGATGAAACTGTAAAACACAAGGAAATATAATATACATACTGCAACCTTTGCTCAAAATTTGGAATTAAACTGATCTTTCTTTAATTTGGTCTTCATTGATTAATACATTTCATAAAAAGTATAACTTCAAACCCTTTCTTCGTTCTAATTCATTCCTTTTATTTTTTCTCAAAGAATATTTATTTAATTAGTTATAGAACTGATCCTTTACAGATACAAAATCATTTAACTTTTTTTTTTTTAAGTTTCATAATATAAATTATAACGGGTCTTTAAAGTATTGTGATCCATAATTACTAATACAACACTTTTATATTTTAATATTTTATATATAATACAAAACTTATCCCTTTTTCATAAAACTTTATAACATGTGCCATACTATGATTTGGGCTTTTAACCCATCAAACATTAATAAAATTAAAATTTGGATGGAGGCACATGGGGCCTAATGGGAAAAAAAACATTGATCATCTTAAGAGCCCCTCTTTCATGGCCCTATACTTGTGGTACTCGTTCAACCACATATAGCGAGTGCGGCACCATTACACGTTTTATTTTTACCAATACTAGTGTATGGAATACACCTAACTTCAACACTTAGTCAATTTTCCAAACAAGTGTTCTTTAACAATGCAGCGGAATAAGTTGTCTTCAACATTTAATATTTCACATTAAACATTCATCAAAATCACACAAATACGCCCATACATACTTGGGAGGGGAAACTCCCGTAAATTATTCCCAATAATATATAATAGTGTACAATATTTTACAAAATAAAATTTTACATAAGTTGTGTTTCCAACTTTCTTGGCCTACACACTTAACCAATATTTTACCCAAAACAAAGCAACAACCTTGTTTCAACTTGCTCACACAATTCTTCGAAGGAAACCTTGAAATTCGGCTTCACCAAACACACTCTGCACGTTCTTCCCATCCTGCTGACTTGCTCAACTCTTTATACATGCCCTAGTCACCTGCACATTGTTCTGCATGAACCGGGTCATTGATTAACCCTTTCTGCATGCAACGCGTTGTAGCGTGACCCGCCTGCACGAATTTCCCCGCTGCACGACCCAAACCTATGCATGATACATGTTGTTGTGTGACCCGTCTGCATGATACGGGTTGTTGCATGACCCGTTCTACACATTTCCGCCTAAACAGTCTGCGGTCCGCTCGACCTGCATGACCCAAAATTTTATTTTGTCTGCCCACCTTGCGGGCTCATCACCAAGCTCCCCTTTTCTAATTAAGAGTAATACTTTCCAAGCTCGATGATGTCTTCAATACCTCCACACTCATTTTATTTATATCCATGTTGTGGACATGTTTCATTAAAGGTGGTGACCCTTCGAACTTTCCCAAGGTTGGCCTGGCCACCAACATGGGTCGGAATGCATGTCGCCAAACGTGTCGGCTCAACCATATATGTTTGTTGCAAATGAACCGTCATGTGTGTCATTACTCCATGGGTCGGCTCCAACACTTAGCCGATTTTTCGCCTATCGTCGCATGTCACACATTCTCCTGACCGCTACAACTTGTGCCCAATATGGGCGCGCGCTCACCTAGCGCCCTTGCCCAACGCGCTCACCAAGTCGCATGACTTGCCCAAGGGGTGGGCGCTCGCCAACACGGTGCACCCATCATGTGCGCCCAACACCAGCACACCTTGCTAAATGTCACCTCATGTCATCGCACATGCTCGAGTTGGTCAATATGGGCACTCATCGCACATGGACATGCCCACTACAACTCGGTCACACATCGACTCAACTCATGGGCCTAATATCCTCCCCCACTCTAAATAAGGTTGTCATCCTATCATCGCAATGTGTCACTAGCTCCAACATCCAAAAATATCCATGTTTCCCACCTCTGCTCTATCATCGCAAAAACCATCAAGGCTCATGACTCCATAAATAATTGATTCCTCCATGATCCATGGCCATCAACCACATATGTTGCAATATCCTCATGCTAGCCCATCGTGGAAGGTTGGCCCCTCCAACTCAAGCTACATGCTACCACCACAACATATATTGTTTCAATCTCATCATGTGTCTTCATAATCATTTGAACTCTTCTATGATACTCCTACTCAACTCCAACATATATCAACACGTTGAGCACCCCCGTGTCTCGAACTAGTTGGGTAGCTAATCCAACCATCATGTCCAAACCATGGGAACACACCTCATCATGTCTTTTCTGATTATTTCTCTAGTATTTTTTCACATCTATAACTCAATTAAGAAATATACATCCAAGTGTAAAGTAAGCCATGTACAGGTCCATGAAGTAGCCTCCATCTCATTCGCAACATGTTGTCCATAAAGTATCAAATAAGCCATATCTAGGTCTACGAAGTAGCCTCCATCATATATGCAATATGATTTTCGTGATTATAGTGTTCATGTGCTGCCAAATCAATCGCATACATCCAAGCATAACCATCATGTGTGAGAGCTACCTCCTCTCAAATCAGTCAATAACTCCACCCATCAATCCAATATTCAATGTGCCATATCCAGGTCCATGAAGCAACCTCCGTCTCATTTTCAATATGCCATCTATCAAATATTTCAAGGGGAAATTCTAACCTTGCATCATCAGCAATCCAAGTGTTGCCCATAGTCATAGACCAATCAACCATCATGTCCATCAACGGTGTGGCTAATTCAAGAAGACTCAACCCATACCTAAGTGTACCTCACCAAGGCATCCCCATCGATGCAACTCCATCCAACTCCAAAGTGTCTTGCCTCAATCATATCCATATTTTCACTCCTCATGAACACTCCCCATAATGTGTCCAAGCTATGCATGTTGAAAATGTGTAAATAGGATAAGTCTTCAAAAGTATGAAATGTTTTCTTGTAAATTGTAAATTATAAAATGGAAAGAAAATTATTATTGAAGCATGGGTTTCATGCTCAAGTTCTTTATTTTATAGGTCAAGCACTATTTCAGGTGCTTCTTGGTTTGAAGAACCATTGTCATATGTTGAATACCCTATAGGCACATTTTAGTATGTAAAGAGAAATTCATTTTGTCTCTAAAGTGTCAAAATACCTCCAATATCAAGTCGGCCTAGAGAAATTCCAAGTTAGCCTAAATGAAGAGTCGTGTCACCCTTGAATAAGGCCTATATAAGGAGAGGAACTCGACCTCCTTAGACACACACTCACACTCTCTCATATGTGAAGAATAGAATAAGAATAAGGTCGAAGAAGAGGATGAAGAAGGAAGACAAGGAATTTGAAGTACTTTTTTTAGGTCTCTCTCTCTTTCCTACGCACTAGCAGAAGCTAGGGTTTTTGCACTAGGGCTACATTGAGCTTGATCTTGGTGGAGAGGAAGAGAAGAAGGAAAGCAGAAATTTTATAGGGTTTGTTTATGGTCCTACATCTCCAGAAAAGGCAAGTGAAGGGAAGGAAGAATCTATACAAGGAGATTGAATTCTCCTTGTGAAGTTGTAGCAGTTGCTACAGTGCATAAATTTTAGAATTTCTGGGGGAGGTCGAAGAAGTTGCAGTTGCAATTTGTGTAGATCTTGATCTTGGAGGGTATTTGTCTAGGTCACTAGGTCATGGTATTATTCAATTGAATAATCTATAAGAAGAAGAGATTTACGGGTTTTCCCCTCAAGAGGAGGGGTTTTGGCCTTGGATTGCAGCGTATATACTGTGTCACTTTTCTTATTATTTTGGTAGATGTTTGATGTATTTCGCATTGTAATAATAAGGAACAAATATAAAGAATTTAAATAATAACACAAACAATTATCAAGTAAGATAATTGAATTAGTCGTTGCCCTAATGAATTCTCAACATGGTATCGGAGCTAAGGCTATCTAAGGGCATCATGGAGTTCATCAAGAATATTGCAAGTCATCTAAAGAAATGTATCAAAAAGATATGTAACTTATTATTCTCTTCAAAGGATATATCATTCACACAAAGGAACGAAGGTCTCTTCTCAGCTCCCTCTAGTATATTCCTAGAAGAAAAAATTTGGGTGATTGATAGTGGTGATTCAAGGCATGTGACTGGTCACTCAAATCAATTGAAGATTTTATCAAAATGAAAGTCCACTTTCTTTTGGGAACTTGGAGACAACAATAGATATCTCGTTAAATGCATTGGATCACCATAAATAAAGCTCGAAGATGGAAGCAACATCTACCTCAAAAATATTCTATTTGTTCTAGGTTTGCATAAAAACTTACTTTCTACTTCAATCTTAGAAGATAAAGGAGATATATTAGGCGTCATTTATGGAAATGTTGTTTTTTGGGGAAAATACTCAAGTATATATCAATCCAAATTTATTGGAATCCAAGAAGGAAGGCTTTATAGATTATTATCTCCTATAGCCCAAGCCTTAGTTCACATTGAAATAAGCTACTGCGAACTATGGCATCAAAGATTGGTCATCTACATTTAAAAATCCCCCCAATCTAAGTTGCATAGTAGATGGGATCCCATATCTTAAATAAGATCATGAAGGTGTCTGCAAAGGATGTGCATTGGAAAATAATGTCAAGAGACCATTTGGAGGTAGTGCTTCATGGTCAAACTAAGCCTCAGATCTTATTCACTCTAATGTGTGTCATCCTATGAATCTAAAATCATTTGGAGGTTATTTAGATCATTCAAGAAAGGCATGGGTTTAACTATTTAAAACCAAGGATGACGTATTTCCAAAATTCCAAGAATTCAAAGCTGAAGTAGAAAATCTTACAAAAAGGAAAATGAATGTTTTGATATTTGATAATGGAGGAGAATATAAATCCAAGGAGATCATAGAATTCTATAAGGATTCAGGGATTAAGAGGGAGTTGATAGTTCCATATAATCCCGAACAAAATGTTATTGAAAAAAGGAAGAATAGATCCATTAAAGAAAGTGTAAAACAAATATTTCATGATCAGGATCTACCAAAATTCCTATGGGGAGAATAAACAAAAACAACAATCTACATTCAAAATAGATGTACTCACAAATCTCTCCCTAACAAAACTCTACAAGAAGTATTTACTGGAAAGAATCCATCTGTAGATCACCTTCAAATATTTGTGTGTCATGTATATATCCATATACCGAAGGATAAAATAAAGAAGTTGGATCCTTCCGGAATGAAGGGAATTTTTTTTGGGTATAGTAACTCATCAAAATCTTATATTATCTACAGGAAGGATGGAAATCACATAGAAGTTATTCGTGATGTCATATTTGATGAGAGCATATAATTCAAGAAATCAAAAGATATTTCCATGGACTCTGACAATGAAGAATTTCCGGTATTTGAGGAAGAAGTGAATCAGGAAGAATACGAATATCATCATGAAGAAGAAGGTCACAATGAACCCATTCAACCGGTGGTCATACCTAAAATAAGTAAAATACCTAATTGGTTGAAGTCCACATTATTCGATGCAGAAGTTCATGGGGAAATGCAGGGGACATTTAGAGAAAGTAAGAAACCCAAAATATATTGGTTATGTTGCATACATGATAAATCTAATAGAAGCATAACCATCCACTTTTGAAGAGGCTATAAATAATCCTGAATGGAAGGATCACATTAATGAAGAATATTAATCTATCATAAAGAATGGATTTTTCGAGATCATACCTAGGTCCGAAGACAAAAATGTGGTTACTTCCATGTGGATCTACAAAATCAAACATGTGGTTGATGGAAATATAGATAAATATAAAGCAATATTTATGGCCTGAGGTTTCTCTCAACTTGAAGGAATCAATTACGAAGAAACATTTTCTCCCACTGCAAGATACACAACGGTTCGATCACTAATCTATAGTGTTGCATCAATGGGATGGAACATCCATCAAATTTATGCCAAGACTGTGTTTCTGAATGGCACAATAGATGAAGACGTCTACTAAGAAAAACCTTTTAGATTTGAAGTCAAGGATAGAAAGACATATGTATGCAGGTTAAAGAAAGCACTATACAGTCTCAAGAAAGCACCAAGGGCATGGTATGCTAGGATGGGGGAATATCTTCAAAGGCTAGGAATCACCAAAATTTCTATTGAATCAAACCTATATATTAAGGTTGTAAAAGGTGAACCTATTATCATTATTTTATATGTATATTATCTTCTCCTAAAAGGTGTGGAAGGTCGAATTGAAGAATGCAAAAAACAACGGGCATAATAATTTGATATGAAGGATCTTGGGCTAATGCATTACTATTTGGGACTAGAATTATAGCAAGGACCTAATGAAATTTATTTAGTTCAAGGAAATTATGTGATCTAGATGTTGAAGAGGTTTGAGATGATGGACTGCAAACATATGGCCACTCCAATTATCACAAACTTCAAAAGACTTAGGAATTTTGAATCAATCCCTTTGGATCCTTCCAAGTATAGACAACTAATTGGCTCACTGATGTACATGGTGAAAACTCGACTAGACATCTGCTTTGTAGTGAATAATCTCTATAAATTCCAAGTAGAGCCGAAGCAAGATCATTGGTTAGAAACAAAACACATTATGAGATATTTTCAAGATACCATTAACTACTATCTAAAATATGATAGAAGGAATGATGTCCAACTAATTGGATACACAAATTCTGACTGGGGAGGCAGTGAATAATATGGAAGGAGCACTACAAGAGGATTATTTAGTTTGGGATCCTCCATGGTCTCATGGATGAGCAGAAAGCAGGAGATTGTTGCTTTGAGTAGTTGAGAGGTTGAATATGTTGCAGCCTGTGAAGTGAGTAAAGAATTGGTCTAGTTGAGGAAGTTGTTATTCGACTTATTTGAAGGATCGATGGACCCTACAGTGATACTTTGTGACAAGACCAGTTGTATATGTTTGTCTAAAGATCCAATGTTTCATGGAAAGATAAAGCACATCAACAACAAGTATCACTATGTTCAAGAGCTAGTACAAAATGGTGTGCTACAACTTTAGTTTATTTCCACTGATGAACATGTAGCTGATATATTGACGAAATCACTTCCAAACAAGAATCTTGGGTATTTGAGAGAAAAGCTTATTTTTTGGATGTATCCTCCCTATCTTAGAGGGAGAGATAGACATAACATTCTTGTCTTCACTGGAAGAAATAATGGAGGCATTAGGGAAATTTTGAGGTCTAAAATGGGCCTCCTAAGGAAATTATATAATAATAGTGGAAAGAATCAAATAAAATTTGATGACATCATCAAATTTTAGAGGGAAAAATGAAAAAACTACTTTTTCAACTCATATTTTCAACTTATCTCCCAAATTTTTTACTCAAATTTCGAGCGGGAGTACTCCTTGGATGAGGAATTCTCATCAAATTTTATGTTGTACTTTCGATGGGTCCTACTACGAAAAATGAAATGCATAAACGTGATTGTAATCCGCGTTTTTTTATGTATTTCTCATTTTAAATAATAGTAGAACATCAAAATATGCAACATTAGATTTCCTTGGATGTCCTTTGGGAGATAAGGATAAGTAGTTTTATTATTTTATTATTTTTTAATATTTTTGCCTTTTTATTTAAAAAATGGTGAATCATCCCCCATGGTTGACATCATCATCTTGAATCCTATTGGTCGTTATAAAGTTTATTTTTGTTGTACATTTTTCTTAGGAGGCCCATTTTAGACCTCAAAATTCCCCTAATATTTGGTAACCATCTAGAATTTGAAACTCTTTAAGAATTTCATAGGGAATTCAGGATAAGATTAGTTGTGGACCAATATTCTTTGAGGACTAGCTACCCAAGATCAGAATAGTCCAAGAAGGTCATACTTGGTGAACACTCGGGTCGAGTATGTACCTTGGAGACAATGATGATGGTGTCTATAATCATTGGTCTCACCATAATTGTAGCTCAAGATCTCATGGAGAGATGGAGATGTTAGTTAGGGCCTTGCTATGTTTGACAGCGTTGGATTGATATGATGCTAGAAACAGATGGGTTACATATCCGACTCTTCTTATCAGATCTCTTCAGATTGAGAATGACCATGTACTTCTTATGAATAACTCCCTTGTTAAGAGGGAGCGTTGAAAACCTGTAACTAGGATAGGTCTTCATAAGTATGAAATGTATTATTGTAAATTGTAAATTATAAAATGGAAAGAAATTTATTATTGAAGCATGGGTTTCATGCTCAAGTTATTTATTTTATAGGTCAAGAACTATTTAAGGTGCTTCTAGGTTTGAAGATTCATGATCATATGTCAAATACCCTATGGCCACATTATAATATGTAAAGAGAATTTTATTTTTTCTCTAAAGTGTCAAAATACCTCCAAGATCAAGTCAACCTAGAGAACGTCCAAGCCGACCTAAATGAAGAGTTGTCTCACCCTTGAAGAAGGCCTATATAAGGAGAGGAACCCAACCTCAGACTCACACTCACACTATCTCATATGCGAAGAATATGACAAGAATAAGGTCGAAGAAGAGGACGAAGAGGGAAGACAAGGAAGCTGAAGTATTTGTTTTGGGTCTCTCTCTCTCCTACGCATTAGTAGAAGTTAGGGTTTCTACGTTAGGGATATATTGAGCTCAATATTGGTGGAGAGGAAGAGAAAAGGAAAGAATATGGTTTCTATGATTTTTTTATGGTCCTACATCTCAAGAAAAGGAAAGCGACTGGAAGGAAGAAGCTAGAAAAGGTGATAGAAGTCTCCTTGTGAAGTTGTAGCAGTTGTCGCAGTGCAGAAATTTCGTGCTTTCTGGGGAAGGTAGAAGAAGTTGCAATTGAAGGTCGTGCATATCTTGATCTTGGAGGGTATTTTTTTAGGTCACTAGGTCATGGTATTCTTCAATTGAAGAATCTATAAGAAGAAGGTATTTACGGGTTTTCCCCTCAAGAGGAGGGGTTTTAGCCTTGGCTTGCAGCCTAT
This sequence comes from Pinus albicaulis, assembly GCA_034641835.2. Taxonomy (NCBI): domain Eukaryota; kingdom Viridiplantae; phylum Streptophyta; class Pinopsida; order Pinales; family Pinaceae; genus Pinus; species Pinus albicaulis. The sequence continues at coordinate 234,867,234 of CM076581.1, read as the reverse complement.
ATACTATTTCATTATTATTATTTCTTTGGTAGTTGTTTGATGTATTTCAAACTCTAATAATAAGGAACAAAGATAAGAAGTTAAATAATAACACAAGTATTTATTAAGTAAGATAATTGAATTAATCATTGCCCTATTTAATTCTCAACAATGCATCCCATATTGCATTAGTGTCAAGTCACATCCTAACCTTAGCTCATCAATGAACCAGATACTATAAGACCACTATAATATAAAGTATCCAATGGCTACAACTAGATCTCCATTTAATACTTTGGAAATCACACTTGAATTTGCCATGAATTTCATCGCAAGTTTCCTTTGCCCTCCAAGTCATATGAATGTCCCCATAGGTTTCTCATATCAACCATGGTATTATTGTCCAAATGTGAATAACATCCCCATCATTCCATATATAAAATTCCTCCATGTTGCACTAGCAAATCCATCTTGCTCAACATCCATGCCTTGATAATTCTCCTTGATTCCCATGAGACATCTCGATAAGTGTTCTTGCATAATTTCACTACATAATGTCTGCCATACTCCCATGTCAATGTCCATGACTTTGGTTCCCCATATGTCTATCAAAAGTAGACCTAACATAACTCTAGTCATCACATCAATGTCTATCATCCAGGTTAGTGTCCCCGGTAACTTCTACCTTCATGTGTTATTACGGATCCTTCCTTCACTGCTGCCTCCCCCACTAAAGATCCACCAATATTTCCTCTTGGTTTCAGCTATGAAGAAGTCTACCCAAGTATCACCGGTGTGCCCTTCCTTCCATCTTTCCATGAGTCATGCCGGTCACTTAGCCAATTCTCCATATGGCTAAGTGTGACTCATCCATCGCAAAGTTCATCATGTTCCAACCATGTCATAGGAAATTGAACCTTTTTCCATGAGGTCACAAATTTCCACAACAAGTTCTATAAAAAACAATTCTCCTTGCTCCTCCATGTACAAGGTCTCATCATAGTCTTCCAAGGAAATACTGTCCATAACATTGGAAAATAAGTTCTCCCTTTCCTCATCCCTGCATATGGTCCATCCTCAAAAAGCTCCAGTGAAACACAAGTCATAACCATAATTACATCTTCATGAGGTCTCTCCAATTGAGTGACTGCCATCATCAATATCTGCAATGTGCACGATCCTAGGCCAAATTGGTCATCAAGTTCCTCCTCTATCATTGATACACCTAGAACATCCTATTCTTCACATGTCTCGACTTCTTCTTCTTCATCGCAATATGCAGCTTCATCCTGATCCATTGTCCAACCAAGTTGAAGAAGCTCTACTTCAACCTTCTCTTCCAAGAACTCAAGTTCAGCCCGAATCTATGGGTTATCTTATTTTGTTAGAAAATTATATATTACAGAGCAATGCAACACATAAAATATGCATAAAAAACAAGCACACAAAACACATAAAACCAGAGAGACACAGATATACGTGGTTCACCCAGTTTGAGCTACGTCCACCCTGAATAGCCTGTCCTTCCTTTCTATTATCCAGCAAAATGAAGAGACACAACCTACATTAGATCCATTGTAATACCCTCTGTTCTCTCACATAGTCTCCCTATATGTTTCTCGCTTTGAGAATACACATACGATACACAGCCGCAATACAATACCCTCATACAAGCGAGGGGTTGCCTTCTAGGGAAAAAAATCTTAAACTAAACATAAATTCTACTGTCAGATCATCCACCTAATGAATGGCCCAGATTGACTAGAAAATAATATACTTTTACAAGGCAATTTTACATCTTTTTTCAGCTTCGGGGGTGCTGCCCCTGAAACCCCCCACCAGGGGAGGGGCTCCATTAAGTCGTAGCCGCCCCCCCTTGGACCCCCCACTGCAGCATTTAATTACAAACGGTGTTGTCGCCCCATTAAGGTACAAGGGTCCAACACTGTGATACAAAATAAACAAGATAATCAGGCTCCACACCCAACATCTTTCATATGCCTTAACCTGTGTAAGGTTTGCAAGAGCCTCCAATGGAATTCCTCCCAACTTGCTCTGTCTTTTTATGTGACTTCGGCCCTAACCAAAGTCTTTCCCCTGCTAATGTCGCATTGAGACCAACTAATATAATGCCCAAGGTTCAATACCAATTGCAGCCATGTCGTTTTATTCATGCTTCCTTCAATCTTTAATGACAAAGCTCAACTCGCTCTGAATCACGCTTTGATACCATCTGTCACGATCCTATAATTGTGGTACCCTTTCAACCACATATAGCGGGTGCGGAAGCACTAATATTTTTATTTTTACCAATAATAGAGTATATGAAATACGCCTAAATTCAACACTTAGTCAATTTTCCAAACAAGTTGTTGTCCTATGAATGCATAGACAACATCCAGCGCAGATCAAAGCACAAGGTCATGGGGGAAGTAAGAAAATGCGGGGAGTTGTGCGTAATCGGTGAAGCGGATCCACAAAAGCGTAGCAAATAAATAAGCATTGTGTAGTCACCGCGCAACCCAAAAGATGGTTGCGCAACTCAGTGGATTTCACAAAGGGAATTTCATCGGTAGCCAAGCTGAGAGGGGAAGATGGAGCCGACCCCCCGAAATTTTCGATGTCATCAAATAGGATAACCAATCAGGAATGCTCCGAGGGGGGTGAATCCGCCACGGGCTCATCAACCCTCTAAAAAGCCACGTAGGGACCACCCATCTCGCGTTAAGGTATGAAAGGTAATGAGGTAAGGTAAAAGTCCATAGTATGAAATCGGTATCACGCGTCGAGCACGTGACCTTTCACCTACCCAGACGCCCTAAACCAATCCCTGTGTGCCATGTGTTTATCCACTGATGTCCTCCTGATGTCAACCCTCCCATTGTCATCCTCCCTCTTGCTCTAAAAGGACCTTTCCCTTCGTGTTTTAGCCCCGACCGTTGTTTTTACCGTCCACATTGTTACCAACCGAGCACTCGGGTAAAAGCACTAGCCTATGCAAGTCTTCCCTCACATTGCCCTCATCGTATCAGGTATTTGGTCAACCCTTTATTGTTTTTATTTTGTTGTCTTTCATTGTTATGGTTGATAAAATGAAGAAAACCACCCAAGTAAGGCTGAAACTTTGGTGGCATCCCTCCAGAACGAATTTCTATTATTGTCCAAGGTAAAACAGTTTTTCTCAGCCAACCTGGATTATTCTGAATTGACTCAGCTCTGTGTGTTATTTGAACTTTTCAGCATTGCACCATTACCCTCAAAAATCATGTAACAGAGGTGCTACGAGCACGCACATCTGCCAACAGCGTCCACTTCTCATCCAAGGAAGCCCATGTCATCCCATCATTCTAGTTCATTCTCCACTCCTATGCGGCCATGTACCTCAGAACTTTCTGCTACCCCGCACCACCCGAGCTAAATGTTTCAAGATTTGGCCTGAGTGGTCTACAAATGTTTTGTTTATTTTACTTTTATTGTTATTCTATTTAGACGGTGAAATCATGATTTCATTGCTGGTAATTTAGTTCGTTTTATGTTAGAGGAGTGATGCTTAGAGCATGCTCCAACTTTTGATCATGATGTTTTTTATCACAATGTATGTGCGGGTGTATCAAGAAGGAATATCGGGAGAAGAGCCCATAGAAAACTCTATAAGAAGGAAATTTAAACATAAACACAGGGGTCTAAATTTTGTGGAATTTTTTAGTCATACCATGTAATCTATCATGTAAAAGTTATTTTGAGCTCTAAAATGCATATTCTAGAAAGTTTATTTGAAGGCTAATATAATATGAACTTTGTCTCCAACTGGATTCTAATTGAATTAATGAAAAATATGTATGTGTTTCTCTTTTTTTAACTTAAACCGCCATTTCTTTATTTTTTATTCTGATGACTCACGTGTAAAATTCGTTGGATTTGATTAGTTTAATTCATGAATTTGTATATGTTCTCGTAGAGAAGGGATGACACTCATGTATTGAGCTACAATACAAACTTAAAATTGCACTCCATGAGACTTTACTACCACATATCTCTGATCTTCTGCCTCTTCTTCCTAATTGTTGGAGACCTGGATTCTTATAGCAATTAAGCCCATCTCTCCAGAATTCCCCTAAGAAATTCCTCAAGTCACCGCACTTTAATCCAAAGATCTGTTCATTATTTTTTGTTTGGCCCCATTGAAGCATCACAGGTGAATAAAACCTCATGAAACCATTCTAAGCTAAATATGTCTGCATGAGTTAAATACCAAGAATCCTCATCATTCCTAAACCGTTGTTCCATGAATTTTTTTCAACATATTTTTGGAGGATACCGAAATTAAGATATATAAATCCTCTGATATTAAGATTCCCTAGGCATTGGTCCTTTAACAACTCGTGTTTGTCTCTAGGAGTTACAAAATATTTTTGGTGTCATTCTTGGGGACAAATAAGAGAATATTTTCCCTGGGATATGACATAATTTCCACCCTTCATTTAGGTGAGCAAGAGCGGTTGGGAGTTGCATAACTCTCACCTTGGTGACCCCACTGCAATTAGTTTCAAAACATCAGAAATCCTGGATTTCCCCAGGCCACATACCCAATCAGATACCACTCAATTAAAGACTCCTTTTGTATCTGATCCTGAGTAAATTATCTTCAAGAGAGTTTGGAAATAAATGGTACCTAGCCAGACTGACTTACCCCTTTTCTTCCTTGAAAATTCACCCTCCTCATCTAAAATATCTAATATCTGTGGTCAATATTCTATAGCCTGAGTGCTAGAATACCCTCCTAATACCTCCACCTCTCTAATCTATTTATAAAAGATGAAGCATAGTCAGCTGATTTTTCTTTCCCTTATTTTCATCCCACCCACGAGGCTGAAGAGATAAAATAAGTCTTGAATAATTATCGTAACTTCCAATTCAATACCTCATCCTCTCAACAGACACCCATCATCCCTCATATCTTCCATCAACAAACTCATATCAATAACCTACCTTTTCCTCCTTCTCAAATGGTTCTGCCTGGTTTTCTCCTGAAAAATTATGCCCCCTTGGCCCTTCCCTGGCTACTAAATGACATGACACAACATTATCTGAAGCTTCTCCCTATGTTCACGAGGGAAGACAAAACTCCAGCACAGAAACACATTAAGAATTTTTGTACCTTTGCCGAGAACGTGAATGTAGAACATCTTTACGTGGTATTGAGGCTCTTCATCCAATATCTGGATGGTGAGGCCCGGAAGTGGTTTAAGTCATTGACCAAAAAATCTGTTCATATTTGGGAAGAAATGGAGAATCTCTTTACACAAAAATGGGGAGAGAAGAGAGACCATGGATACATCCTCACAAAGTTTAATGCTTTGAAAAAGAAACATGACAAGGATGTCACAAAGTTTATTAAAATGTTCAACAAATTATATAATAATCTTCCCGCGGAGATAAAATATCCTCAAGCTACTGCTAAGGTAGTTTTTGTTGGGGTCTTTGAACCATAATTCGGATTCACCCTCAGAGAAATAAAGTTTGTGTCTTTGGATCAGATCTAGACAGAAGCTCTGGAAGTAGAGGAAAGCTTTGCTTCTATGGGAAATTTCAAGGGGAAAAAATATCAAGAAGTAAGGGGGAAAAATAAGGAGGAAGCAACCACCTCGAATCTGGAAAGAGAGTCATAGGAGTATAGAATAGAAAAAATGAAAAATTTAATCAAAAATATTTCTAACAAGCTATTTAAGCTTGAGTTAGAAGCCAAAGGCTCTCCTCCTCAATCAAATAAAATGGCTCTGTGTCGTAAGCCTCCCCTATAATTTTCGCAACGTGATAGAAAGGAGCAGAAGGACAACATCCAACCCCCATTGTACCTAGAAGGAGAAGTAGAAGGGCAGAAATATGAGATCATAGACACTTAGGAGAATCATTTTTTGGCCTATTATGATGACGAAGAAGGTGAGCTTACTCTACAAGAAGATGGGGAGGAACAGAAGGTTCCCCCAGAAGACAAGGACATTGACAATTACTACAGGCAGTTCATAGATTTCATGCAATCTCAACTTCACAAGAAATATTATCTTCGATATTATCGTAAAAGAATGTGGGTGCAAGATCAAAATGATGATTCAGTGTCAAAGATCCAACCCCTCCCCTCTCCCTAGATAAAGAAAAGAAATCGCTAGAATAAAATAATCACCAAAAGGCCACTACATAAAAATCCGTAGCCCAAGAGCCCATTGCCCTAAAAGTTGAGAAATCTTCCACCTCACCTCTAAACATGGCTAACCAAAATAGGAAGCATATTTAAATACCTCCGCTTGAAAAATGGACCGATCATGTTTAGCCTCCAAAAACAACTAGAAAAATTCAAGATCCCAGTGCCCCTTAGTGAACTACTGAAGCAGTCGTTATATAAAGCTCAAGTGTCCCAATTCATGCACCCTTCTGGTGTCCCTCCCTTGCCATATAGTCTCAATATTCAAGAGGAATGACCCATGGTTGTTTTTGGACCTCGTGTAGAATAACAAGATTCATCAGCACCCCCATTCTATGTGACTCTGGTAATACATGACCTCATGTTACACAATTTCATGCTAGACTCGGGAGAATCATACAATCTCCTGACATTGTTTGTCATGGAGCAGCTCAGGTTACAGATTACGAGGTCGTATAAAGATATGTATTTGTTTGACTCCAAGAGAGTAAAATGTTTGTGGATGATAAAATATCTGGTGGTGAATTTGGAGCATATCCATGAAAAGAGTGTGGTGATGGATATAGTAGTAGTAGATATACTGGCCAGATTCGGTATGTGGCTATCCAGGTCCTGGGGATCCAAAATTGGAGGTTCAATAATGTTGGACTTAACCTACGCCACTATTCCCATTTTTAGTAGGGAAGAGAGGAGGTTCTACAGAGAGTCAAGGTTTGTGAAAATGGTTACCCGAGTTGATGGTTCGACTAACTCTCTGGTATATGGTAAAGATTGTGAATTATATTGCCTAATGCTAGAGGAAGATGATTTTTTCCTCCAAGAAAGTAAGGTCCTCCCTCCAAATCAGGTTAAGTTCCATAAGGAAGAAGAAAATGAGACTTGGACCTTACAGTTTGATGGAGCTTACTCGAGAGAAGGGAATGGGGCCAGTATTTTGTTTATATCCCCAGAAGGTTTCTTGATTCCTCTTTCTTTCAAGATCAAATTCAAAGCCACAAATAATGTGGCTGAATATGAAGCATTGTTGCTAGGATTGCAATCAGCAAGAACTATGAACATCTAAAGCCTCAAGGTGTTTGGAGATTCGGAGTTGGTGGTGAAACAAGTGAGAAATCAAAGCCAAGAAAATTATCCCCGCCTTAGGGCTTACAGGAAAAAGGTGTGGGATTTGGTTGAAAACTTCTTCCTGGCATTCAATATCCAATTTATTCGCCAGGAAAAAAATTGGATGGCAGACTCACTAGTCGTAGCAGCTAGTAATTTTCGCCCTCTGCAAAATCCATTGCTGAGGTATGAAATAGAAGTACGGTATCGTCCCTCCATTCCTGATAATGTTAAACACTAGCAAGTATTCAAAGGTGAAGATCAGATCAAACGCTTCATCGAGATGGTAGGAGAAATCTCTAGTTCGGTAATCGACCAGGGAGAAAGCTCAGAGGTTGAAGAACGAATACAAGGTGGGAAGAGACCATTACTGGACACCAAGTTCTTTAGCTAAAGGGCTATTCCTTGGGGTATGGTACCCCTGGAAATGCTCTTTAACAAGAATGATATCCCCGTGAATCCTCATAAGCCAACAATTGATGAGCCAGTGAAGGACTTCAATATCGAAACAGAATAATATCCAAAGTTTATAAAGTTTTCAAAAGGGGTTCCCTAAGAATATAAGAAAAAATGCTTGAAATTGTTCAGGTCCTACAAAGATGTCTTCACCTGGTCGTATCAAGATTTGAAGACTTTTGATGTGGATTCCATACAACATAAAATTCCCCTCAAAGAGGATGCTAAGCCCCATAAGAAGAAGTTAAGGCAAATCAATCCACTTCTTTTTCCTGCCATTGAGAAAGAAATCAAGAAGTTGCTACAAGAAAATATTATTATGCCTTTAAGGTATTCAGAGTGGATAGCAAACCTGGTGCCAATAAGAAATAAAAATGGTGAGATCAAGCTTTGTGTAGACTTTTGAAATTTGAATAGGGTGTCACTCAAAGACAATTACCCCCTGCCCAAAATGGACCATATTCTATAGAAGGTCATAGGTTATTCCCGCATGTCCATGATGGATGTATTCTCAGGATATAACTAGGTGGAAGTTTTCCCAAAGGACCAAAATAAAACGGCATTCACCACGTCGTGGGGAACCTTAATGTACGCCCAGATGCCCTTTGGCCTCATAAACATTGGTGCGACCTTACAATGCACAATGTACATTGCTTTTATTGGGGACCAGGACAAGTTGGTGGTAATATACTTGGATGATATCACCATCTTCTCCAAGAAATATGCAGAGCACATTGAGCACCTAAAACTAACATTCAATAAGTGTCGCAGGTATGGCTTGTCTCTAAATCCTCATAAATCCCTAGTTTCTCTTGAAGAGGGAAAATTATTGGGACATATAGTAACATGAGAAGGGGTAAGCATCGATCCTCAGTGAGTGGATGTGATAAATGGAATTCCACTACCGAGAAATAAAAAGGAGATACAAGTCTTCTTGGGAAGGATAAATTTCTTAAGGTGGTTTATACCCAATTATGCTAAGATCGTCAGAAAAATCACAGAGATGTTAAAGAAAGATAATGAAGTAAGGTGGACTACCCAATCCAGGGAATCATTTGTTAGAATCAAACAGGCCTTTGCAGAGGTGCCAGTCCTGGCTGGCCCAGATTATCTAAATTCCTTTCTTGATTTTCTCTTTCACTTCACCTCACATAATAGTTGCAGTGTTGTTGCAAAAAAATGATAATGGGCATGAGCATCCTATCACGTTCTTCAGTCAAGTTCTCAGAGACGCTGAGATGAAATACAACATATTGGAAAAGCAAGAATATGCTTTGGTCAAGGCCATGAATTCTTTTTGGGTATATATTCTACAGTCCACTGTCATTTCTTATGTACCCACGACAGTTGAGAAAGATATTTTGGTGCACTGGGGTGACAACGAAGGGAAGAGAGGAAAATGGATAGCAATGATACAGGAGTATGAAATTGAAATTAAGCCCACTAAGTTGATCAAAGGCCAGGGACTGGCGAATATCCTGTCGGATTTGTCAGGCTCTAGGGATAAATTTTTCAATGGCAAGTGATGAAGCAAAAGGTGGTAAGGACCTACAGTCTGGAATAGAGGCCTCTACACAGCAGACACATGTCAAGTACCTACTTTCCCCTTGGTACAAAGACATAGTGGAGTATCTGTTAACATTAAGATGTCCACATGAATTTGACAAAATAAAGTACCGCACCCTGCGACTAAGGTCACAAAATTTCACAGTGGAAAACGAGCGGTTGTATTGGAGAGACCAAGTGGGAATATTATTGTTATGTCTGACAGAGCAAGAGACTGAGGAGGTGATAAACGAATTTCACGGTAGAATATGCGGTGTACATTATAGTTCGCGTGTGATGGCTCATAAGATACTCAAGGCCGGTTTATTTTTACCTAAGTTGTTTGGTGATGTTCAAGCTCATGTCAAAGCCTTTGAAAAATGCCAAGTGTTTGCCAAGAAACAAAAATTCGCGCATTTCCCACTCATCCATGTTCATGTTGAAGAAGAATTCAAGAAATTGGGAATTGACTGAATTGGTGAAATTCACCCATCATCTAGCAACCAACATCGGTGGATCCTTACCGCGACTGATTACTTTACGAAGTAATTCGAGGCAGTGCGAGCAAGAAATTCCACAGATGTGGTGGTGATCAGATTTTTGGAGGAGAATATAGTGGCGAGATTCGGATGTCCAGCAAAGATAGTCACCGACAATGTCCAGGCCTTCAAATCCTCAAATTTCATAAGCATTTGTTATAATTACAACATATTACTCGTACATTCCACAACGTATTATCCCCAAGGGAATGGGATGGCAGAATCATCTAACAAATCCTTGGTAAGAATATTAAAAAATAAAATCACTGAGAAGCAAAAGAATTGGGATTCTGAACTAAAATTCATGCTTTGGGCAAGCAGGATTATGACCAAGAGATCCATAGAAAATTCTCCCTATGAATTGGTATATCGTAGGCAGCAGTGTTTCCCACACAACTTGCACTACCAGTAGCGTGGTTTTTGCAAGAGATTTAGGAGGAGCCAAATTCCCTCACGAGGAGAATGAACCAGTTGGTTGAGCTCAGCGAAAATAGGGAGCAAGTGAATCTCAAGATGGCTAGTTATCAAGACAAAATGAAAAGCTTGTTTGACCGGAAGGCTAAGGACAGAGGTTTTCAGACTAGAGACCTGGTGTTCAGATGGGATGTCAGAAGATCCGACAAAGGGAAACATGGGAAGTTTGATCCACTTTGGTTTGGACCATTCAAAGTTGTGGAGGTCAAAGGAAACAACACCTTCATGCTCGAGAATTTAGAAGCAGATGTTCTTGAGATGCTTATCAATGGACAGTTTCTCAAGTTCTATTTTCATCACTGACATGGTTACCCTCGGTCCACTATATATATCCTTCCATTGTAAATGTTCCATTTTCATTTCTGTCTTTTATTTTTCCTTTGTTATATTAGCAAAGTGTTAAATAAAATAAAATAAACCAAGATGACCCCATTCGCCCAAGAGAACACAGGAGCCTGGTCCGCAGGTTATAAAGGCGGGACATTGTCCCCAAGTAAAGCTAATGGTGTCCTGTGAATGAATAGACAAAATCTCGCACAGATCCAAGCACAAGGTCATGGGGGATTAAGACAGCGTGGGGAGCTGCGCACAATTAGTGAAGGGGATCCACAAAAGCGCAGCAAATAACGAAGCATCGCGTAGTCACCGTGCAACCCAAAGGGGGTTGCATGACTCACAGGATTGTGCAGAGGGAATTTCGTCGACAGCGAAGCTGAGAGGTGAAAATGGAGCCGACCCCCCCAAATTGTCGATGTCAAAAAATAGGATGACCAATCAGGAATGCTCTGGGGGGGGGGGGAGTTCTCATCCGTCATGGGTTCATCGACCCTCTGAAAATCCAAGTGGGGACAACCCATCCCGCTTCAAGGTATGAAAGGTAATGAGGTAAGCTAAAAGTCTAGAGTACGAAGTTAGTATCACGCGTCGGGCACGTGGCCTCTCACCTACCCAATCGCCCTAAACCAATCCCCGTGTGCCACGTGTTCATCCATTGATGTACTCCTGACGTCAACCCTCCAGTTGTCATCCTCCCTCTCGCTCTAAAAGGACCTTTCCCTCCGTGTTTTACTCTCGACTATTGTTTTTACCACCTGCTTTGTTACCAGCCGAGCACCTGGATAAAATCTCCAGCCTGTGCAAGTCTTCCCTCACGTTGCCCTCATTACCGTAATTATTTGGTCAGCCCTTTGTTGTTTTTCTTTTGTTGTGTTTCACTGTTATGGTTGATAAAATGAATAAAACCGCCCTAGTAAGGTTAAAACTTTGGTGGTGTCCCAGCAGAACAAATTTTTGTTACTGACCAAGGTAAAATATTTTTTCTTGGCTAAACTGGATTATTCTGAGTTGAATCAGCTTCACACGTTATTTTAAATTTTCATCTTTGCGCCATTACCCTGAGAAATCATATGGCAGAGGTGCTACAAGCACGCACATCTGCCAGCAACGTCCACTTCTCAGCCAAGGATTCACATGTCATCCCATCATTCTAGTTCATTTTCCACTCCTATGCAGCCATGTACCTCAGGACCTTCTACCACCCTGCGTAGCCCCAGATGAATCTGGCCTGAGTGACCTACAAATTTTTTGTTTCTTTTACTTCTATTGTTATTCTGTTTAGACAGTGAAATCATGAGATGCTCAGAGAACGCTCCAACTTTTGATCATGATTTTTTTATCACAATGTATGTATGGGTGTATCAAGAAGGAATAGCAAGAGAAGAGCCTGTAGAAAACTCTATAAGAAGGAAATTCAGACAGAAACACATGGTTATGAATTTTGTGGAAGTTTTGGGTCATACCATGTAATATGTCATGTAAAAGCTATTTTGAGCTCTTAAATTCATATTCTGGAAAGTTGTTTTTGAAGGCTAATATAATATGAACTTTGTCTCCAACTGGATTCTAATTGAATTGATGAACAATATGTATGTTTTTCTCTTTTGTTTACTTAAATCGCCATTTCTTTATTTTGTATTCTGATGACTCGTGTGAAAGCCGTTGGATGTGATTAGTTTAATTCATGAATTTTTATATGTTCTCGTAGAGGAAGGATGACAGTCATGTATTAAGCTACAATACAGCCTTAAATTTGTGCTCCATGAGACTCTACTACCACATATCTCTAATTTGTCGCCTTTTCTTCCTAATTCTTGGAGACCTGGATTCTTATAAAAATTAAGCCCATCTCTCTAGAATTCCCCTAAGAAATTCCTCAAGTCATTGCACTTTAATCCAAAGATCTATTCATTAGTTTTTGTTTGGTCCTATTGAAGCATTACAGCTGCATACAACCTCCCGAAACGATTCTGAGCCAAATCTGCCTGCATGAGCTAAATACCAAGAATCCTCATCATTCCTGAACCATCGTTCCATGGATTTTTTTCAAGATATTTTTGGAGGATATCGCAATGAAGATATATAAATCCTCTGATCTTAAGATGTCCTACGTGCTGGTCCTTTAGCAACTTGGGGTTGTCTCTAGGAGTTACACACAAGTGTTTATTAACAATGCATTGAAATAAGTTATCTTCAACATTTAATCTTTCACATTAAACATTCATCAACATCACACAAGTACGACCATACATACTTGGCATGGGGAACTCCTATAAAGTCTGCCCAATAATATATAAATATGTACAATATTTTACAAATTAAAATTTTACATAAGTTGTGCTTCCAACTTGCTTGGCCTACACACTTAACCAATATTTTACCGAAAACCATACCACAGTCATGCAACAATATTTCTTCCACTTTCTCACATAATTTTGCCAAGGAAACCCCATATTCAACTTCACCAAATTCACTTTGTATGTTCTTCCCATCCTACTGACCTACTCAACTCTTTCTGCACACCCTAGTCACATGCGCACTTTTATGCACGAATCGGGTCACCGATTGACCCTTTTTGCACACAGCACACTATAATGTGACACGCCTGCACGAATTGCTAACCCGGTTGCATGACCTGAACCTTTGCATGATATATGACATTGTGTGACTCGTCTGCACGATCTGACCCTCTGCACAATACACATTGTTGCGTGACCCGCTTTACACGTTTCTGCCCGAACGGTCTGCGGTCCAGTTGACCTGCACAACACAAGCTTTTACCTTGTTTGCCTTCCCAACGGGCTTATTATCACCCTAAATTTTTTTTTTCCTAAACTTTGTAAGTTTACACTGTTTTGGTCATAGTTTCAAGTAGGTTTTGAGTTACTTTAGTCTTGATAAAGGGCAGGTCATAGATTTAGAATTCTCAAAGGTCAGTTTTCAATTTCAAATAAATTATTTTAGTCTCATTCCATGATTAAAAGTCTTATCATTCACTTAGAAATCATGTCATTAGATTTCAGATGAAATTCCTGCAATTAGACACAAAACCACAGTTTCGTAGTGCTGTTAGTTCAGAAAATGGGTTTTGCGCTATGAAAGCGCTACTACTTTCGTAGCGCAAAGTGCGAAAATTACACTATGTGGGATACGAAAGCGCGGATTCTTAAAAAGTCATGTCAAAACCCAGAATTTGTCAGAAATACGTTAAGTAATGATGGGGTAACATCATGGTGAGTCAGTTAGAGGTCATATTTGAAGTATTTAACCTTTCATATCCATTATTATCATAGCATGGGTTTCATATTGGAAAATGGGATTTCAAATTCGAAAACTGTTATCTGTTCTAGTCATTCCAGTCTACATTTTCTCATACTAAACTGTGAAACATCTCTTTTTTAAACTCTAAAGTATCATATTTAAGCATGTGGTTGTTCTATACCAAGGCTATTTTCATACATAATCAAGTGAGGCTGCCAAATCAAATAAAGTGAGGTTGTTCCTTTTTCTCAAGCGAGGCTGCCAAATTAAATCAAGAGAGGTTGTTTTATAAATTCTGAAGGAAGCCAAAAAAGTTTTTTCTGAAACAAACATGGACGAGGAGAAAAAGAACCACAGAGGAGGACATTGTTTGAGATCTGAACCTAAAAGCACAAAAGTTTTAGCTGAAGATCAAACAGTCATGGATGCTTTCAGTAAAGCAGGTTGTTTAAATTTCTATGAAAAATTGCAAGGTGGACATACTCAGGTATCCAAAGAGTTTGCATTACATTTTAGTGGGACCGATACAAAGGTTGGAATGTTAAACATGTCAGTGACACCTGAAATCATAGCTCTAGTGACTGAAATACCTAGAGGACAGGAAACTTGGTTTAAGGGTTTTAGATTCGATATGGAGGCATGCAAGATGTTTATGAAGCCAAAATATGTAGAGATTGACCTGAACAATGCAGTTCCCAGAAACTGTATTAAGGATAGCTATGTCAAACTACTGTTCAACATCCAAATATATTTCACATGCGAAGGCACGGACCACAAAGTCTACACCTATCATTTCAAACTCCTATTACATTTCACAGGTATGATGTCACTGGATTTACCATTTTTCCTATATAGAAGTATTGCCAAAATGGCTGATAAAGTTCAAGTAAAATATGAGGGTTGTAAAACATCTCTGTTTCACCATGGTTTAATTAAACTGTTGGTTTTGAATGAGCTGCAGAATATTAATAGGGACTGGTCTTATTTTATTTTTATAAGTGGATTTGAAATGGAAGCTCTAACCCCAGTTAAAAACCCTAAGGCAAAGGAAAATCCATCATCATCAGCCGAATTCAGTCAACCAGTAGATATAAGGACAAGAAGGTTTGTGAAATTGAAGCCAAGGAAACAAGTGAAAGATAAGGTAGAAAGAACACCAGTGATAGTTACAGAAACTCCTTCACCTGCAAAACAAGGATTGCAAAGTACTAAGGAAGCTAAACAAAAACAAACAACTGGTAAGAAAGTAGTTCAGAGAATTACAAGGAGCCAAGTTGCAACATCAAAAGGAAATACAATAGCTTAAGGATAAAATGACAGTCTAGGATTGAAAGGAAACTTTGATGACATATTGCATGCAATAGACATAGAAGAATCGCCTATAGTGCAATCTTATTTCCTAGGAATAAATGAAAGCAAACAGAAAAAGGTGAAATCAGCAAAGAAGCTGGAGTTTAAGGGTGAAGATGCAGCATTTGTTTTCCAAGCTAGGAAGCCTGTAACTAGACATTATAAAAGGCTCAAGAAACTTAACGCAGAAGTTGAAGAAACCAATAAATCAGTTTTTGTTCTTGAAGAGATATTTTATCTTTCCTCACCTATGGTAGAGCATGCAAAAAACAAAGTAATCACAGCACAAGAAGAAATGACCAAATAAAAAATCCTGGAGGAGGAGTTAAGATCAGCAAACCATGAGATTGCTAATTTGAAGAAAAGAGCCAGAAAACATGTCATTGAGAAAACATAATTTAAGAGGATGAAATTTGTTTGGGAAGGTCAAATAGTCTCCAAATCAGAAATACCAAGCAGTGAAGAACAATTATTCACATGGACAGTCCCAGCCATTAAGGAGGAAAAGTTTGTAAGAGTGATCAACACTCATTTGAGAGCTAGCAACAGAAGGTTAAGAATACAGGTGGAAGATCTGGAGATACAATTGACAAGGTCTCAAGAAAATTTAAAAAGGCAGTGAAACAAAATAATAAATCCACAAGACAATCTCTAATCAAAATGAAGGTAAATTTTGATGAAAATTATGTTTTCAGGGTCAAATTTGTTGTGTTTTTGAAATAATACCAATACCCTTAAAGTTTAAGTATCTCCAAAGTATAAATTTTGAAAACAGTTTTGAAAAAACTGCTTGCATAGTAGTTTCATAGCGCAAATAGTGCAAATCTGATGAAATGCACTACGAAAATGTTGAAGCAGTTTTTTATCATATTTTCATATCAAATTTTGAGGGAATTTTGGTGAATTTTGTTTTGAAATTGCTGGTGGAATTCTGTTAATGGAAAATGAAGGCTTCCCTAAATAAAACAGATCAAAATTAGATTAGAAAGGGAGCTAAACACTGTGCTATGAAAAGCGCTACGAAATTGTGCTGCTTTCGTAGCACAGGTTTACTCTTACCTTTTTTGCATTGTGCGAAGTTTAGATTTTGCACAGCTAGAGAATTGAAGACACGTGGTGTAAATATTTGGCAACAAGAGACATGTAGACATGACTCATTAATGTTCAAAGTGCTCAAAACAGATAAGGGAAACAAAGGGCCTAAAAAATAGGAAGACATGTTTCCTAGATTTTAGGAGAACATTATCATCAACAACATGGGTTCATCAAGTTAAATATCATCATCCAAATTCGACTTCATGGGAGTGTCGGTGGCAAAATATGTAATAAAGATTAGATAAGGTTGTTAGGATGGTATTCAAGAGTTTTAGTCCTATTAGAAATAGGACTTTTCATTAGGATTATAGCTGTCAATTTGTAATAAATAGCATGTTTATGATTAGAAAAGGTGTCAAACTCTATTAGTTCAATGTATCTAGTGGAGAAGAAGGAATCCTATTTTTTAAATGTTCTATAAAGAGCATAAGATCGAAATCTAAGAGGTTGGAAATTTTTATTAGCAAAAACTGTGTTTTGTATGTAATGGGTTTTTTCAACTTAATACAGAGTTCTGTTTAGACAACTCAAGACTCATGAGGAGTTCTTGTTCATCATTATTTTTCTAATGGAATTCTTCAATATTTTTATCTGCAGTGGTGTTTGTTTATGATACTTAGAATTCATTCACAATGCTCTAACTTCCTTCATATACAAACTGACTATGTGGTTCATTGTTCTATATGTTTTACTCCCTGATTTGAACTCCAAATGCCTTGACTTCCATGCTAGATAGACTATGATTTTTTGTTGAAATTATCTTGACTCCATAGCCCAATGAATATTTGCTAATGTGATTTACAACCAGTTATATCATCTATCTGTTTTACCTTAGAGTTAGCCATCTAATTATTTATCAAAAATCATAAAATTTTGAGAGAGCCCTCTCAGGTTGAGGAGGTTAAGCTTCAACCAAAAGATTGGTCTGAAAAAGTTACACAATGTTTACTTGATGAGCAGCCCATCAGGCCTGATTTTGTGATAATAGGGCTCATCACCAAGAGCTCCTCTTCACTAATTCGGAGTAATACTTTCCAAGTTTGATGATGCCTTCAATACCTCCATGCTCACTTTATTTATATCCATGTCGTGGACCTATTTCATCAAATTATGTGACCCTTCTACCTTGCCCAAGGTTGGTCCGACCAAAAACATGGGTCAGCCTGTACGCCGCCAAACACGTCGGCCCAACCATATATCTTTGTCACAAATGAACCATCATGTGCGGCATCATCGCTCCATGGGTCAACTCCAACACTTAGCCGATTTTCCACCCATAGGCACACATTCTCCCTATCGCTACAACTCATGCATGTTATGGGCATGCACTCACCCGACACCCACGCCCAATGCACTCACCAAATTGCATGACTCAGCCAAGGGGTGGGATCCTTCCAACACAATGTTCCCTTCATGTGCGCCCAACACCATCGCACCTTCCTGAATGTCACCTTTGTTGAGATTCAACAAGATGATGACCGTAGTGAAAAGTAAGCACCTTAACTAAGTGGGGCCCGCAGGCTATTTTTAGGTGTATGTCTATTTTTAGACATGGTGAGCATATTCTATAAGTTTCAGGATGCTATTTGTATATGGTTGGTCAAATGTGAAAAATAGATGAAATTCTATTTTTAGAATATTGGGCAGAGTCTATTTGTAGATCGCCAATCTAAAAATAGGTGCATTTTTATTATTATTACCCCTTAATAATAATTTGAAAATAAATATCAACTTATTCTCTTAGAGCACTTTATTTCAGTGAACAGATTTGGAAAATCAGTGGGCTGAAGGAATTACACAATTCCTAGGGTTATTGGTGGCTCATGCATGGAGGACTCAGTTAGAACTGAAGTGGCAAAGTTATGAAAGAGTTGGAAGAGTAGTTACAGGAAGTTTAACTCAGTTAAGTGAGTTAAACTCGATTGTGCTAGTTGTATCTAGTTCTAACTGAAAGATACACTAGTGAGAGTTTATTGAATTAATTATTTAATTAATTTATAACTAGAGACTCACTTGCAACTGAACAAATACAGCAGTTAACTACTTGCATGCCAGTTCCAGTGGAGACCCAGTGGAGAGATAGGTGAAAGGGTGAGATGGACTATCTGTTGTGACTATAGTGATGCATTCAATGCATCTTACACACATTTGAGATGACAATGAGGATTATGTAGTCAAGTCAAGGCCAATTCAAATTCATTCACGGGTCTTCTTCAACAGGGATTGCGCAGTGTAGGCATGCTGTCAGGAGGCGAGAAATTGGTGCATAGACATGCAAATTTCTGCATGATAGTGTGTAATGATTTTTTATTGTACTGAGAGCTTGATGTACTAAGATTTGTATGAGATTATTACATGATCCATTGATATACATAATATATTATAGTTGGGGTTATTAGATTTAAGCTTTCCCATTAAACAACTGTGTTTATGTGTGATTGATTTTCTTCACATGTGTTTGCAATTGTCGACTTAATTTTCGCAAAATTAACAGTGGAAGGATTTTGTATTTAACATAAGATTAATTTGTTAGATCAGGAGAATCCGGTAATACATCAGTGTTAATAAATTTCTACAGTCTCTTGTCGTTGAACATGCCCGAGTTGGTCAATACGGGTTACTGTCGCACATGGGCGTGCCTGCTACAACTCGGTCTCACATTGACTCAACTTGTGGGCCTAACACCCCCTCCCCCTGTGTCAAACTTCAATGGGCCAGGTTCCACTCATTTTTTCGATCTTAGTTTACTTCTCAGCATGGATCAATATCAAAAATCGATCACTAGTCCAAGAAGATTTTGTTTACCTGTGGTGATTGTAATCAACTCTAGTGCTTTTCCATGTAAGAGATAGATTCAATTTTTTCATAATCACCTTGCATTGCCTGCAAGATCCTAAAAAGAAAATATACTTGAGTGTTTTTGTTCGCACAACATTTTACAAGGGTAACACTGAATGAGGATCAAACTTGACTAGCTCTGTAATTCTTTCCAATGTTCTCATCCCTTTGAGACCATGGAAATCCTGGTATTTTAGATTAATAGAATTAAAATTATTAATGCCAATGCAGGAAAGCTTATGTTCATAACCATAAAAAATCTCTGAGAGGGCCATGGTCCAAATATATTATATCATCAACTTCCTCTTTGGTAATAGACTTCCACAAACATGTCATAGAGGATTAAGATATGTTTCTTTGATTGATTTAGGCTTCCCTGGTCTTATATTGGACTTTTTGGAAATGTGTTCCTGCTCTAAGAGATGAACGAATTCTCTCAAAGACATGCCAATTGTTGGGAAGCTTTTAATTCCTACACCTATAGCTCCAAAAATATGAGACCTTACACATGAATAAGAACCATGGTAGAAAATGTTGTAATGATTGCATTTCCAGCACTTTGTACTACTTCCTTTATCGAATCGACCAAAGACACTTATATGTTTCTGACCCCATTAATCTGGTTCGGAAGACATTTTTTAATATTACTGACAAATGATACTCCCTTTTAATGGATCATGTGATAGACATCCTTCCTGCAACTTTCATATTGTTTCCACATAAAAATATGTACAATTGTATGATCCCCTCTCCATTTTTTCTACTATAAGGTATGAATGTGACAAGTCCTTGTCCTAGTTGACCCTTTAGGCACTTCTCAATCGTAAGAGACATTATTCAATGTCACAATCATTGGTTCTATTTTAAAGTAATCAAGATTCAAACGGTGATTAGTGCTAAAATCCTTTAATGCATTACAATCACTAGAATAAAGAAAAATATAAATTCATGGTATAAATCCATGTACCTTTAGTTGATTCATTGTAGGCTCATCTTTTAGAACACATTTTTCAACTGTAGTTTCATTATGGGGCACACGAACATAATTAATAATAACACCATCGTTAGAAATTCTTTTGCTAATACCAAATCAAAGTTGAATGCCTCTAAATTCTCTCAAATTTGTTGCAACATGAGCTTGAAGGCCTTGGATTTCTTTTATGGTGATATTATATTCCCTCTCCCTTTTCATGTTCAACTCATACCTTCAAATTTCCACCATAAGAACAACTCATTTCCATATTCTTTGATGGATGGAAAACGAGGGTTTAAATTACAACATTATTGTAAAGTTCACCAATAACAGTTGATAAGAAGAAATGTCCATTTTTGGCTTTCGCTTCCTAGAACTTAAGAGAAAACCTGCCAACAACCTCACCTTATGGGATTTTCATTTCAATTGTACCCATTACAGATCCATCTACTAAAAGTGTCACAAGATTTATAAAAACTAAAATATCATTTGTCGGAATATAATTTATCTTAGAAACCTTAACCTCTCACACTGGCCTATCATAGTATATGTTAGTACTCTATAACCTATAGTATCACAAGGTGACTGATTATTCTTTTCAGATCTCGTATATTGAAGATAATATTCCATGGTTGTCATTTATTTCTAGACAAGGAAGAGAAATCCCTACTGTCAAGGACTTCAAAGGAATCAATATGCCCTTTCAGTTCAGTGGAAAGGGGAAAATGTTGATAAGGTGTAATGGTGAGAAAACTTCATTTTTGCCGTCATTCATTTCATTTACCCTATTTTACCCTCTTTTTCCCTTGATTTTTCCAAATTCTAAAGTCTTGCACTTCATTCCTTTCAAAACCCCTTTTTAACTATTAAAATCTAATTTTTGTAGTTAAAAATTCAATGTCACCCCTCACTTTATGCCGCTTGATACATACATATATATCATACGTATTATAAACCGCAAAGAACCTTACCCCATCCTTACCTTTTTCGCATATGTACTTCGCACTCTTAATCATTTCGCAGCTAATTTTTCCACCTTAAAACTCCACCGATGCGATATAGTGGGACCCATATTTCCCTTTTATGCGCCCTAAATGCTTTGAAATCCTTATATTATGGTTCGGGCCTTTCCCTGTCACGTTACCCTTTTCTCCACCGCCCATCGCACATTGCAATCGGCTTTCTTTATGTTTGTGCGTTAAGACATCGTAGGTCAATTAGTTCAAGTTGTGACACGGTAAGTTATTTGTTGCGATTTGCGATAAGACCTAAGAGTCATGATGTGTGATAAGCCTTAAAACCCGTGATTTGCGATATGTGTGGAACCCAATCGCATTTCACACTTCACGAAGTTTAAACCTTAACTCCCCCTCCTTCTAACAAACCTTAAAATTTGCGATGTGTGGGCCCCCAACTCCATCTCACCAAGTCACTCCTCCACCCATTTCACTTTGCACATCGTAAATCTTAAAATTAAACTTTCGCCACTCATAAACAAGACTTCCGATTTGAAATTTTGATGTGAGTTTTTTGCCCACCTCCTTGCCGCGTCACGTCCACCTTTAAACGCCCCACACCTATCTGCCATCTCCGCTCCTCATCTCAGCATTCGACAGTCGACACAGCTTTTCGGCCCCCCCTTGGTCGTCGAACATTAACAAAGGGGGTGTCCGAAATAAGTGGTATCCATTTTCACCATCCCCTCCATGCGTCACCTCCTGGATACTTCGCACTCCCCTGCTCCAATACCGCCTACCACCCCTCTACCCCTGCTAAAATCTGCTTTCCCTCCACTCTGATACCGCCTACCTGCACCCACCACCGCAGCCCCACTACAGTCCATCTATTAAAACTAAAGGGGTGTGTAGAAGGTGTTACCTCCAGCATCGATGCTCTTAGATAAGTGCGGGCAGAAGACTAAAAGTACATATAAATAGGTGAAAGGACATATTCACGGTTGTTACAAGTGTATCTTCCAGCTGTCACAATGCTTACTCAACCTATAGATGTCATAGAGAGCAACCACGGAATCAAAATCATTACTCTTATATATTGCTCTCGAAAGGAAAAGAAAATCTTGTTAATAATAACATCCTGAGTAGCAGGAGGAAGTTTTACGCATGTCACCCTTGTTGCAATCACTTCATTAAGGATTTTTTATTAGTTATATATGTGTCATTAGTTTTATAAAAGTTTCTCTATTTTCAAAAAGGAGATGGGAGCTTCGATCGAATTGAGCATTTAAAGGGAGTCGAAGCAGTGCCAGATGTCTAGATATCCTTGATAAATCCGGCAGCTTTGATTTCACGTGATGTTAGTCCTTCTTGGTTATGTAGTTAACAAGAAAGTAATTGTTAGTTACTACATTCATTGTAATCAGTCAATAGGGTTAGCATAAATAATTCACTGTTTGAAGTTTTAGGGGGGAAATCTTCAATGAGGAACAATCCCATTCTGTAATATTGTTCATTGAATTTCAAGTGACTATTTGAAGAGTAATACAAGATTAGTTGTTCAGGATTCATGTGGTGTATGAAATGGCGAAGTCTTCTCCTATTTTTATGTGTTTTTCCATTGTCTCTCTTTCCCTGTATTTCTGAAATCTCGTTGTAAAACAGAAAGTGTGAAGAATAGGATTTTTTATTTAGAGCACCCTATTCTGGTTATGTTACAATAGTCTATGTTTTCTACTGATTCCAAATTGAGGAATTCTTAACTGCTCGGTTTCTGCTGAGATTTACAACCTAGGACAGATTGGGCAATTATTAACTACTCCTCAGTCTCTACCTTGACTTATGTTTCTTCTTTTCATAATCCATTCAAAATTCTGAAATATCCATGGTAGTGCACCTATCTTGCCATGTTTCACTCATGCTTGATATTTCTGCATTTAATCACCCGAGCCTCTTTGAATCCATTTCCCAATGACTTTCCCTTGCTTTTCCCACCAAACCAATTTAAATCCAAAATCTACATCTAATAGCTAGCCTAAAATGCCCAATCAACAAAGTTATATCTAACAAAGAGATACCTCTCTGGGTCTAGGAGGGCTAGATCCTAGGCTCAAAGCGGTTTTGATGTTGCCTCTAGGATTCTGTCTTCAGCCTCGGAATTACGAAGAGCTAACATAGTGGCGACCATATTGGGGACTGATTTTTTTGTTCCTCAGTAACAATTATCAAGTTCATATCTGGTTGATGATGGCAGAAAAACAACCAGACACAAGGAGGTTGAAATCATCCACCTAGCGACTCCACAAAGTTCAGTTGATATAAATACTCCACTGGTAGGTGAATCCATATTTGTTGTGAAAATACTGTGACTCCATTCTTTGATTGATTGACAATATGAATTCAAGAATACAGCGCAGGTATGCTCCTTTGGACAGATCTAAGATCCCAGGTTTTCCAAATCCCATGCCAAACATTTATTGGTTAAAATATCTTCCGGTGTTTAGAGATAATAAAGGAGACGATGCTACCATACATTTGTTAAGATTTCATATGCATGTCCGAAGATTTAAAATCCAATTTCCTTATGAAAATGTTTGTGGCCAGTTTAGAAGAGAAAGCTAGGATTTGGTACGAAGATCTACCAGCTGCAAGTATAAGTTCTCTAAAGTGTTTTCATGTTGTGTTTTGTGACAAGTATATATAATTTAACCCCTCTTTGTCACTTTAGACTTTTCTGATAAATTTCAATTTTTTATTGAATATCTGGAGGATTACTATGAAGATGATCAGTTTATGAATGCTGAGATATTAGAAGTTTTAGAAGAAAGACCATTTCAGAAAGTGGAAGTTTTTTCTGAAATGTCTTCTCATCATGAAAAAGGAATGAGATATGTCATCCAGAAGTTCATGAAGGTTAATCACAAGAAATATCCCTAGCAGCACAAGGAAAAACTGATCAACAAAAGGTTAAGGAAGTAACTCAATTTCCTGAACTTGTTCAAGCAGAGGAAAACAGTGAAAACCTCTGGCAGTCTAGCAATCCAAAAGAAAAGGAAACTGAGTTTGATGGCCCAGATTCACAAGAGCATCTCCAGGAAACAGTGTTTTATCCAGAGGGTGAACACCAGTCAATTTTTCCTAATGAGAGCCAAGAAATCTTGCCAAAAGAAGACCCATGAGGCTTGCTGATTGAAGATCTCTCTAATCCTCTTTCTGAATTTACCAACTTTGAAGAAGATCACAAAATTTCTCCATTTCCTTCTTGGGATACTGAAAACGTTGCACAACATATTTATGTTATAGCTAATTATCCTTTGCCCTAGATTATTGAGAATTTTCAGCTTCCCGACAAGTAACTGAATGATAAAGGGAATGATGAGGAGAAAACAGAACAGTTGATTATCAGGGATAGAGAAGAAAAACAATTGTCTCCCTTGATATTATATGATAGTCAACACCAACATAAAGGCAAGGGAATAGTCTGGGATGAGTTATGTTTTTATATCACCAATCATTTGAGGGATCTCATGTTGTATGTTTACCTAGATCCTCTGAGTAGTTTTTTATAGACACCAATGAAGGAATAATTCGCTAGGTTCATCAATAGAGTTATTGAATTCAGTGGGAGAGTTAAGTTGCCATGCTTTGAATCCATTTTTATATATAAGGAAATGGAATATTAGTTTCAGATAAGCACTTGTCTGCTTGGCTGGTTGCATTAAAAGTCTGATTATTATTTGATGGGAAAAAAAATTTATCAGACTAGATGTAGGTAGAAGTGCCAATAAGCTGAGCAATTTGAGCATATTTTTGGTTTTAGTTTAAGATTGCTTTCAGTTTTCAGTTTCAGCACAGTTCATATTTCAGCATTCATATTTTCTGCTTGCAGCGGTGTTTTCAGTTTGATGCTTTACAGTGCATAAGTTCAGTTGTAGCTTCATTTCAAATTGTAGTACACAGATCATATTCTTGTCTGAGGCTTAGAACAGATGATTAAATATTTTTAGCCACAGAGGTTGTAGCAGATTAAGTTGTAGATTTGGGATCATCCCAATGGATTAGGCTACTAATCTACGGTGTTCTTGACACCTCCTGAGGGAACTTCCATCCCCAGCCTCTGTTAGTACCCTATAATCTATAGTAATACAAGGTGATTTATTATTCTTTTCGGATCTCGTATATTGAAGATAATATTCCATGGTTGTCATTTATTTTCAGACAACGAAGAGAAATCTCGACTGTCAAGGACTTCAAAGGAGCCAATCTGCCCTTTCAGTTCAGTGGAAAGGGGAAAATGTTGCTAATAATGTGTAATGGTGAGAAAACTTCATTTTTTCCCTCATTCATTTCATTTTCCCTCTGTTACACTTCGTTTTTCCAAATTCTAAAGTCTCGCGCTTCATTCCTTTCAAAACCCCTTTTCAACTATTAAAATCTGATTTTTATAGTTAAAAAGTCAGCTTCGCCCCCCACTTTAGGCCGCTTGATACATACATATATATCATACGTACTATAAACTGCAAAGAAACTTACCCTGTCCTTACCTTTTTCGTATCCGCACTTCGCACTCGTTATCATTTCGCAGCTAAGTTTTACACCTTAAAACTTTGCTGATGCGATACAGTGGGACCCATATTGCCCTTTTATGCGCCCTAAATGCTTTGAAATCATTATATTATGGTTTGGGCCTTTCCCCGCCACGTTACCCCTTTCTCCACCTCCCATCGCACATCGCAATCGACGTTCTTTATGTTTGCACGTTAAGACATCGCAGGTCAATTAGTTCAAGTTGCGACGCGGTAAGTTATTTGCTGCGGTTTTTGATAAGACCTAAAATTCATGTTGTACGATAAGCCTTAAAACCTGTGATTTGCGATATGGGTGAGGCCCAATTGCATATCGCACTTCGGGAAGTTTAAACCTTAACTCCCGCTCCTCTTAAAAAAATTTAAACTTTTCGATGTGCGAGCCCCCACCTCCATCCTGCCACGTCACTCCTCCACCCATCGCACTTCGCACATCGCAAATCTTAAAATTCAACTTTCGCTGCTCATAACCATGACTTCTAATTTCTGATTGTGATGTGAGTTTTTTGCCCCACCTCCTTGTCGCGTCACATCCATCTTTAAGCACCCCGCACCTATCCTCCATCTCCACTCCTCATCTCAGCATCTGACGGTCGACATAGCTTTTCAGCCCCCCTCGGCCGCCGAACATTAACAAGGGGGGGTTCTGAAATAATTAGTATCCATTACCGCCATCCCCTCCACGCATCACCTCCTAGATACTTCACACTCCCCTACTCCAATACCGTCTACCACTCCTCTACCACCCCCCTCCCCCGAAATTTTCTTTCCCTCCTCTCTGATACCAACTAACTGCTCCCACCACCGCAAACCCACTATAGTCCATCTATGAAAACTAAAGGGGTATGTAGACGGTGTTACCTTCAGCATCGAGGATTGTAGATGAGTGTGAGCAAAATACTAAAAGTACAGATCAATAGGTGACAGGACATATTCACGGTTGTTACAAGCGTATCTTCCAGTTGTCACAAAGCTTACTCGACCTCAAGATAACATGGAGAGCAACCATGGAATGCAAATCGTTACTCCTATATGATGTCCATCTCTAGAAAGGCAAAGAAAATATTGTTAATAACAACATCCTAAGCAACAGAAGGAAGTTTTATGCATGTCACCCTTGTTGCAATCACTTCATTAAGGACTGTTGAATAGTTATACACGTGTCATTAGTTTTATAACAGTTTATCTATTTTCATAAAGAAGATGGGGGCTTCGATCGAATTAAGCGTTTAAAGGGAGTAGAAACAGTGCCAAATGTCTAGATATCCTTGATAACTCCAGCGGCTTTACTTGCACATGATGTTAGTCCTTCTTGGTTATGTAGTTAAAAAGAAATTAATTGTTAGTTATTGCATTCATTGTAATCAGTTAATAGGATTAGCATAAATACTTCACTATTCGAAGTATTAGTGGGGAAATATGCAATGAGGAATAGTCCCATTCTGTAATGTTGTTCACTGAATTTCAAGTGACTGTTTGAAGAGTAATACAAGATGAGCTGTTCAGGATTCATGTGGTGTCTGAAATGGCGAATTCTTCTCCTATTTTTATGTTTTTTTCCATTGTCTCTCTTTCCCTATCTTTCTGAAATCTTATTGTAAAGCAGAAAGTGTGAAGAATAGGATTTATTATTTAGGTCACCCTATAATTTCTGGTTGTGTTACAATAGTCTATGTTTTCTGCTGATGCCAAATTGAGGAATTCCTAATTGCTCCTCGGTTTCTGCTGATCTTTACATACTAGGACATATTTAGGAATTCTTAACTGCTCCTCAGACTCTATCTTGCCTTAAATTTCTTCTTTTCATGATCCATTCAAAAGTCCAAAAGATCCATGGCAGTGCACCTATCTTGCCCTGTTTTACTCATGCTTGATATTTTTGCATTTGATCACCTAAGCCTCTTTGACTCCATTTCCCAATGGCTTTCATTTGCTTTTCCCACCAAACTAACTCAAATCCAAACTATTCATATAATAGCTAGCCTAAAATTCCTAATCAACAAAGCTATACCTAACAAAGAGATCCCTCTCTGGGTCTAGGAGGGCTAGATCCTAGGCTTGAAGCGGTTTTGATGTTGCCTCCAGGATTCTGTCTTCAGCCTCGGAATTGCGGAGAGCTAACAGTACACATAAAAAAATTAAACACTGTGATTTTTTGCTGGTAGGACAAGCATTCCTGCTTTAGAATGGACCACATCCCCAACATTTGATAGAAATCATAAATTCTCTAGCAATTAAAAATGCAGCTTGATACCATCAAGAGACTTCTCAGTGGTCATAGTTGATAAGTTCACAAAAAATATTTTGTTATCTACACATGAAATATGAAATAGGGATGGTTCTGGAGAATGAACAAGAAATAAAAGGGGGCCTCCCAAACGTGAAAAAAATTGTTTCTTGCCAGTCTCTAATTTCCATATCACGATAACACCTTCTTTTGCACCTAACTAAAAGTAAGCACCATGAGAGGAGAAAGAACAAAACTTCACTTCACATTCACTTTGATTCCAATGACATGTTGTTAAATAAAATGCATCATCATGAGACTTCACACTATACATCTTTCTGGATATTCCACCATTCTCAACATATTTTTATTATGTAAATATATGATACCAAACCCCTCTCCATATCAAGTTCTACCTGTTAGATCCCCTCCAACAACAATTGTAGCATTTGGATGAAATTCTAGGGTAGAAAATCCCTTTGTATGGTGCAACAACATCAACTTAACCTCTTTGACATTCTCAATGTTTTCAATAGGTGACTTCCAGATATGAATTGTATGCTCTTCTAACACTCCAAAAAACCTACCAGAGGGGCTAATTACCAGAAGCTCTAGTTTATGTGTCACTTTTAAGTGACCATTCACTTCTTTATTTTTTTAGTTTATGGATCATAAGATGACCACTACAGTTATCAAGATGACCATGGTGCCTCTCTTTTCGTTCAACTAAAAGTAATGCATACAAATCATGCTTATTTGCATCATTGTACATAGATGGACTCAAAATGTTTGTAATTACCTTTTAATTTTGGTTTCTTGCTCGAGTTTGCTTGAGAAAACCTTCCACAATTTGGCTTTGCAAAATTTTGTTACAATAGATTCTACAAAATTCAACCCACCTTTCTCTTATTCCTTTAACAATTTCATGATGCTCCTTAATAGGCATCACTCCTTCTTCATTTAATGCTAATAATTGGTTCCATCTATCTTATTTTTCATTTACCCACTCATATAAGGTATATCCACTTGTGTGCCCTTATCCTACATTTTCTTTTGGTCAAACTAAGTGGAAATATCAATGAAGGCAAGGTATGAGGTTTTTTTTTTGGAAAACTATCTCTTGTGTTTTCTTTCTTTGGGGTCTGGGTTGTCTCTTTTCTTTTAGTATTAGGTTCCCCTCGAGCAAGGGAACCTGCTTCCTAGGCAAGGTATTCAAGCTTCTTAAAGGACATTTTTTCCTTAGGCTAGTCCCTTAATGTTTTAACTGTAACCTGAAGCTTCCTATTCTCCATATATAAATATCTAATTCCTTCTTAAAAGAGATGCATATAATGGCATATAATATAAGGTACTTACTTTCTTAAGATTATTTAATTTGGGTTTCGCTGCAATGGCTTCTTTAGGAACAACAAGTTCTTTCTCTTCTTCCTCCTTTGAATAAACTTTAAAGATAGTAGCAAGGCCTTCCCACAAATAATTTCTTGACATTTCTAGTGTTGCAAAAATATTTTATGTTCTCGGCTCATCATCAGCTATAGTGTCAACAACATTTTGGTCATCTCACATCTCACATGTTGTTTCTTGTGTGTTAGAAAGAGATTATACATTATACTTCTCTATTGGTTCTTGTGTTACAGTAGGGGTTTCTTGTTGTATTTTTTGAGTTGAAGCCACGAGGGTATAACCAATTCTATTTTTATTAGGATTGGCACATAAGTTGGTCTCCTCATCATTATCCTTAATTGTTTGGTAGGGGGTATGTGTCTATGATCTCCACATTTCTATCATGATTTCCCTCTTCCTTTTGTGGAGTCAAAGTATTTCCTTCTAGGATTTCTTCTTTGATAAGCAGAAGGGGTTATTCAAAGGCCAAGGGAGTTGTAGCAATGTACTCCCTAGTTTGAGCTTTGGGAATGGTAGTAG
Organism: Pinus albicaulis; assembly: GCA_034641835.2. Lineage (NCBI taxonomy): Eukaryota > Viridiplantae > Streptophyta > Pinopsida > Pinales > Pinaceae > Pinus > Pinus albicaulis. Next base: position 234,837,396 of record CM076581.1, on the reverse strand, counting down.
TTTCAACTTTTGCAATTCTATATTTGTCATCCCATGGTGGAGCTACAACTTCTACTTCTCCTATTGTCAAAGTTGCAGCTTTTATGATTTAGATGGAGGCTCTGATAATCACTTCACATGATCTACCTTCTCTATTCAACTCTTGTTCCAATAATAATTTTATAAGGTTATGGTTAGAAAATGAATAACTCGATCGTCTTGATTTTTTCACTAGCGAAGTCATGGTTTGTATATTTTTTAGGAGAAAGAATGACATGTTGATAAGTATTCCATGTCTCAGATGGTCCATCAATTGAATATGTTGTAGGTACACAACTCCATTGTCACCCTTGCAAGTAATATAACTTTGAACGACCAAGGTTATGTCCTCCCATGGGTGTAGTAGTGAACTCCTATCAAACAATGTTCCTTGACCAAGAATTACCTAGACTCAAGAAATTTTTCCATGATTTTTGGTTTTGATCTTCTCTTACAATACCATGTTTCTCCTATCTATGGTAGCCCTATTATCTTAGACAAAATGACTTATGTATCCTCCACAATTGTGATTGCTACCACTAACCTATTTTCCTTGAAATTTAGACCAAATTCCAGGGCTACTTCTTCATTATATCCATGTAACCTCTGGACATACTCCATCCATCCCCCATGTTGAAATATTACCCAAATTGTGATCATACGCCTATAGCAATAGAGCTGCTATAGTTTCTTTGTGGATGATGGAGCCTATAATGGTTTACTTTCTCCTTAATATTCAAACTAGTATTGCTATAAATAGAATGAAAAATTCAACAATGGGGATTTATAGAAGGAGGAATATCATGATGAATGATCATGTCATTATTGGTGGCAGCATTAGTGATGCAATCGATTTTAATCGGTCAAGTGAAATTATGTGAGTCAATGCCATCCATGATGCAAATATTCAAGGAAATGTTCAAGTTTTGACTTACCATAAGTAGCTTTGCCTTGTACCTCTATTGTGTTGGCATCTTTTCCCCACAAACAAATTGAATTTGTGATTTTTTGAAATTTTTAGTATGAGCACGAAGTTGTAGCAGTGTACCATATTTGTAGCAATATTCGATTGAAATTGCAAAAATGACATCAATTAACCATGGTTTCATAGGAGGAAGTGTCGTTACTCATTCTAGCTATTAGAATTGTGGTAGTGGATTTTTAGTTGTAGATTTTCCACAATGGAGTTTCAAAGTTGCAACAATTGTGTCCTATCATTGAATTGAAACTTAGTGTTGAGCATAGTTGTTGCAATTGGAGTATGAAAATGTAATTACCACAATAGGTATTCATCAACGGAGTTGCAATAATGAGGTTCAAAGTTAAAGAATTTAGACTGTATAATGGAGTTACAACAACAATGATAGTTGCGGCAATAGTAGTGTCCTCTCTTGCATATCCTAGAATTCACTTAATCAATAGAAAAAGAAAATCTTAGGTGTATAAGAAGAAATATCTTGACACAACCATAATGACACCATGAAGTGCCCTTCTAATTTTATTATTTTTTATTTTATTTACTTCTTTTAAGTTATTTTAACATATCATGCACTAACCTAGACTGGTTTTCACATGACATGCACTCAAGTATCCTAGACTGGTTTTCACATGACATGCACTCAAGTATGCCCCTAAGGGTTTTCATACATGGGTTCTTCTCTCTCTCTCTCTCTGAGACCCTTCGAGGGACAGAGAGAGAGAGAGAGAGAGAGAGAGAAGAACCCATGTATGAAAACCCTTAGGGTCATACATGAGTGCATGTCATGCGAAAAGCAGTCTAGGATAGTGCATGATATGCAAGAGAGGACATGAAATATATGACACTACTATTGCCACAACTATGTTTTTGTAACTCCATGGGTTCTTCTCTCTCTCTCTCTCTCTCTCTCTCTCTCTCTCTCTCATGACATGCACTCAAGTATGCCACTCTCTCTCACTCTCTCACTCATGACATGCACTCAAGTATGCCATGTATTCTCTCTCTTTCTCTCATGACATGCACTCAAGTATGCCCCTCTCTCTCACTCTCTCACTCATGACATGCACTCAAGTATGCCCTGTATTATCTCTCTCTCTCTCTCTCTCTCACACACACACACATGACATACACTCAAGTATGCCCCTCTCTCTCTCTCTCTCTCACTCATGACATGCACTTTAGTATGCCTCATATGCCCCTAAGGGTCTCTCTCTCTCTCATGACATGCACTCAAGTATGCCTCTCTCTCTCACACACACACACTCATGACATGCACTCAAGTATTCCCTGTATGCCCCTAAGGGTCTCTCTCTCTCTCTCTCTTGTCAAGATTCAACAAGAAGATTCAGCACCCACACTAGTGCATTAAGCACCTACACTAGGGTGGGGCCCACACGGCTATTTTTGGGTGCATGTCTATTTTTATTATCCCTTAATTTAGATGGGCATCAAACTATAATCTATTCTCAATGTGGACTTGAAATAGTTAAATGAAGTGGAAAAATCAGTTAGCTAGTGAATTTCGAGTTAGAGGTTGGTTGGTGGGACATGCAGAGTAATTCTAGTTGTAATATAGTTTGAAGTACAGTGGTGCATGAGTTGGTGTAAGTTGTAAATCAGTTTAACTCAATTAAGTGAGTTAAACTCAGTTGTGCTAGTTGTAACTGAAGATACACTAGTGAGAGATCTAGTGAATTAAATATTAATTAATTCACAGTCAGTGATATCACATGCAACTAAGGATTTACTATTATTAGCTTCATGCATGTCAGATCCAATGGAGATCTAGTTGAGTTCTAGGTGAAAGGGAGGTTGACTATCAGTTGTGACATTATCCTCTTGCACACATGAAATTAAACACACATTGGATGTGCCCATGATACTTGCGTAGTCAAGGAAGGCAATATTGCATCAATTCATGGATTGCATTTAGCAGGGATTGTGCAGTGAAGGCAGGTTGTCTGGAGGGAGTAAATTGGCTAAGGGATTTGCCAATTTTTGTATGACAGTGTGAGACAATTAGCTGATGTACTGAGGGCTCTTGTGAGAATAGTTTTGTATGTAATTGTTTCATGATCCATGATATAATATACAATAGAAGATAGTGGAGTTTTTAGCTGTAATCTTTCCTCGAGAAATTATCTATGTTTAGTACATTGTTAGATCGGGTGAATCCAAGATATATATGCTTATTGTATAATTTCTACATGGTATCGAAGCACAAGAAATTGCAGAATTGAAGCAGGAGTTGAGTTTTGACTGGATAGAATTCGAATTTGCAGAAACACTTTCTTGGTGCTACACCTAATTCAAGATCAAAATGGATTTCAATGGCTTGAGGTTAGAGTATGCACTCGAGGCCAGCTCGAACTAAATTTCTTGGAGGGATAGGATGGAGGCAGTACTCGAAGATAATGGCTTGAAGGAATTCATTGAAAAATATGTTCCTTAGCTAGATGTTGCAGATGCTGCCAATCTTGATGTATGGCAAAAGAAAGTGGCAAATACGAGGAGGATCGTGTTGGAGGGAGTACAAGACTGCATTGTCTCAAGCCTCCATGGGAAAGCCACACCATATGCTATGTGGAGGGCTTTGATGGATCTATTCCAAAACAGCAACGACCATAGGAAATTGGCACTCAAAGATAAACTCAGGAAGATCAAGATGGAAAAGGGTGACACCATTCCAAAGTATCTCACAAATTTTGTCCAATGTCGAAATGAACTCGGGAGTGTGGGAATAATAGTCGCTAATGATGATTTGGTGAGTTTGGCTCTCCTAGGACTTCCTAAGAGTTGGCACAGTTATGAAGACTTTGTCAACGAACGGGAAAAATTGTCAGATTGGGAATGACTATGGTCGGATTTGGTGCAGGAGGAGTTCAACTTGAACACTAGAGATGGCTCTTCATCAAAGCATGATGATGTAGAGGATTGTGCTTTGGCTGCCAAGGCGAAGAAAAGGAAGGGGAAGAAATTCCCTTCTAAATCTGAGTCTAAAGGCAAGAAGCAAGACATGTCCAAAGTGAAGTGTTTTCACTGTCATGAACATGGGAATTTTGCTACTAACTGTCCACAAAAGAATAAGAAAAATAATGATGTTGGATCCACAGTTGGTGAGGCCCTTGCCTCACAATTTTATCTTGACATCTCCTTGATTGCATGCACGGTGTCAAGTGCAATGGGATCAGTGTGGTATTTGGATAGTGGCGCTTCCTTTCACATGACGGGAGACACAAAAAATTTTAGTGACTTGGAGAAGAAAGATATCCAAATGCATATTGATATTTGTGACGACAAACGGTACAGTGCTACCAGGATTGGTACCATTACCTTTTAGAGGGATTTAGGTAAACCATTCCAATTAAAATATGTAATGCATGTACCAGGTCTGAATAAAAATTTAGTCTCAGTCGCAATGTTGGAGGACATAGGCTATGACATTGTTTTTAGTGATGGAAAATATTTCTTGCAACATAAAATAATGGGTCAAGGCAAGAGGATAGGGATTCGAGTTAAGAATATCTAAAAGCTAAAGCTATATGGCTGTGTTTCCATGATGGGAAAGGCAGAGAAAGTGTTGAGCAGGGATGAGGGTGAAGTATGGCACAAGAAATTGGGCCATCTTCATCATGGAGCCTTGAACGTCATGCAGCAAATATCTACTGGACTTCCAATGGTAACACTTGATCAGTTAGATCAGTGCAAGAGTTACACCATGGGGAAGTATGTAAAGTCCACCTTTCATGAGAAAGAGAACTGTGCTTCGGGGATCCTTGAGAGATTTCACATAGACATATGTGGACCATTCTTGGTTGCTTCAACATAAAAACATAATTACTATGTAATATTTGTTGATGAATTTTATTGTAAATGTTGGGTCTTCTTCATGCAGAAGAAATATCAAACATTCTCTAAGTTCTATGAGTTTAAGGCATTGGTGGAGAAAGAATCGAGGAAGAAGGTGAAGGCTCTTAGGAGCGATAATGGTGGAGAATATATCTCTAACGAATTCAAGAACTTCTGCAGCAAAGAAGGAATTAGAAGAGAACTCATAGTACCTCATAACCCACAGCAGAATGGGGTCATAGAGAGGAAGAACAGAACGATCGTGGGTGCAGCACGAGTGATGTTGCATGATCAAGGCTTACCAGTGCATTTATGGGTGGAAGCATGCAACACTGCAGTTTATGTGCAAAATCATTGTCCCCATAGAGTACTACGCATGAGTACACCTGAAGAGGATTTCACTCGTAAGAAACCTGATGTTTCACACTTTAAGATTTTTGGCTCATCTGTTTATGTGATGTGACCAAGGACGCCAAGAAGAAGCTAGAAACAAATTCCAAAGTTGTGATTTTTTTGGGGTACTCAAAAACACCCCATAATTATCGTGTGTATTTTCCAAACAGCAGAATGACTGTTGTGCGACGGGATATAAAATTTGATAAGGGGAAAGCCATGCAGTTGTCCCTTGAGAGGGAATTGGACTTGCATGTGGAGGAGGAATTGTTGGTTCCCAAATATGAGTCTCAAGATGTGGATCAGCCACATGAGGAGGTTCATGGAGTGGAGGAAATAACTCATGTATATCCATCCATCAGAAATGGCAGAAGGTGCACCATAAAAGCTGATAGGCTGAGACTTGATGCTACACAGAATGTAGGATCTCTACTTCACAGCACAGGCAAAGACAGTCTCCTGACCGATTTACTGGATACATGGCTCTTATGAGAAAATTTATTGTGACTGAACCATCTTCCTTTCAGGAAGCAGTGCAGCAACCTACTTGGGTTGATGTAATGGTGGAGGAGTATGACTCCATTGTCAAAAACAGTGAATGGGAAATTTTCCCAAGACTGGTTGATAAATCAGTGGTAGGTTCGAGATGGATCTACAAGGTAAAGCAAGCTTCTAATGGGAGTGTGGAGAAATACTAGGCCATATTTGTGGCCCAGGGTTTCTCACAAATCGAGGGGATGGATTATGATGAGACTTTTGCGCCTATCGCAAGGTACTCTTCCATAAGGTCCATCCTTGCACTCTCAGCGCAGATGGGCTAACGCATTCATCAAATGGATGTGAAAACTACGTTTCTCAATGGGATCATTGAGGAAGAGGTGTACATAGAGCAGCCTGAAGGTTTTTAAATCTTCAACAGTGAGTCTTATATGTGCAGGCTCAAAAGAGTGTTGTATGGGCTGAAGCAAGCACCCCGTGCTTGGTACACTCAGATAGACAGCTATTTCACCGGACTGGGTTTCACCAAAAGTGAAACAAATGAAAATTTGTACCAGATCGTGGTTGAGGGTAAGCTATTGATCATTTTTCTTTATGTTAATGATATAATTTTCATTGGTGATGAGCAACTGATACACTCATGCAAGGAGGATCTTGCAAGGGAGTTCAAAATGAAGGATATGGGCCTCCTTCATTATTTCCTTGGATTGGAAATATGGTAGCGGGTTGATGAACTTTTTGTGTCTCAAGGAAAGTATGCAAAGGAGATAGTAGGTAAGTTTTACATGGAGAGCTACAAACCCATGGATACCCCTCTTCCAAGAAACTAGAGGAAAGAGGATGCTACTTCTGGAGAGGTAGTGGATGCTACTATCTATCGACAGCTAGCGGGTTCGTTAATGTATCTAGTGAATGCAAGACCGGAAATTTTCTATGCGGTTAACTAGCTAAGTCAAGCTATGGTTAAGCCAACCAAGATCTTTTGGAAGGTGGGGAAGCATGTCTTGAGATACCTGAGGGTCACATTAGAGTATGGTATATGGTATAGAAGAACAGATGGATTGAAGTTGCATAGCTTCATGGATGCAGCTTGGGCTGGAAGTCCATCGGACAGAAAGAGTACATCAGGAGGGATCTTTAGTAACAGGTCTGTAGTTTTTTCTTGGTACAACAAGAAGCAGAGATCTGTGGCACTCAGTTCAGCGAAAGAAGAATACATTGTAGCAATCCAAGCTACATGTGAGACCATCTGGATGAGAAATATCTTGTTTGGTTTGTTTGGTTCTCATATGGATCCGACAGTGATTCATTGTGATAATCAGAGTTGCATTAAACTCTCTATTAATCCTATGTTTCATGATAGGTCCAAGCATATAGATATCTGGTACCATCATCTCAGAGATTGTGTGCAGAGGAGGATCATGTTGCTTCAGTACATTCCCATGGAAGATCAGGATGTAGATATTTTGTTGAAGGCGCTCACCAGGAGCAAATTCGAATACCATAGAGATAGGATTAGGGTGAAGGATAATCCCTTTCTTATTGAGAGGGAGTGTTGAGATTCAATAAGAAGATTCAGCACCCACACTAGTGCATTAAGCACCTACACTAGGGTGGGGCCCACACGGCTATTTTTGGGTGCATGTCTATTTTCATTATCCCTTAATTTAGATGGACATTAAACTATAATATATTCTCAATGTGGACTTGAAATAGTTAACTAGAAGTGGAAAAATCAGTTAGCTAGTGAATTTCGAGTTAGAGGTTGGTTGGTGGGGACATGCAGAGTAATTCTAGTTGTAACAGAGTTCGAAGTGGAGTGGTGCATGTGTTGGTGAAAGTTGTAAATTAGTTTAACTCAGTTAAGTGAGTTAAACACAGTTGTGCTAGTTGTCACTGAAGATACACTAGTGAGAGATCTAGTGAATTAAATATTAATTAATTCACAATCAGTGATCTCACATGCAACTGAGGATTTACTATTATTATTTGCATGCATGTCAGATCCAGTGGAGACCCAATTGAGTTCTAGGTGAAAGGGAGGTTGACTATCAGTTGTGACATTATCCGCTTTCACACATGCAAGTAAACACACATTAGATGTGCCCATGATACTTGCACAATCAAGGTAGGCAGGATTGCATTCAGCAGGGATTGTGCAGTGAAGGTAGGTTGTCTAGAGGCAGTAAATTGGCTAAGGGATTTGCCAATTTTTGTATGATAGTGTGAGATAATTAGCTGATGTACTGAGGGCTCTTGTGAGAAGAGTTTTGTATGTAATTGTTTCATGATCCATGATATAATATACAATAGAAGATAGTGGGGTTTTTTGTTGTAAGCTTTCCACGGGAAATTATCTATGGTGTGTGTGATTGATCTTTCTTCATGTTCATGTGATTAGTGATTATGCTTTTATTTCCACAAAAGATTTGTAGAAGCAATTCAGTATTTAACTTTAGTACATTGTTAGATCAGGTGAATCCAATATATACATGCTTGTTGTATAATTTCTACATCCATCTCACGACATGCACTCAAGTATGCCCCTAAGGGTCTCTCTCCCTCTCCCTATCCCTCTCTTGACATGCACTCAAGAGAGGTCTCTCACTCATGACATGCACTCAAGTATGCCCCTAAGGGTCTCTCTCCCTCCCCCTCTCCCTCTCTTGTTGAGAACACTACTATTTCCGCAACTATGTTGATGTAACTCGATGGGTCCTCTCTCTCTCTCTCTCATGAAATGCACTCAATTATGCCCCCAAGGATCTCTCTCCCTCTCTATCTCTCTCTAATTACATGCACTCAAGTATGCCCCCCTCTCTCATGACATGCACTCAAGTATGCCCCTAAGTGTCTCTCTCTCCCTCTCTTTCCCTCTCGTGACATGCACTCAAGTATGCCCCTAAGGGTCTCTCTCTCTCTCTCTCCCTCTCCCTCTCTCTCTCTCTCTCTCTCTCATGAAATTCACTCAAGTATGCCCCTAAGGGTATCTCTCTCTCTCTCTAATTTTTTTTAATGTATTTTAGGTGGAATAATGAGTCACCCTACATATATTTCACCTTTATAGTTAGGTCGTTCATTAGTATCTTTCCTAAAAAGGGCCTCTTTTGATAAGGTTAGATGATACAAGTGAAACATGTGTCCATTGGTCATCAAAGGAGTTATTTCTCCATCAATAATAAGAAACTCGATGGCTCTATTATCATATATTGTATCAATTTCATATGATCTAATCCATCTGATGTGGAAATTTCCTCTTAAGGCTTTGAAATTGGAGTCATATAATAGTGCCTAGTCTCAGGCTTTAACTTCTTCTTTATGATGAACTTATCATGCCACTTGGCCCTCTAGTGTTGTATCACTATGTTATGATGCAGGGAAACCTGACATAGTTCATCTAAATCATTGATCTAAAGGACCATTTTATTTTATCTTCTAATAATTCTAGTCAAAGTTGTATCATTTTCCTTCGTGTATGGATCTATGTCTCAATAGCAAAAAGCACTCTCATTCCATACACTAGTTCATATGGAGTACATTCTGTTGATCAATATTGACTCATAAGTCATTGATTTATTAAATGTTAATAGACTATGGGTGGAACATTATATCAAAGAGTGAAATATTTGAAGAGATGGTCGAAGCGAAACAAGGTAAAGGAAGTCACATACATAAAAGCCAAAGGCAGAGTTAATACGAAAAGGCTGAAGTATAGAGCAAAAGGGGAATAGTAATTTTAAAAGGTGCAAGGTTTCTTTTTGGTGCCACTTTCCATCGCAAATCGCATTCATGCCACTTTCCGCCATCGCACTTTCCGCCTTTGCGATTTGCGATCATCGCAAATCGCACCCATCGCAAACTACACCCATCGCAGATCCGCCCCATCGCAAAAGCGCAAAGCGCAGTTTTCTCGTTCATGCCAGTCTCCGCCATCGCACTTTCCGCCTTTGCGATTTGCGATCATCGCAAATCGCACCCATCGCAAAGCGCATATCGCAATTTCACATGTTCGTGCTCGATCAATCTATCGCAAATATTTGCGATGCGATCCACCTGTCGCAAACCACACCCATCGCAGATCCGCCCCATCGCAAAAGCGCAAAGCGCAGTTTTCTCATTCATGCCACTCTCTGCCATCTCACTTTCCGCCTTTGCGATCCGCGCTTTCCGTATTGGGTCCCACCTCGTACGTTCATTCCCGTACCACTCATGCGCATTTCCGTTGCATTTCATGTGTTTCCTTTGCATTTCCACCAAAGTCTAAAGGTTTCACATTTTACGTTAAAATTTCAATGTTTCATATGTATTCCGTCATGTGCATAAGTTATTCCACGGACCATTCTCCACCGTCGATCCACACCACTAGACCACGATCGAACGGCCCGCGATGCATTTCCCCACCAAACCCTATCATACACCGTACCATTGCCTTTTTCACCGTTTTTACACAGAAAACACTGTTACGCTGTATTTTCTACCACCGCCTTACTTTTTACCCCGGTCCATCATGCAGTGCTGTCATTCCTCATTATCCCCCACCACTTCCACCTCCCCGTGCACGGTTTTCTTAACAAGTTTGCGGATTTTGCAGGGTTTTAGCGATGAAAAAATTATCATAATATACAGCCTGGACTGCAGTAGCAGAGCACATCGAAGGGCTACTCTACAGAAGCTGCAATTATGAAGAAAAGTCTCGGGAGCTGTCTCGACATGGCATCCATGAAAGAAATAGGGTTCGAAATCCACCAAACCCTTTAGAATCATTCAAGGAGAAGATTTTTGCAGATGAAGACATTAATGACGAAGCAAAGAGTATCAGTCGAAGACCTATGAATTCAATGTCTGGCACAAAATATTTTAAATTCAAATTAAAAATTTGAAAACAGAGAGTACAATGCACAAGAGAACTATGCCCTCCAGTTTTAATTCTAATAGGATTTCTTTTCAGAAAAGGACAGATTATTTAAAGCTTTCATTTTCATGCTATGTCCCTGAGAAGGGTTTCTACCCGATGCTTTTACTTCATAAAGCAGCCGGAAAAAATGCGCTCAGTTCGCCACCCGGATCGCCAGCTCATCAGCGAACATCCCACCATCAGCATCAGCAACGGCCTCAACCCTTCCACACCTATGAAATCATGTCAACTCATGATTCGGCCTCAGCGGCCCATTTACTTTTTACTGAATTAGTTACATTTAAGTTTCGAGTGGGTTGTTTACTCCACTCCAGCATTTTTCTGTTACCATACTTTTGTTTAATTTCCTGTTTTAAAAACGGCCAAGGGCCTGACTATCCATTATGAGAGGCCTTATTCCTCATCATAAGTTTTGTTGTTCTGATAAGGACCTTTAACAGATTTCGGTCATGCGAAGAAGATATTTTCTCAAAAATATCTTCTCACCGAGATAGGAAGAGGCCTATATAAGGAAGATCGAATGAGAAAAATAGGTTCCAGATTTCCTGAAGAAAATGGCAGTGTAAAAGTTTTTGTATGCTTTTCATGGAATTATCAATGCAAATACACAGAGTCCGTAGGGTTTCAGCGAAGAGAAGTTCTAGTTATGTATGAGGATTCCAGTCTTAATGCTATATAGTTCGTGACTCTTTCTTTGTGATATTGTATCATTGTTCTCTCCACTGTTTTCAATTTCCTTTTATCGTGTCTTGGAATGCGAGTAACTTGCCACCTTGGGTATGAATTTATCGTTGTCTGATACTCATGCTTTACTGGTCTATGTTGCTTTAAATATGGCTCATACACAATATGTCGTTCCGCTTAACACATCATTCATGTTTCCTCTGTATTAAACATCGTGGAATGTTACTCTCACTGAACTGATTGATATGTATGGATTCTTAGTTCCTAAGCCCATATTATGTTGAAATATGTTTTCCGAGCACCATTTCATTGGTAGTTAGTACTCCCCTTTCACTTTCTGCGCACCAAATATTTTTCTGTTTAAAATACCTATATGTCTTTGAGAAACTGGCCCTCTCTGATGAAAGTTGTCTCTAAGTTGTCTGAAGTATATATGTATTGAAGATTCCCTTCTTGTCTTTACAGTGTCTTTATAACTTGCTAAATCCGAAGGTAGTTTGGTCCCATCCATATGATGATGCTTTGCACAAGTTGAAAAGGTAGAGAGTCCTAAGCTGATAATAAGCCTGAAATATACTTTATACTCCCTACTGTTTAAGATGTCCTAGGCACTGGTCTTTGTCAACTCAAGGCTGTCTCTAGGAGCTACAACATCTTTCTGGCGCCGTTGCCGGGGACGAAGTCGAAATAAATTAAAATCCCTGGGCCTCGAAAAACCTATTCACTCTTCGGTTAGGTGAGCATGAAGAGTTGAGAGTTGTACATTCCTCACCTTGGCGACTCCACATTTGTGTTGTAAGTTAATTTGTTTGCAGTCCTGGCTCCTCGTAAGCCGCACTTGAGGTCAGATACATCTCAGCCAAAGACACCTTCTGTGTCTGACCCGAAAAGGATCCTACATAGAAGGGGCTGGAGGGAAAGGCAGTCATTTCATACCGAGATTCCTGAATTCTCGCTAGAAAACTTTCCATATCTTCCGTCCTCTTCCTCAAAAAACGCCCAAATACAAGGCCCTGACTCCATCATAAGAGATACTAGTTATTATTCAGAGAGCCCACCTCGGGGAGGTGTCCATATCAAAGATGAAGCCGAGTCTAGCAATACTTCGCATTACTCTTTCCACCCTACCCCTGAAGTTGAGGAGATTAAGGAAGTTACTGAAGTATCAGCTGTTCACAGCCCGACATTCTCGTCAACCCCTTAAGCCATTGTTCACTACATCCCCATCATTATCCATACTTCACTTCCACCTTCTTCTCCTCCTCTTACAGCTCAGATTCTTGCACTACCTCTACCCCCTCCAATGGCTAATGTCCCCGGTTTCCTGTTAAATAAATACGCCCCTCTGGCTCTACCTAATGTGCTAAATGACATGCCATAGGACTATTTAAAGATCTTGCCCCGTTTCAATGGGGAAAATGAGATTGAAGCTCAGAAGAATTTGGAGGTCTTTTGTTCTTTCGTAGAGAATTTTAATGTGGAACATCTGGATGTGGTCCTAAGGCTGTTCGTGCAATCTTTAGATGGTGAGGCTAGAAAATGGTTCAAGACACTGGGAAACCGTTATATCACCACCTGGGACGGAATGGAAGAGACTTTCCTTAGAAAATGGGGAGAGAAGAAGGACCATGGACATTGTCTTACTGAGTTTAATACACTCAAGAAAAGACACGATGAAGGGGTGGCTAAATTTATTAAGAGATTTAACAAATTGTACCTTAGCCTCCCTGCAGAGATGAAGCCTCATCAGACCGCTGCCAAGGTTGTGTTTGTGGTAGCTTTCGACTCAGAGTTCGGCTTCTCTCTGAGAGAAAGAAAGCCAGCCACCCTGGATGATGCTCAGACAGATGCACTGGAGCTCGAAGCAAACTTTTCCTCCACTGGTAAGTCTAGGGAAAAATCTGAGCAAGATACAAGAAGAAGGGGAAAGGAAGAGGTATCCACCTCAGGCCAAGATAGAGATTCAGCAAACGACAAGATTGAGGAGATGAACAAAATGATCAAGAATCTCTCAAGAAAGCTAGTAAAGCTCGAAATGGAGGCAAAGAATTCATCCTCCAAGAATTTCCAAAATGCTCCTAATAGAGGTTTTAACCCTCAATACAGAAAGACACCCTTGCAGATACTGCAGAGGGGACAAAAGGAGCAGCAAGACCAAGTTCCACACCCCCTCTATTTGGAAGGGCAAGTAGAGGGCTCTACTAAAGATACGGCTTATGAGCAAGAAGAGGCTTACCTTGCTTTCTCAAATAGTGATGAAGTTGAATGTCCTTTACATGAAAGTAATGAAGTAGAGGTGCAGGCACGCACAGAGGGAAGGGCTAACGAAGACACTGAAGATTCTGAGGTTGAGGATTACTGCAAACAGTTCGTCGACTTCATGCAAGCTCAATTCAATAGAAGATATGACCTCAGATCTTCCAGGAAGAGAATTCGCACTCAGGATCAGGAGGAGGACACATCGCAAGAAGAAGCACCTGCTCGAAAGGAGGCAACACCACAAAAGACCCTAGACAAAGGTAAGAGGCCCCTTAAGCCATCTCTGCAGTTTGATAATCAAATGCCTTCATCTTCACAAGTAGCTGCACACCCTAATGATAAGCTTACCGAAAAAGAAGTTAAGCCTCCCCCTCAAAGTGAAGAGTCAAAAGATAAAGAAACAAAGGAAGTGGCAGTAGATAGGTCCTCCTCTTCTTTTAGTTTACAGAAAGAACTTTAGAAAGTGAAAATCCCAGTTCCCCTAACCGAATTGTTAAAGCAACCTGCATATCAGTCCCAGGTCACGTCCTTCATGCTTCCCCCAGAAGTAACACACATCCCTGACAGTCTCAACTTACAAGAAGAAAGACCTATGGTAGTGTTTGGTCCACATGTCGAAGAATTAGACCCCTCTACACATCCCTTTTACGTGTCTTTGGTGATCCATGACCTATTTCTCCACAATTGTATGTTAGACTCTGGAGCCTCCCACAATCTAATGCCTATGTCTGTCATGGAACAATTAGGACTCCAGATCACTCATCCATATCAAGATCTGTACTCATTTGACTCCAAAAGAGTTAAGTGCTTGGGCATGATTAAGGACCTGGTGGTCAACCTGGCCCAAATCCCAGCTAAAAGTGTAGTAATGGACATTGTGGTGGCTGACATTCCAGCCCGTTTTGGTATGCTACTATCAAGGTCCTGGGGAACAAAAATTGATGGGTCAATAAAACTAGATCTAACATATGCCACCATCCCAATTTTTGGCAGGCAGGAGAGGAGATTATACAGGGAGACCAGATTTCTAAAAACGGTTACCAAAGCTGACAGTTCAGGAAATTCACCGGTTTACAGTAAAGCTAGATATTTTTCATGCTTGATGTTAGAAGAAGATTAAATTTATGCTCAGGAACCTTCCTTATGTCATATAAGGACTCAACAATCCTCAGAAGGTCTTGAAACAGGGGTATGGACTCTGCATTTCGATGGGGCAAATTCAAAGGAAGGTAATGGTGCTGGAGCTTTATTGATTTCCCCTACAGGAAAATGGGTCCCACTGTCCTTCAAATTAGAGTATGAAGCCACCAATAACGTGTCTGAGTATGAAGCACTTTTGCTGGGGCTACAGGCAACCAGGAATATGAATATACAAACCCTGAAGGTCTTGGGTGATTCAGAATTAGTGGTCCGACAGATCAGAAATCAATGTCAAGCTAAACATCCTCGTTTAAGAGCTTACAGGAATGAAGTATGGGACATGGTGGAGAAATTTTTCTCAACTTTTAATATTCATTTCATGCCCCGGGAGCAGAACAGGATGGCAGATTCACTTGCAGTAGCTGCTAGCACCTTCCAGCCACCCCAAAATCCCCTCCTGAGGTACGAGATAGAAGTAAGGTACCGACCTTCGATTCCAGACAATGTCAAACACTGGCAAGTGTTTGAGGATGATGAACAAGTGAAAATGTTTCTAGAGACAGTTGGGGAGTTATCTAATATGGAAATCGATTGTTGTGAGTGGGATGATGTTAAGAACCAATCAGAAAACAAGCGGGAAGAAAAAATGGCCGGGAGCAAAGTGTTACAGCTGAAGGGAAATGTCATCCCTAGAGGCCTGGTGCCCCTAGAAAGGTTTTTTGACAAAAATGATGTCCCCAGGCAGCCCAGCAAAACGACAGACGAAAACCAGGTAGAAGACCTAAATCTGGGTACTGAGGCTGAACCCAAAATTGTGAAATTATCCAGAAAGGTCCCGGACGAATATAAGGAGAAGTACCTACAATTATTTCAGTCTTATAGGGATGTATTTGCATGGTCCTATCAAGACCTGAAGACGTTTGATATCAGCATTTTGCAGCATGAAATTCCCCTGAAGGAAAATGCAAGGCCTCACAAGCAGAAGCTCAGACAAATAAACCCTCTACTACTCCCCTCCATTGAGAAAGAAATCAAGAAGCTGTTAAAGGCTAAAATAATTGTGCCATTGAAGTACTCTGAATGGGTGGAAAATCTAGTCCCTGTCCGAAAGAAAAATGGAGAAATAAGGTTGTGCGTGGATTTCAGAAATTTGAATAGAGCCTCCCTGAAAGACAATTACCCATTACCAAAGATGGACCACATTCTGCAGAAAGTGGTGGGGTCCTCTAGGATGTCTATGATGGATGGTTTTTCGGGTTATAACCAGGTGGCTATACTCCCAGAAGACCAGAAGAAGACTTCTTTCACCACGCCCTGGGGTACATTCATGTACGCTAGGATGCCTTTTGGGCTGATTAACGCAGGAGCCACATTTCAGAGGGCTATGGACATAGCTTTTGTTGGGGAACGAGATAAATTTCTGGTGGTCTATCTGGATGATATTACAGTATTTTCGAAAGATGACGTTGAGCACATTCAACATTTACAGAGAACTTTTGAGAAATGCAGAAGGTATGGTCTTTCCCTAAATCCTCAGAAATATTTGTTTGCATTAGAAGAGGGTAAGCTCCTAGGACACATTGTAACTAAGGATGGGGTCAAGATTGATCCTAAAAGAGTGGAGGTTATAAATGGCATCTCCCTCCCCAGGAATAAGAAAGAAGTCTAGGTGTTCTTAGGGCGTATCAATTTTCTGAGAAGATTTATCCCTAACTATGCTAAGATAGTTAGGCATATAACAGATATGTTAAAAAAGAATAATGAGGTGAAATGGTCACCAGAGTCGAGGCAGGCCTTTGCCAGGATAAAGAATGCATTTGCTGAGGCTCCTGTGCTGGCAAGGCCAGATTTCACTGAACCATTTATGATTTTCTCTTTCGCATCACCTCATACGGTAGCTGGAGTTCTCCTACAGAAAAACGAGGATGGGTATGAACAACCCATTGCTTTCTTTAGTTATGTGCTTCACGACGCAGAATTGAAATATAATATATTGGAGAAGCAGGCCTATGCCCTGGTAAAGTCCCTCAAGGCATTTCGCATGTATATTCTACAGTCTCACATTACTGCATTTGTACCCACCGCAGCGGTTAAAGATATCCTCGTTCAGGGTGACAGTGAAGGAAAAAGGGGTAGGTGGATCGCAAAGATACAGGAATATGATCTGGACATCATACCCACTAAGTTGATTAAAGGGCAGGGGCTAGCAAGAATTTTATCAGAGTCAAATCATCAAGCTTTGGGCATCAATTTATCATGATTGCAAATGAAGATTCTGAGGAACAGACAGGGCAGTAAGAAGTGGAAATGGCCACTCAGAAAATACTGATGAAGTATCTTACTAGTCCTTGGTACAAAGAAATAGTTGAGTATCTCCTAACACTCAACTTTCCACCCAGCTGTGATAAAACAAAATACAGAGCATTGAGGCTGAAATAACAAAAGTATACAGTTGCCAATGGTCAGTTATATTGGAAAGATCTTTCAGGCATACTGTTATTATGCCTCACAGAAGGCGAAGTGGAGAACATAATGACCGAGTTTCATGAGGGAATCTGTGGAGGACATTACAGCTGGAGGAGCACAGCTCGGAAAATTCTGAAGGCTGGTTTCTACTGGCCTAAATTGTTTGGAGACGTCTTTGCTTGGGTTAGAGCATGTGACAAATGTCAGAAATTTGCTGAAAAACAAAAGTTAGCGGCTCTGCCCCTAATTCTTGTACACGTCGATGAACCTTTCAAACAGTGGGGAATTGACTTCATAGGCGAGATTCACCCACCCTCAAGTGGACAGCATAAATGGATCATGACTGCCACGGATTATTTCACGAAATGGGTGGAAGCCATACCTGCATGAAATGCTACAGACACAGTGATAATTAAATTCATGGAAGAGAACATTATATCCAGGTTTGGATGCCCTGCTAGAATAGTGACTGACAATGCCCAAGCCTTCAAATCTACAAAATTTGTGAATTTCTGTCAGCAATATAATATCTCTCTGGGTCACTCTACAGCTTACTACCCACAGGGAAATGGTTTGGCGGAATTATCAAATAAAACGTTGGTGAGAGCTCTAAAGAAGACAATAAACGAAAATCAGAGGAATTGGGATTCCCAACTGAAGTTCGCTCTGTGGGCAAACAGAATTACTAGTAAAAGAGCAACTGGGAAATCTCCCTATGAGTTAGTATATGGACGAGCAGCTGTGTTCCCTATACAATTAGCTTTACCCATGGCTCGTTTTATGCAAGAGACTCAGGAGGAACCTGATGGAATGATTAGGAGAATTAACCAGCTGGTGGAGCTAGAAGAAATGCGTAATCAGGTGAATCAGAGGCTTATAGAAGAGTTGTTTGATCAACATGCTAAAGACAGAAAGTTGCAGGTAGGGGACCTAGTACTCAGGTGGGACGTGCGAAGGGTTGATAAAGGAAAGCACGGTAAATTCGACCCCCTTTGGTTCGGCCCTTTCAAAATTGCAGAACAAGGTGGCAACAATACTTTTAGGTTGGAGAATTTGCAGGGGGATTTGCTGGACGCCCCTGTCAATGGTCAGTTCCTCAAGCCTTATTTTCAGTACTGATCTGGGCCGAGAGGGCCCGATGTATCGTATTGTATATTATTTCCTGTTTTACGCGTTGTTTTAATAATGTGTGTGGGTTGAAGAATCATGGAGAGAAGAGGTAAAAGTTGAAGAAGATGAGAAGTGGCGTTCACAGAAGACAAACAAGTGGCCTACGTGGTTATCGACACATTCAAGGATAAACGTGCCATCCCCAGGTGGAGCCAATGTTGATCAATATTGACTCATAAGTCATTGATTTATTAAATGTTAATAGACTATGGGTGGAACATTATATCAAAGAGTGAAATATTTGAAGAGATGGTCGAAGCGAAACAAGGTAAAGGAAGTCACATACATAAAAGCCAAAGGCGGAGTTAATACGAAAAGGCTGAAGTATAGAGAAAAAGGGGAATAGTAATTTTAAAAGGCGCAAGGTTTCTTTTTGGTGCCACTTTCCATCGCAAATCGCATTCATGCCACTTTCCGCCATCGCACTTTCCACCTTTGCGATTTGCGATCATCGCAAATCGCACCCATCGCAAACCGCACCCATCGCAAATCCGCCCCATCGCAAAAGCGCAAAGCGCAGTTTTCTCGTTCATGCCACTCTCCGCCATCGCACTTTCCGCCTTTGCGATTTGCGATCATCGCAAATCGCACCCATCACAAAGCGCATATCGCAATTTCACATGTTCGTGCCCGATCAATCTATCGCAAATATTTACGATGCGATCCACCCGTCGCAAACCACACCCATCGCAGATCCGCCCCATCGCAAAAGCGCAAAGCGCAGTTTTCTCATTCATGCCACTCTCCGCCATCGCACTTTCCGCCTTTGCGATCCGCGCTTTCGGTATTGGGTCCCACCTCGTACGTTCATTCCCGTGCCCCTCATGCGCATTTCCATTGCATTTCATGTGTTTCCTTTGCATTTCCACCAAAGTCTGAAGGTTCCACATTTTACGTTAAAATTTCAATGTTTCATATGTATTCCGTCATGTGCATAAGTTATTCCACGGACCATTCTCCACCGTCGATCCACACCACTAGACCACGATCGAACGACCCGCGATGAATTTCCCCACCAAACCCTATCATACACCGTACCATTGCCTTTTTCACCATTTTTACGCAGAAAACACTGTTACGTTGTATTTTCTACCACCGCCTTACTTTTTACCCCAGTCCATCATGCAGTGTTGTCATTCCTCATTATCCCCCACCACTTCCACCTCCCCGTGCACAGTTTTCTTAACAAGTTTGCGGATTTTGCAGGGTTTTAGCGATGAAAAAATTATCATAATATACAGCCTGGACTGCAGTAGCAGAGCACATCGAAGGGCTACTATACAGAAGCTGCAATTATGAAGAAAAGTCCCGGGAGCTGTCTCGACATGGCATCCATGAAAGAAATAGGGTTCGAAATCCACCAAACCCTTCAGAATCATTCAAGGAGCATATTTTTGCAGATGAAGAAATTAATGACGAAGCAAAGAGTATCAGTCGAAGACCTATGAATTCAATGTCTGGCACGAAATATTTTAAATTCAAATTCAAAATTTGAAAACAGAGAGTAAAATGCACAAGAGAACTATGCCCTCCAGGTTTAATTCTAATAGGATTTCTTTTCAGAAAAGGACAGATTATTTAAAGCTTTCATTTTCATTCTATGTCCCTGAGAAGGGTTTCTACCCGATGCTTTTACTTCATAGAGCAGCCGGAAAAAATGCGCTCAGTTTGCCACCTGGATCGCCAGCTCATCAGCGAACATCCCACCATTAGCATCAGCAACGGCCTCAACCCTTCCACACCTATGAAATCATGTCAACTCATGATTCGGCCTCAGCGGCCCATTTACTTTTTACTGAATTAGTTACTTTTAAGTTTTGAGTGGGATGTTTACTCCACTCCAGCATTTTACTATTACCAGACTTTTGTTTAATTTCCTGTTTTAAAAACGGCCAAGGGCCTGACTATCCATGATGAGAGACCTTATTCCTCATCATAAGTTTTGTTGTTCTGATAAGGACCTTTAACAAATTTTGGTCATGCGAAGAAGATATTTTCTCAAAAATATCTTCTCGCCAAGATAGGAAGAGGTCTATATAAGGAAGATCGAATGAGAAAAACAGGTTCCAGATTTCCTGAAGAAAATGGCAGTGTAAAAGTTTTTTTATGCTTGTCGTGGAATTATCAATGCAAATACATAGAGCCCGTGGGGTTTCAGCGAAGAGAAGTTCTAGTTATGTATGAGGATTCCAGTCTTAATGCTATATAGTTCGTGACTCTTTCTTTGTGATATTATATCATTGTTCTCTCCGCTATTTTCAATTTCCTTTTATCGTGTCTTGGAATGCGAGTGACTTGCCACCTCGGGTATGAATTTATCGTTGTCTGATACTCATGCTTTACTGGTCTATGTTGCTTTAAATATGGCTCATACATGATATGTCGTTCTGCTTAATGCATCATTCATGTTTCCTCTGTATTAAACATCGTGGAATGTTACTCTCACTGAACTGATTGATATGTATGAATTCTTAGTTCCTAAGCCCATATTATGTTGAAATATGCTTTCTAAGCACCATTTCATTGGTAGTTAGTACTCCCCTTTCACTTTCTGCGCCCCAAATATTTTTTTGTTTAAAATACCTATATGTCTTTGAGAAACTGGCCCTCTCTGATGAAAGTTGTCTCTAAGTTGTCTGAAATATATATGTATTGAAGATTACCTTCTTGTCTTTACAGTGTCTTTATAACTTGCTAAATCCAAAGGTAGTTTGGTCCCATCTATATGATGATGCTTTGCACAAGTTGAAAAGGTAGAGAGTCCTAAGCTGATAATAAGCCTGAAATATACTTTATACTCCCTACTGTTTAAGATGTCCTAGGCACCGGTCTTTGGCAACTCAAGGCTGTCTCTAGGAGCTACAACACATTCAATAGTAGTTTTCTAGGTTTTTCTATAGGTTTGTAGTGCTTCATGTAGATTTTAACCCTATATAGAAATTACTTGCAAACGAATTCTTAAAAAATAGAAAAATATACAATGGAAAGAACATAAAAAATATACACAGAGATTTTCTCCTGGAACCAAAAACTTGGAAAACCATATTGATTTTTCATTATATTTTTTTCAATGTTAAAATACATTATATACATGTCAAAACATTCATAAAACCCAATCCATTAACTCTATATTAGAACATAACCGTAGTTCCCTTGACCGGATATACAAAATAACATGGAAAAAAATCATCATGCCCAAAACCATGGACAAAAAAGCATGGGTAGGTTCACCCACCATCCTTGGGTTTGCCCCCATCCTTGGGTCATCTCAACCATTATTGGGTCCACATAAAAAAAATCCCAAGGCGCTTACTCGAACTCTTTGTAGGGGGGTTACCACCCCCTACAAAACCCCTGGAAATGGGGGATGTTGCCCCCCTGTGACCCCCCTGTTGTGCTCGGCGCAATGTAACAACACCTAGGCTTGGTCATGGAAAGAATATAACACATACCCAATGCTTCAAGGAGTTTATTAGCCAAAACCTTGAGTTGTAGCCTAACAGTCTTAGTGATGATTGACTTAAGGATCTTGTTAAGCCCCTCTACTTTTCCATTGAACTATAGAGGATATGGTGTTGTTACCCTATGCTTGATCTTGTAAGTGTCCATTAATTTTTTAACAAGCCTTGAATTAAACTGAGTTTCTCCATCGATCACTATCTCTCGAGGTGTTATCACTCTGTAATTTCTCAAGGCTAAAGAAAGAAATCACGGAGGTAACTATCAACCACTTTTGGAGATTAGGATCTAGCCTTCCTAATGCTCATAGGGCTCTCTCTTAATGATTTAGCTCTGTTGTTTTAATTGATTTTACGCTAGTTATGTAATATTGATTTGGTTTTATTTTGATTTATTGGTGGAATTGTTGATTTAGATGGATAGGTGCTTGTCTATTTTCCATTGGTCTGTGGAGTCAATATATCAAGAAAACAAAATAGAAACAAATTATAAAAGTAGTGTTACAAGGCAGGGTATCTGAGCAAAATCAGATCTCTTAGGGTGAATGGTGAAGTGGTTTTCAATCAAGATCAAGGAGCAGTTAAGGATTCCTTAAACCGGATGATGAAGGAAGGTGAAAGAGGTCAATCGAGATGGGAGAGAAATTAAGAATTCACAGATCCATATATCAGAGGAAAAAATTAAAATGAATAATAGTTCAGAACAGAGTGTTTTTAAAAAAATTCTATAATAATATTCCTGTTATAACATTTAAATTTGGAAAAAACATGCAATTTAATGGAATACTTAAGAAAATTACAATGAACAATTGAAATATACTTCACTGAAGTAGCTCAACACATGAATCATGTAATTAAATGCCTTTATTACTTGTCTTGTTTTTTTACTTGAAAATGGTACAATAAACCCTCAAGTAGTAGCTCAATTACAACTATAGAAATGTTTAGGAATCCACCCTCAATATTTCGAATTGATGAAGTATTTATGCAACTTAGTACAAAATATCCTATTAACTGACTAGGTTTTATTCTAGAAAATAAAATATCTGGATGCAAAAAGGTAGTGACACCTTTCTAACTAACTGAAATCTGGCGATGATTCTCTGATTGTTGTTATTTGTTTGTTTCTCTTTACGTTGTCCTATCATCTGACTTTTCTTTTAACTTTGTCTTTTATCTGACTGCTCTGTTTGTTCTTTAACCTGTGCATTCTTTCACTTTCCTTCTCTTTTACCTTTTACAGTAAATCTCACTAACTCTTTCATGTTTCTGTGTTTTTAGTAAAAGTGGATTTTACTAAAAATAAATGTGTAAATTTATGCATAATAAGGAATGTGCCTTGGAGAGCACTATTGTAGGTGTAGATTTTTTATTCTTGGTAACCATTATTGTCTCTGTTTCAATGGTCTTTCTCTGTTGTATTGTTGCACATAATCTTCTGCTGAATAAAGCTTTTGAATACATCTCTTGTGGGTCTAGAGTAAACAAGTTTTGGAACTAGTATCAAAACTATTTATCGAATCTCATGGTCTACTAATTGCCTGCAAAATAAAACAATTGTTAGTGAAAACATAGGTTTGCAGGGAGCCAATAGTGGCTTCAGGGAACAAGGAGGTCTGTGGAAAGAGTTTGGACTGTGGATGGCTTCAATTCTGCTAGGAAATGGCTTTTCATTTTATTCTGCGACTTAACAAAGGTAGGAAAATTGACAGAATAGTCGGGTTTCATTTTTGAAAACTCTGTCGCATTGTTTTATCCCTTGGCACAGGGGTTTATCGAGGTGGTTTACTGCATATTGTAGGAGTGGTTTATCGCACGACAACATAGTTGTTTGGCGGTTCTTAGGATGGGAGGTGCGATAAGATCAGGTGGCGTCGCATGGCAAGGGAGGGGATGGGAAAAACCACCCATTTTGCACCCCATTCTTGGTCTTAAACTTCGAATCGTCTAGCAGTGAAAAATTTATTGGGGACCGTTGGATATGATCTAAGGAGATCAGGCGGTAGATGGATATGCAGGTATTGTGGGTTTTCAAAGAGGTGGGACCGGGAGTTAATAGGCAGAGGGTTAAATGTAAGTAGGGTAGGGGTTTAATATGAAATAATGGGGGAATTATATTAAGCACAGGACTATTATAATATGGGGTTAAGTGAAAAGGTTTTAAGCGGAGGTAAAAATGAATGAAAGTGGGGGAATATATAAATTATAGGTTTAAAATAATATAAAGGGGTTAGGAAATATGTATTAAATTGGGAATTAATATAATATGAGGTCTAATGAAATATAATAGGTTGTAGATAAAATAATATCGGGAAATGTATTAAAGCAGATGAATTAATATGATATGGGGGAGGAGTTAAATGAAATGGGGCCTGATATGTTATAACCATTTAAACTATGTAAAAAGTGGGTTTTGCATTTTTAAATGGAAAAGGTGGGGTTAGTAAAAGGGAAGTGAATTTTCAAAGGGAAATAGATTTTTAACTAGTGAAAGGGGTTTAGGAAGGGAAAAGGGGTTTTAGGAAGGGAAAAGGGTTAGAATAAGGGGAAATGAAGAGGAATTTTAACTTCAGTTAAACTAAGAGGTAAGAATTAGTTTAACACATTCATGGACTTTTAAAACTTTTTCATTAACACTTGTTTACACCTACATTTCATGTTCAACTTAACAAGTGAGTAATCTTAGAATGTGAGTAGCAAGCATTAATATAATGTAACAGTAGACTTAAT
The DNA here is from genome assembly GCA_034641835.2 of Pinus albicaulis. Taxonomy (NCBI): domain Eukaryota; kingdom Viridiplantae; phylum Streptophyta; class Pinopsida; order Pinales; family Pinaceae; genus Pinus; species Pinus albicaulis. The sequence continues at coordinate 234,812,837 of CM076581.1, read as the reverse complement.
ATGAGAGCAGCAAGTATTAAGCAGATGATATAAACCATATCAACACATAAACATCATTCACAGAGACACCAGATATAAGTGGAAACCCATAAAGGGATAAAAACACATCTTATTATTGTTGTGATGCAAAGGCAAGCTCCAACTCCCTCTCACCACTGATTTTCTGTAGGCACCAACCTACAGGAGGCTCCAACCTCAATTCTGCAAGCTACAACTTGCAAGGAAGCTCTGACTCCCATCAATTTTCTGCAGGCACCAACCTACAAGAGGCTCCAACCTCAGTCAACTACAACTGACATTTTATCAAGCTACAAGTTGATGTGGAAGCACCAACTCCCATCTATTTTCTGCAGGCACCAACCTACAGGAGGCTCCTACCTCAGTCAGCTACAACTGACATCTATCAAGCTACAACTTGATAGGGAAGCTCCAACTTCCTTACTCTTTCAAAAGTAAAGTACTTGCTTATTTACCTTGGATATCAGCTCTGTTTTGTATCATCTTCACTACTGTGTATCAGTCTTCATATCTGCCTTATATCATTTCTGCATCTTCTCAAATTCACTATCAGCTCCTCCTTCTTCTCTGCTCAACTCCTCCTTCTTCTCTGTCTCACTGCTTCATTTCTGCATTCTCTAACTTTGCACAGCATCTCATTCTGCTCCTCCTTCTTCTTATCTTCTCTGCCTTAATTCTGCATTCTCCAACCTCTCTAACCTCTTGCAGCTTTCCTATTTTCTTCAACTCTCTTCAATTCCGCTACACACTCTCTTCTTCTCTCACTCTATTTTTCGTAACATTCTCCCCTTGGATATTACCCTGTTTTATACAAAAATAGCTTCATGGTTGTTTGTATTCTACTGGGAATTCGAAATGAACAGCCATGTCTCTTTGCCTTCTACCTTCTCATCTCTTTTATCCGCTCATTCAGAAAACATAACTGTAGGTACCAATTTATCATTACAGTGGGATATTTGTTCTCTTCCGGAGACTTGCCAATGCATCACAAACAATAAAAAATTCAGTTACAATGTTTACATTCACATATAATGAAAACTCCAGCTCATTCATTCAACCTCTTTTGGCTCGTTGCGCGTATGTCTTTTCTTTGACTGTGTCTGTCCTTTCTGTGACTGTGTTTTGTCTCTTTTCAGCTCTGTTTGCTCTTCTTTCCTCTGCTGTGGTGTAACTATTGCATACGTGTACCTGTGCCTTTTATATCAATGCATTTTATATAAATATGTAATAGCTGGCATTAAATCTGGGCAAATTCCATCTCTTTTCACACAGCAAGTGTCTTGTTGATGTGGAAGTTCCGCAAGCGGAACATACATACATCCCAATTGTTTTAAATAAAGAATCGCCCTCCACCTTGAGCCGAGGCCCGTGGGTCCACAGACCACGCGGCATATTTCAATATAATCGCCACAACGTTTTATAACAACGCCTTATATATATATATATATATATCGTAATTTCAATTCTTGGCGAGCTTATATAAATTTTTAACATATACACTGCCACTTCCACTATAATCAATAGAATTTCATATATCCGGGCCCACTTGCCACGCTTTCCGATGTTATACTTGACTTCTTCCGATTGCGATTGATCGCAATCGGAATTTCCATTTGAATGTACCAACATTCCAATATTTCGAAGCTCCAATTGTGATTACTCTTATGCGATACGATTAATCGCAATCACAAATTCCATTTGCATGTCCCGATGCTCCGCTTTAACTCCAATTGCGATTGGTCACTGTTGCGATTTCTCCGATTGCGATTGATCACTGTTGCGATTTCTCCGATTGCGATTGATCGCAATCGCGACTTCGAATACTCCAATGCTATTGACCACTCCTACTCCGATTGCGATTAATCGCAATCGCAATTTTTTGTTGTGATGTTCTGATGCTCTTATAATCTCCAAGATGATTAGACTGATCCGATGTGATTATGCCGGACTTCAAATACATTTGAATCATAATTCATACACCCATCGGGTCCAGTCTTCAATCGCAATCGCAAATTTCTGTTGCATGTTCCGATTCCTTGCTTAAATCTGATTCGATTGGGAAGGGTCCCACCATATAAGGTACTTGGGTTCTGATAATAAAGCGCTCCATATCATTTAATTATATGCTTTGAACCTTTGTGTATAAGGCGCCGAATATGTAATGCACTGTATGTATACTCCTGCATGGGTAACGATTCCCGGAATGAGATTTGTATATATATATACTTTGTTGCTTTGGGTTATACGATTCCCGGAATTTGTTTTATGTATCCTTCCGCCTGGGGTTAAGCGATTCCCGGAATTTTCTGTGCCTCTGTTGTGCTAACGTCTCTGCCTCTGCCTCCACGACTCTGCCTCTGCCTTTACTGTTGTGATAACGGTTCTGTCGCTCGACCGCTTCACTGCCTCTGTATTCACTGCCTCTGTCTCCACTGCTCGACCGTTTTACTGCCTCCATATTCGACTGTTACACTTTAGCAGTGTTCTTCCGCCTATCTCCTTTGCCCTGCTTACTTTTTCTTTTGTCTGTCTCTGTTCTGCTGTCTTTTGCCTGTTTCTGCTTCAGCGCTGCCTCCTTTGCTTCCTTTTGTTATATATAACTATTCCGCTTCGAGGTTATGGTCCTTTACATCCTCACTGCATTCATATTCCATCATGCTGTAAATATTCATCGCCTTCTCTTTCAACGATGAGTACATAGAACTCGACTTGGTGTATTTTAACTATCGCACATTCTCGTCCAACTCAAAATTCTCTATACTTAGAGTAGAATCGAATGACATCGTATGCAATCAATTCATTTTGGAGCGCATCAAATCTTGATACATATAAAAACCGTTATTTACGAACCCATATCAGTTTTCTCGATCGTGCATAGAATTATAACTCTACCTTTTTGCACGGGGTTTACAATGTTCACAAACTTTGAAGATCTGACTCACAGTTCGACTTTCTTCTTAGAGGATCGATCCTTTCAGGAATTCTACAATCTACTCTGTCTTTTGGACAACTCTGCTTCAATTAACTACTTGTTTCTGCTCCTTGAATGATACTGATGCTTGCTTCTCTTTTTGCTGCCTCTGCTACCTTATTGTTGTTTTGCTCCTCCTTTGGCATTTCCTTTGCCATCAATGACAAAATTTCCAACAGGAAGGGGTTTTTGGAATTAGGAAGGGGAAATTAGTAAGATATTAGTGATAAGAGACAAACCAAATGATTATTTTCATAACTCTTGAAAGTAATCTACCTACTCTTTATTTATCCTAACATTTTATTTCCTTTATTGGGTGCATTTGAGCTTGCTGACCCTTTTATTCTCCTTTGATAAGCAAACTAACCTATTTCTAACCTTATAACTTCCAATGGCTTAGATTAAACTGGTGAGCTCATTTTTATTCTCTACCTAACTACTGATATGCCAAGATTAAATGGTTTGGCCAGATCTTTATACACTAACTATTATGACATGAAATTTAAAAGCATGAATGAATCAAGATTAAACTATATGATCATCATGAATTGTGGCATTTTGGACAAGCTGCACACATTTTTTATTTGCATAAAGTAAACTAAGAGTAGTGGCATTTGAATTGGCAACACTTTAGGATATATTTTTGTTTCTTTTTGTGGGTTTCATACTTTATATCCTTTTTTTTTTAATCTTCTTCCTTTTGGTCTTTTGATTTTTCTTTTAGGACATACCCTCTTTTCATTTTTCAATATGGGAAAAAAATTGCATAAACCAAAGGTATGTACAATATTACAAGATTAAAAATAGCCAATTCAAAATTATGATCCCTATTATTATAGGACCCTAATAGTGGCTTCATTTGAGGATGGCATCTCCTTGTGAGATGTCAAGAACATCATCGATTAGTGACCTGATCTATTGGGCCGATCCCAAGCCTGCACATGCTTTGTTATATAATCTCTGTGACTGAAAATATCAAACTAAAATCACAGCCTTTTCTGCAAACTAAAATCTGATCTGAAACAAACTTGTTGCTGAAAAGGAAAACCAATCAAACTAAAATTCTACCTACTTACTCTAATCATATGTACAACTACTGATTAGGTAAAATGAAATAGCCAATGCAACCATTCAAGTATTATATACATTGATGGATTTTGCTGCATTTTCTTATTTGTGGTCAAAACTGAAGTTCTACAACCCAACAGAAACTTGTCAACAAATATGAATTTGATAAGGAAATTTTCAATTTCCTTTGTTGACTCTAGAAACTGTTCAAAAGGATCTTCCAAGGCATATGCACTAATGTTCAACTGATCTGAGCAACTGTATATATTTTCTGAATGGCCTCCATGCCATGAGACTAAACTGTTATTTTTTCTTTTATTTCTCTGTAAAATTAACCTATGATTGTCGTGAGATAATTGCTTATTTTCATATAAGCTTTGTGATGATATTTCTACTGATGGAAATGTTTATCTGACGAAACTTTTATCATCTTGATTTTGAAGCTCATCGTTTAATGGAGAAAGGTTTTGATTGCATTCATCATCCAAAAAATCAATTATTGGATCATGAAAAACTTGGAAAGATTGTTGCAACCTATTGCATATAGGTTTCAATGGAACTTCATAGATTTCTACAGGCTGCTCATCCTTTGCTTTAGAGATATTATGAAAAAATTCCTTTAAAAACTAAAATGTTTCAAAACATAGTGGTATAGAACTTTCCTGTGTCATTTGATCAGGTATTTCAACATAATTTGATAGCTATAATTATGAAACTGAAGAATCTTGATCAAGAGTTTCATTGTCTTCTTTGTTTTCAATAAAAATACCTAAACACTGTTGATTTTTTATTGCATTAAAGTTGTCTCTGATGAACTGAAATGAAGCAAAACAAAGAGGCAAAGATCCTTCACTTATTTCCAAAAAAATTTCACTTTCTTCTTCACTCCCATAGCTGATATGTATTGGCCAATCACTGTATTCGAGTTGCTGAAAATGAATTTCCTCATCCCACAAACTAGCTGTTGATTACTCTGTAAATTTAGCTTGAATTTGGAGAACATAATTATCATCATACTGATCATATTTAGGAAAATCATTAAAAGAAGGAATGTCATCAAACATACACATTAGATCAGCATATTTCTTCTCCACATATTGATCTGTAAATCCATTTTCTGATCTATGGTAGTTGGGATTAGCAGGAAAGTGTTTATCGCCAACAACCTCTTCTTTTTCTGCAATAAGTGGGTAATGGTGATCTTGCATGAAAAATCCATATTTCATGGTATTTTTTGTATCATTTCCTCTATTTTACTTAAATGTCGAGTTTTACCTCTGAAGATGTCAGGTGCTCTGCAATGTTGTTCTTCTTTTCTTCTGCTTTCAACTTTTCCCTTCTAATTAAAAGATTAACTTCTACATCTACTGCAATGTTTTGCATATGTTCAAGTGTTTCCAAGTTTCTTTCTCTAAGCTAAAACTCTATTTCCGGATCAAAGGCCTTTGGATAATGCAAAAGAGATGAGTCAGGAGGAGGACTTATATTTGTTGGCATTAAATAATAAACTTGATTAAATCTGGTAGAAAATTGTTGTATTGTCTCATTTAGATGTATTTTCAATTGATGATATTCTTCTATGATCATAAAAAGGTTGACTTTGATTACCCATCTATGAAGGAAAAAATTTACAAACTGTTGGAAATTTGAGATGCTTACAATAGGCAGGTTCTTTAACCAACTCTTTACTTTACTTTTCAAAGAAAGAGGTCCAGATTCTAACATCATCTTCATCAATCTCAAATATGTCTAGATAATTGTCAAAACCTTGAATATGTTTTTTAGCATTGATGTTACCATTTTCTCCATAAAATTAGGGAGATATTTGTAATAGTTATCAGGTAAATCATGGAGTATAGGAGGTAAGATGAGTGGCTTATATCTATCAGGAACTTTACAAGATATAGGAATATGTACAGGAATTGTAAGATTAGTCTTGATTATTTGAGGCTTATCAATCGGAAGATGATCATCATAAGTTTCAGAAGAAAGATGCTCAAAGGGATAAGGATAATTTATATTTACAATCTCCAAAAGAAAGCAATTAAATACTAGTCTAAGATCTTTTCTAAAATACAATATACATTGAAAAAAAAATTGATGAGAAAGAACATGATGTCTTGGATTATAATCCAAGTTAGAAACCTAATCTTCCCATGTTGTTTTTTTAGGTTCATTCCTCCAGTGGAGTCTTGGATTTGATTTTAAAATTGATTTGGAGTCGCCAGGTGGATAATTTTATCCTTTGTGTGTCTCATCAGTGTCCACCATCATAGATCATATCTTATCCTTGTATAATCTTTCTGAAGAAGATGTTCGTCCCGAGTATGGTTGCCACCATGTATAATCTTTCTAAAGAATATATTCTCCCCAAGTATGGTCACCACTATGTTATCACTTTGTAATTTCTCAAGGCTAAAGAAATAAATCATCGAGGTAACTAACAACCACTTTTGGAGATTAGGATCTAGCCTTCCTAATGCTCAAAGAGAGATCTCTCTTAATTATTTATCTTTGTTGTTTTAATTGATATTAGGCTAGTTATGTAAGATTGTTTTGGTTTGATTTTGATTTTTTGGTGGAATTATTGATTTAGATGGATAGGTGCCTGACTATTTTCCATTGGGCTATGGAGTCAATATATCAAGAAAACATAACATAAAAAAATTATAAAAGCAGTGTTACGGGGTAGGGTAGATAAGCAAAATCAGATCTTTTAGGCTGAATGGTGAAGTGGTTTTAAATCGGGATCAAGGAGCAGTTAAGGGTTCCTTAAACTGGATGATGAAGGAAGGTGAAAGAGGTCAATCAGGATGGGAGAGAAATTAAGGATTCTAAAATCCAGATATCATAGGAAAACATTAAAATGAATAACAGTTCATAACAGAGTGTATTTAAACAAATTCTGCAATAATATTCTTGTTATAACATTTAAATTTGGAAAAACATGCAAGTTTATGGAATACTTAAGAAAATGACAATGAAAAATTGAAATATACTTCACTAAAGTAACTCAACACATGAACCCTATAATGAAATGCCTTTATTACTTGTCCTGTCTATTGACTTGAAAATGGTACAATAAACCCTCACGTAATAGCTCAATTACAACTATAGAAATGTTCAGGAATCCACCCTCAATACTTCAAATTGATGAAGTATTTATAAAACTTATTACAAAATATCCTATTAACTGACTAGGATTTATTCTAAGAAATAAAATATCTGGATGCAAAAAGGTAGTGACACCTTTCTAACTAACTGAAATCTGGCGTTGATTCTCTGATTGTTGTTATTTGTTTGTTTCTCTTTCACGTTGTCTTATCATCTGACTTTTCTTTTAACTCTATCTTTTATTTGACTGCTATGTTTTTTCTTTAACCTATGCATTCTTTCACTTGGCTGCTTTTTTACCTTTTACAGTAAATCTCACTAACTCTTTCATGTTTTTGTGTTTTTAGTAAAAGTGGATTTTACTAAAAATACATGTTTAACTTTATGCATAATAAAGAATGTGTCTTGGAGAGAACTATTACTAGTGTAGATTTTTCATCCTCGGTAACCATTATTGTCTCTGTTTCAATGGTCTTTCTCTGTTGTATTGTTGCACATAATCTTCTACTAAATAAATATTTTGAATACATCTCCTATGCGTCTGGAGTAAACAGGTTTTGGAACTAATATCAAAATTGTTTTTTGAATCTCATGGTTTGCTAATTGCCTGCAAAATAAAACAATTGTTAATGAAAACACAGGTTTGCAGGGAGGCGATAGTGGCTTCAGGGAACAGAGAGGTCTGTGGAAAGAGTCCGGATTGTGGCTTCGATTCTGCTAAGAAATGGATTTTCATTTTATTTCGCGATTTAACAAAGGTAGGCAAATGGACAGAATAGTGGGGTTTGATTTTTTAAAACTCTATTTATCGCATTGTTTTATCGCCTTGGCACGGGGGTTTATCAAGGTGGTTTACTGCATAGTGTAGGAGTTGTTTATTGCACGACAATATAGTTTTTTGGCAGTTTTTAGGATGGGGGGTGCGATAAGATCAGGTGGCGCCGCGTGGCAAGGGAGGGGATGGGAAAAACCACCCATTTTGCACTCCCCCTTGGTCTTAAACTTTGAATCTTCGAGGAGTGCAAAATTGATTAGGGACTGTTGGATATGATCTAAGGAGATCGGGTAGTAGATGGATATGCGGGTATTTTGGGTTTTCAAAGAGGTGGGACTAGGAGTTAATAGGCAGAGGGTTAAATGTAAGTAGGGTCGGGGTTTAATATGAAATAATGGGGGAATTATATTAAGCATAGGACTATTATAATATGGGGATAAGCGAAAAGGTTTTAAGCGGAGGTTAAAATGAATGAAAGCGAGGGAATATATAAATTATAGGTTTGAAATAATATAAAGGGGTTTGGAAATATGTATTAAATGGGGAATTAATATAATATGAGGTTTAATGAAGTATAATAGGTTGTAGATAAAATAACATCGGGAAACGTATTAAAGCGAATGAATTAATATGATATGGGGAGGAGTTAAATGAAATCAGCCCTGATATGTTGTAACCATTTAAACTATACAAAAAGTGGGTTTTGCATTTTTAAATGGAAAAGGTGGGGTTAGTAAAAGGGAAGGGTTTTTTTTCAAAGGTATATGGGTTTTTAGGAGGGGAAAATGGATTAAATCAAAAGGAAAGGGATTTTAGGAAGTGAAAAGGGTTAGAATAAGGGGAAATGAAGAGGGGAAGGGGTTTTTGGAATTAGGAAGGGGAAATTAGTAAGATATTCGTGATAAGAGACAAACCAAATGATGCTTTTCATAACTCTTGAAAGTAATCTACCTACCCTTTATTTATCCTAACATTTTATTTCCTTTATTGGGTGCATTTGAGCTTGCTGACCCTTTTATTTTCTTTTGATAAGAAAATTAACCTATTTCTAACCTTATAACTTCCAATGGCTCAGATTTGACTGATGAGCTCATTTTTATTCTCTAACTAACTACTGATCTGCCAAGATTAAATGGTTTGGACAGATCTTTATTCACTAACTATTATGACATGAAATTTAAAAGCATGAATTAATCAATATTAAATTGTATGATCGGTCCCTGCCCCGGTACAATCGGAATGTGATTGGTCCAACCATGTCTCTGCGATGGGATGCGCATCACCTATTGGGGACTGTTTGGATCCCATCAGTTTTTTTGCTCCATCACCATCGGTTAACTATCTCTAGGGTTTCCCATCGCCGGGTATTCCAAATATCCCCGAGGTAGATCTTGTGACTTCGGCACCATTTGAGGAGGAGCGATTGAACTAAATTGGCGCCGTGACTCAAACGTTTCAAAACCTTAACATCAGCGGCAATGGACCTACCTCTTCAGTTACTGGAGGGGCACCTGAAGCAACTTCTGGGGTTTTTGTTAATATTATGCCGGATGCCCCTGCTGGGGAACCTTTTCATCTCTCGTCTAATTCGGAGGGTTCAGGTGAACCTGTTCTGGGAAATGTGGAAAGAAACACAAAATGACTAAGAACAAATTCAGCAGAAATTCAAATTTTGGGCGTGACAGAGGGATGGATGATCTTGAAAACACTGTAGCCACAATTTTGGTTGGAAAAGTTCGGGGTAGTAAATATTCAACGGCGCGTCTCAACAATGGACTATGGGGATATGGGGAGGGATTCTTGAGACTCTCTCGGAGGTCTCACTACTGACCAGGGGCTGGTTCACACTCACCTTTGCACTTCCAACCCAGATCGATTGGGTCCTCAAACAGTACTGGCACATTGAAATGCATCCTGTCCTCCTTAAGCGATGGACGCCGCTATTTGACCCAAACAAAGAAAATGTGGGGGCTAGACCCATCTGGATGCGTCTCCCTGGACTACCGGTCCAGTTTTGGAATGAGGCTACACTTCGAAACATTGGGGAATATTTCGGCCATTATCTAGATCATGACATCCTATCTTGTCACTGGTAACATAGCTGTGGCCCGCATCCTTATCTTCTTGGATACTCGGGATGGTCTTCATGACAACTACAATATGTTTGTTGAGGGAATGATGTGGCAGCAAGTGTTGGATTATGAAGGTGTTCCATTCAGGTGTAGAAAATGTCATGAGGTTGGGCATCTGTTCAAATAATGTCGACTTATGGGTGCGGATAGGCCAATCGTCAGGAAGACTATCTCTACAGCTACACAAACTGAACCTATTACTTACAACAGTTTTCCAACCGAGGAGGTGCCTCATTGTGCGATGGAGGGGATTTCTGTCTCCGAGGTGGTGCCTCCATTTCCCACTTGGCCTATTACACAAGCCAGATCACATATATCATCGGCACCGGATCCTCATCATCGCTCCTCTATGGTATCGGGTACCTCTCTTACCCCTGTCTCCCTGAAGTTTACTATTACTCCTATTTCGTCTCCTGCTCAGCAATTTGTATTTAGTTTTCCTTCTCTTTGTTGCACTAATGCCCAGGCCCCTCCATCCATCACACCTACCATAACTCACACGTATGCGGACCAAACTAACCGCCCCTCCTCTCTCAACTCAGACTCATCCTCCTTGAGACATTCCTACTTTCTTCAATCCGCATCCCATTCACACCCTTTTGTTGCTCTTGGCATTGGCCCAGGGCAATGCAGTGACCTGACCAAAATGATGGGTCAACCATCGGAATTGGCTAAGGCTATCAAACAGGCAAATTTTGAGGTAGAATATGGCACCCAATCCTCCATTTTAAGGGTTCTTAGAGCAAGAAGACCCAAGTGTGGAGTTCCCCCATGATTTGCCTCACATTTAATTGCAGGGGATTAGCCAACCCCGTAAAAATATTGGCTCTCAAGGATCTACTGTCTCAAAAACCCGTGGATATACTCTTCCTTTAGGAGACTCTGGGGGATGGCACTTCTGTTAACTCTTTTATTAATTTGATCCTACCAAATTGGACTTTCATCTCTTTGGACGCTCGGGGTAGATCTGATGGTTGTGCGCTTAGCATTAACAATAGGACAACCCGGATGATCAATTTCTGGAGTAGGGATGGTGTTCTTGGAATGGACATCAATTTTGGGAATTTGGAGTTCCCTATAACTCTGATAAATGTCTATGGGCCTTGCACTAATAGAGAATTTTTCTGGCAATCTTTTCTAAGTTGCACACTACTCAACAACCCTCATATCATTTTGGGTGGTGACCTAAATTTCTCGTTGGGTATCTTCGAATCCTGGGGTACTCATGTTGTCCCAGATCATCTGGCCGACTATATCATATCTAAATTGGAATCGGTTGACCTAATTGACCTTCATATGGCCAAGATTCAGCCCACCTGGAGGAACAGAAGAACTGGTGGGGCAGCTTTGGCTCGTAAACTGGATAGGTTCCTTATCAAACAGCAATTACTTCATATTCTGACAAAAGCTAGACAATGGGTGGGTGAAGGGGGTATATCGGATCACTCACCTGTCTATTTGGAATTTTCAGTCGGCCCACTGAAAGCTCGCCCGCCTTTCAAGTTCAACTCCATATGGCTTCTGGACCCGGAGTACCACAACCTAGTGGTTCAGGATTGGCAGCACTGCCACCAACATCCAGACCGGGAACCTTCCAGGGTTATAAATGACAACCTCAACCAGATCAAAATCTTGACTATCAAATGGGCAAGGGAAAAAAGGAAGGAGGAAGAGGATATGAGAAGGATTGAACTGGGGATAGCCCTACTAAATGAAATAGATCTACTGGGATACCGCTCAAATGATACCAAAGAGCATCTCATATCTCTCGAAGCCACCAAAATAAAGCTCCTTCGTCAAAAAGAAGCAAATTGGAGACTTAAAAGCAGGGAAATTTGGCTTCAAGCTGGCAATGAGAACACCAAATTTTTTCAGCAACATGCCAATGGTCGAAGGAACTCCAACATGATTTGGGAACTATCTGACCATAATGGTTTTGTGGCTCGAACTCATCCACAACTCCTGGATATGGGTATACAACACTTCTCCAAACAATACAGAGCGCCACTACAATTTAATTTTCCGGAGATCATGAATATTACCAGATCCTTTAACAGGTTTGTGGAGCAATATCAGAAGGAGGATCTCAATGCACCGGTCACAAAGGGTGAGATTGAAGGGGTGCTCAAATGGTTCAAAAAAGACAAGAGCCCTGGACCTGATGGCTAGCCCATTGAATTGTACCTACACTTTTTTGAGCTGCTGGGCAATGACCTCCTCCTTACCATTGAAGACAGCCACAAACAGAGTAGGATCTATGATGGATTCAACTCTAGATTTATTTCTCTCATTCCTAAGATAGACCATCCTACCTCTTTTCACAACTACCGACCCATATCTCTCTGCAATTGCATCTATAAGATTATATCCAAAATTATTGCAAATCACATCAAACCCTTTTTATCTTCTCATATCGCCAAAGAAAAATTCGCTTTTCTCCACCATAGGCAGATTCATGAAGCCATTGGTACTGCACAAGAAGCCCTCCACTCTATCAAATCCAAAAACCTCAAATCTACCATCCTTAAAATTTATCTGGCAAAGGCTTTTGATAAGGTAAATTGGAGTTATCTCCACCTCATTCTTATCCAAGCTAGTTTTCCCCCTACATTCATTAACTGGATTTTGGGTTGTATCATCCATGCATCTTTCATAATACTCCTAAATGGCTCCACGTCGGATTTATTCCATGCGAGAAGGGGGTTCAGGCAGGGGTGCCCTCTTTCACCACTGCTATTTTTACTTGTTATGGAGGACCTCTATGTGCTTATCAAACAGACTGTTGAGGCAGGGGAGCTTCATGGTCTTCACATTAATGAGATTATGCATCTTACACACCTTTTATTTGTGGATGATGTACTTATTTTCCTTGATGACTCCTGTCAGGACTGTCTTCAATTTTATTTAATTCTTCAAAGTTTTTGCAGAGCGACGGGTATGACCCCTAAAAATTTCAAATCCATGATTATCATGAAAAGGTGCTCTGCTCAGGAACAAGGTATTTCCTTGGAACATTTTTCTTATGTTCATAACAATATTAGGGAAGGACTGAAATACCTAGGCTTTCACTTAAAACCAAATGATTATCAAATCAAAGACTGGAACTAGCTCATTGCAAAAGTGGAATGCATAATCTACTTATGGTACCATAGGTGGCTCTCCAGGGTTGGACGATTGGTTTTAATTAAATCAGTACTTGAATCCATCCATGTCTACTTGATGTCTCTTGCTTGGATCCCTAAGGGAGTCACAAACCGTATTCAAAGCATTTCCAGACATTTTTTGTGGAGAAATTAGAAAAAGGACAGTACTTTTGCTTGGATTGCTTGGGAACGTATCAACAGGTGTAAACAGTGGGGTGGTTGGAGCATCAAGGATCTCCATCTTTTTTCGACTGCTCTGGCGGCGAAAATGTGTTGGCACCTGATCACTGGTCATAGTCTCTGGAAGGAGGTCACCACCGCTAAATACATTGCTCCTAGGAACACTCTGGATTGGATCAGGGGTAACATTATTCCCACTCCTGGATCCTCCATTATTTGGAAAGCCATTACAAAGGTTGCTCCTCTCACACAAAAAGGGCTCTCATGTCATAATGGAACCAGAGCTTCAATCAAAGTGGGCATTGATTCGTGGTCTGGAAGCAGGGAATACTACAGGATGCCTGATTGGATCACTGATCTATTGGCAAATGCATGTATTAGATACCTTGTGCAGATTGCAGATCCGGCGTGCACAAATTGGCAAACGCAAGTTTGGTTATCGACGCGTGAACTGTGCATCCCTCGAGCTGGTTAATACGCCTAGGCTAAGTATATCAGAGCACTACAAGCATCACACATCTGATTGACTGATCAGGATGACCAGCTGATCTGGGCTATCTCACCAAAAGGAACTTACACACCAAAAATCAGCTATATGACACTTTTCCAATTCAAGGAGCCACAAGAAAAACTCTGGTGGTGGCAGTCGATTTGGAAACTAAAGGCTCAACACAAAACAGACTTTTGTTTTGGTGCATTCTACAAAACTGCATTCCCACTATGGAAAATCTTCATCGTCGTGCTTTATAGGGACCCTCTATATGTTGTTACTATCAGACTCATGAGGAAGACGCCACGCATCTCTTCCTGGAATGCCCTACTATTCAGGGTATTTGGCACTTGGTCACTCATGGACTTGGATGTCCTTTTAACTGACGGGGGACTTCTATCTTGGAAGCCTGGAATTTTTGGTGGCAGCTGACTGCTAATATCACCAAGTTGCAAAACCTTCCATTGTTATTTGTATGGGGAATATGGACAAAATGCAACAAGTACATCTTTGAAAACCAACAGCTGAACGATGATCGCATCAGTACAGTGATCACTGCTACTTATAGCCTGATACCTGATGAATACTCTCAGCAAACAGTAAAGCAAATAATCCCCGAAATCATTGATCATAATTGGCCATGGGCTTATTTCGATGGCGTAGCCAATCAGAATGGATGTGGGGGAGGTGTTTTTCTTCATCTCACTGAGCAGCATTATTATCATCTCAAGATGGGTTTAGGCTCGGGAACTAACAATTTTACTGAACTACAATGTTTAAGACTCCTTCTAGTTTTTGTCCGAGAAAAAAATTGCAACATCCTTTAGATCTTTGGCGACTCCCTTATTGTGATTAACTGGTTCATCTCACATGCACAGTGCTACACGTACACACTTACTGCTTTACTGCGGGAAGCTCACCATCTCAAATATCAATTTGACTTTATATCTGTCACTCATATTTACATGAATAGGAACAAAGTGGCAGACAAATTATCCAAAGAAGTCGCAGAGCTAGAGTGGGGCATTTAGCATATCATTGAACACGTTGGAGCACAGGTGTACAGATATTTCCACATGCCTTTCATCGATGACATCCAGGATCTGCATGCATTTTGATCTATGACTCCAGTTTTTGACATCTCTTTATTGGGGAGATATATATTTTTGTTATGATACTTATGCTACTTTATTCAGCTGCTATTTATTTTTATATGTATGTACATATTCAATTTTTTCCTTGTAAGTTATGCACCAAACTTACATCAGATATATGCACAACATGCACAGTTTTGTAATACCTCTGACTTTGCAGGAGGACAACATTATTACTTGCATCATACTCGACAGTATACTCAGTAAAATGTAACTTGTAATTTTTCTACTTTAATGAAAGATTACGAATTTTTCCCTGTGTGAAAAAAATGATCATCATGAATTGTGGAATTTTGGATAAGTTGCACACAAATTTTATTTGCATAAAGTAAACTAAGAGTAATGGCATTTGAATGTGCAACACTTTAAGATCTATTTCGGTTTTTTTTTTGTGGGGTTCATACTTTATATCATTTTTTTTTAATCTTCTTTCTTTTGGTCTTTTGATTTTTCTTTTAGGACATACCCTCTTTTCATTTTTTAGTATGGGAAAAAATTTGCATAAAGCAAAGGTATGTACAATATTACAAGATTAAAAATATCCAATTCAAAATTATGATCCCTATTATTATAGGACCCTAACACAAGGTATCCCAAACCTTGTGAAAAAATATTCATGGAGAAATTTCACTACTTCCTATTTGATTGTCGTCAGGAGTGCTTTAACTTCCATCCATTTTGTAACATAATATGTGTAAACCAGGATGTACAAGTTCCGACAAGAAGGGGGATTTATTGGCCCCTCAAAATTAATGGCCCATTTATCAAAGAGTTTCAACACCAACCGAGGTTGTAATGGAATCTTGTCTATTTGTATTGGTCCACCATGCATTGACACCTCTCAAAATTGTTCACATATTCCCTAGCATATTTTGAAATAAAGGGCCAATAGTATCCTTGATGGAGTACTTGGTACCTAGTTTTTTTATCAATAAAGTGGCTCCCATATGGGCCATCATGGTAAGATTTCAATATCTCATAGAGTTTTTCTTCCCATACACATATTTTGATAATCAAGTCAGGTCCTATGTAGAGAAGACAACCATAGATCCATGAGAATATTCCACTTTTTTTTTATAATCCTTTGTTGCTCTTTTGGAGTCAAGTGGTGTGAAAAAATTCCTGCAACCAAGTAGTTAACAATATATGTGAACCATAAATAATCAACAGATACTACAAATAGATGTTCATTACGAAAATAATCTTCTATGGGGGGCCCATTTTTCTTAGATGTTAATCTAGAAAGAAAATTAGTGACTACATTTATTCTTTTTGGGTTTATTTAAGATGGTAATATCAAACTCCTACAATAAAAGCAACCATCTAGTAACTCTGCCATTAGTGATTGTTCATTAAGTATTTAATAGTAGCATGATAAATATGTAATATTACCATATGTCCTGTAATATAATGTCTAAATTTATTTATTACATGAATAATGATAGGAAAATATTTTTTAAGCACTAGATAGTTCAATTCTATTAGTGAGGGGTTTTTGTCGATGAAGTATATCATGTATGGATTGTTCTCTTCTTATTGCCTTAAAACAACTCCAATGGTAGTATATAACGTGTTCATATAGATGTGAAAGGGAAGGGACCAATTGGGCCTTATCAAAATAGGAGTCTGCAACACTTTGGGCTTTAGTTTCTTAAAGGAATGTTGGCAGCTTCTTATCCATAAAAAATCAACATTTTTGCTAAGAAAATAAAATAATGGATGAGTTATCTGTGAAAATTATTTAATAAAGCAACGTTAGTAACTAGCATGACCTATGGAACTTCATACTTATCTTTGTAATTGTGGAACAGGAAGGTTGAGTATTACTTTAATCTTGACTAGATCTACTTCGATACCTTTAATCGATATATGGTGCCCTATTACAATGTTGCCAGTCAAGATCGTCATGTGCATCACATTACTAAGGGAAACATTAGTTTCCTTACACCTTTTTAAAATTTTCTCCAAATTATGAAGGTCTTCACCAAAATCCTTGCCATAAGTGATAAAATCATCCACGTATATCTATACATAATCATGGATAAGGTCAGAAAATATACTTGTTACCACTCGTTGAAAGGTGGTAGAGAATTGCATAATCCAAATGGCAAGACACAATAGGAAAATTCCCCCCATGGATAGGTGAATGTTGTTTTTTCCTAGTCCTCAGGAGAAATTTGGATTTGATTGTAATCGTTGAATCCATTGAGAAAAGAAAAGTATTTCTTCCCTGTGAGTGTATCCAAGACTTGGTCAATGAATGGGAGAGGGAAATGAAAATTTTGTGTTTTTTTACTGATTTATTTTTAGTCCAAATATATCCTCCACTTACCATTATTTTGTGGGACTATGAAAATATGGGAGACCTATTGGTTGTCAGAAATTGGGTAAATAAAGCTAATTGTGAGAAAATTTTGTAACTCCTCTTTTACTATGTCTCTTAGTGCAGGGTTAATCCTACATTAAGGCTGTCGAATGGGTCGAGATTCTTCCTTAATCTAAATGTGATATGTAAACAGGTTGGGATGGGTCTCCTTCATGTATAAATGAGCTCAAGAAAAAGCATCATTGTGTAACAATTTAACCAATCACTCTTTTTGTTCTTTTGTCAGCCCTTGATTGATATTTAGAGTTTTTCCAAGGTTGATTTCAATTGTCTTGGAATTCGATCCTTGGTCTTCTTCAGCTAAGGACTTATGTTCAAGAGGTGAAGAATATTTTGAGGCTAGAGAGGCCTAAGCATCGGGTTGCATTATTTGGCCAAGAGCATGTGTTTTAGCTGATGAGGAGGTCCTGGTAATGAAAATATTGATTTCATTGCCCTCATTTTTATCCCTAATGATGAGATATTGATCAATAGTGAATACTTGATGAAATGCCTCTTCCTTGTCATTATCCTTCCCATCAACCTAGAAAGAAGTTTCAAGATATGTACTAGTCTTGGCAGGAGGATATAAGGTCAGTTGTTTAGTGGAGGTGTCATAGTAGATTGTCATACTCCCGTATTTGTAGTTGATATCTGCATGTGCAATGGTCAACCATGGCCACCCAAGGATTATATGGTACCCCCATATAGTTTATTTAGCTTATAAATCCATAAATTCATCGAGATATTCCCATGAGTTTACATATATCACTACGTCCTCCAAAATTCCTTCTTTTTAATTATTGACCTATCAGCCAATTGAAGCGCGATGGGGGTTTTTATAAGGCCATAAAGTCATAAGGCCTCCATGTTTTCTCACATCATAACATTAATGGCGACACCCAAGTCAATTAATGTGTTTGGAATAACAATATTATTAATTTTCATGTTAACAAATAGGCTATTGAGATCAAAATATTTTCTACAAGGACTCCCCCATCATAAGATCTAATAGTTTGCCCATAACATGGACTATTTTGGGACTTTTCTTTCTTTGAATGGGCCTCCTCAAATAAAGACTCACATATTTTGAGTAAATTGGCACATATTTAATAGCTTGGAAAAGTGGGATCTTGACACACACATTCTTGAACTTGCCCAAGAAATCAATTTTTGGTTGGGTTATGGGTTTTTCTTGATTTAGTCTTTCAAGGTAAGGTGGTTCTTGAAGTTTAGAGATTAAATGCCTAGTTCTTAAAGGTTCAGAAGGTGACTTCTACTTCAGTTCTTCATTTCAAGCTTCCTCATTGACATCTTCAATATGCATGGGAGAATGTTCTTTATTCAATGTCTTCCCAGACCTAAGGTGGATGTGATGGAAATATAGGGAACATATAAATTAATTTGGGTATGTTTCAAGCCAAATAGATCGTGTTGGTTGAGCCTTTGACCTACCATTATTGGGGTTAGCTATGGGTTGTGTAGGAAATTATGGTCGTGGAGGGGTGGATGTGGATGCTTGCATTTGAGAAGAAAGAAAGAGCTACATAGGTGGCTACATAGGGGCCTATTGAGGGCCTCGATATCTAGGATTTCTCCACCCTTACTGCCAAAGTTTCTAAGGGGGAGGAGAAGATACCATCCATAGTTAAGAAGGTAAGCACCACTACTAAGAGGGATTTGTCATGGAAGGGTTAGTTCTATAAGAATTAAAACTTTGAAATGGATCTTGGATCATACCTTTTTGATTTTATGGCCATAGTATTTTTTGTACAACAAAACAAATTTGTTCCAGTTCTTTCACTTCTCGATAGACAACTTTAAGTCTAGATAGAGATAGGAAGCTACTCGTAGGATTATCTTTGCTACATATTACACATATTTTTATTTTATCCAATGAGAATTCCTTCAATGGATGCTTTCTTCTACATTTTGGGCAGAAGGTTACTAATGATAATTCTACTTCTTACTTATATTTCTTCACTTGCAAGGTATTTATTTGGGAGTTCAATGTGCTTAATATATCAGTTTTGAATTTCTCTAGCATGTTTCCAATTTCTGCTCTAGTGATTCCTCCCCCGGCAATCCTATTGATCCTAGGAAACATATCTCGAGGTCCTTTTCCAATCTTATAATTTCCTCGTGAATATTGTTGAGCCTCAAAATTGTGCTTTCCTTCACCTCATTTTACCTCATTTTCCCTTGTCCATTTCTATCTTAAACCCAATTGATCAATAAATATAGTTAAAATTACTTCTAGAATGGTTTACATGACTGACTTGTTGAATTTTGTGATTTTTTCCATTGTTAAGCATTTTGACCGGAACTAGCTGCAGAATGCAGACATTCCGTACCTAACCGGTGATTCTGCAGCTACCTTCATGTTTGAGTATGTTCCAAGTGGCCTCTTGAGAAAAACCGCATATGGGCATGATCCACGTCGTGTCTACATGGTTCGTTGCTCGTCATGGAAGAAGAAATGGATTCTGGGTACGGTTGTGCACGTGGGAAACACATTTATGAAGGAAGACTCCTACTAGGACTGTTCAGTCCAGATGTGTTTTCTTCTTCACGCAGCCACTTCAAAGACTCCTAACATGATTTGGATTAGGAAAGACATTGTTCCTAAATTGGTGTAATTATTGTTACGTGCATTTTCTTTATAAACTCTTGAGAGACCGAGAGCTATGTTGGAGATTTTATGTTAGATTTGCTGCTAGATTTTGTTTAAAAACTATGTGTTACGTCCTTGAAGACACAGAGTGTTATGTTCGAACTATTGCATCGTTAATGGAGCAGACAAAGTTATTCTGAAGGCATGATTTAATTTGAAGTTGAATGCCGTCAAGTGGTAGAGGGCCCCTGCCTCTTGCACGGATTTCTTTTGCGTAAATTAGATAAGTTTTCCTAGCTGCCTTTATGTTTTGCATTTGAATTGGTAGTTGTTTTGTTTTAAGCTATTGTAGTCGTATTCATTCTAGCTCTTCCACAAGAATACACTCTTCCAACAGATTATAATGATGAATGTTGAATGACTATGGTATTGTAGAATTAGGAGTTGAATTTATAGTTGTTTTAACTAGCTACTGTAGTTATATTCATTCCAGCTCTTCCACAAGAAGGCACTCTTCCAACAGATTATAATGATGAATGAAGAATAGCTATGGTAATGTAGGATTTAGTTGTAGTTTTTGCTATTCACTATCACAGTTACACTTGTTCTCATCACTCTTACACAAGAAGAAATTCTTCCAATACATCCTTAATAAGTTCAAGACATGACCGTGATAATGAATGATTTAGTTGTGTGTGTGTACTAAGTATCATCTCTGATCTTGCTCTTAAACGCTTGCCCAAGACATCATAATGACGAGTAGGGTATGGATGTGATAACTTAGTTTTTCATTTGCTTTTAGTTCATTTGCTTTCAATTGCATACAAGTACACAGTCAGAATTGTTCTACCTCTTCCAAAAGAAGGAACTCTTCCAAGATATCACTAATGATGAACAAACAGATTGTGTAGGAAGAAACATGCCTTGAGGGAGTGTCCTCTAGATGTAAAAGTTGTAGAAACCTGTGCTATTTGTTCTAAGAAACATGAGACCAAGAATTGTCCTTCTCTTCCTGGTCTCAAGGCTGTTTTTCAAGAAGAAACTCCTACAGATTCCACAGATTCTCTTAACTTTATATCTAGAAGACCTTGGCAGGGATCTCAGACACAAGGATTCCATGATCAAATGTATAATCAACCTCCACCTTGGAATTCTTGGCAGCAACCTTGGCCCCAATTTCAAAATCAATCTCAAACTTGGGCACAAGGATCACAAGGTCCCTATGGAAGATACTCTCCATATTATCAGTATCCACCATCCTATCCACCATATCCACATTTTTATCCTCAAAATCCTCAACAAATTTTCCTCAAAATCTTCAACAAAATTTTCAACAAAATTCTCAACAACATCATCTGAACCAACCTCATCAAAATCAAACACTTCCATTACCATTCCCTCAAAAATCCAATCAATTACCAGCACAGCCCATACCAAACCCCAATAATAAGAACCCTCAGAATACATACATGATAGAAGGACAACAATTTCCAACTTATTTAATTACTCCTCTAGACCTTAGTGATGTTCAACTTAGGTCCGGAAGGATACTTGAGAAGAGGAAACCTTCTGTGATTATACAAGAACAAGATAATTCTGAGGAAGACTCCCTACGGGTTAATAAAAGTCTTGAAGAAGATACATCCTTTCAAGACCAAAACATTGAAAAACTGAAACAAAAAGATCCAATAAATCCAACTCCGGTATTAGAGCAACCATCCACATCTACTTCTATACCTCCCTTTCCGAAAAGACTGCAAATTGATAAAGGTGTAGAAAAACAAATAATGGTGCCTAACTATGATTTCTTAGATGAATTGAGAAATGTTTGCATTAAAATTCCATTATTGCAAGCCATCAAGGAAATCCCAATTTTAGCCAAAACAATAAAGGAGTTGAGTATGAAGACAACAAGAAAAAGAATAAGAGAAACCAAGAAAATTCAATTGGTAGGACAAATAGTAGACATTATGATGGGCAAGATTACTATTCCAAAGTACCTTGACCCAGGAAATCCAGTTGTCAAAATTCACATCAATGGAATTGAAATTCAAAACACACTCATTGACTTAGGAGCAGCAATAAATATCATGAGTAGACAAATCATGGACAAGCTGAAACTTCCTAATCTTCTCTTTACACCCACACTATTACAATTAGCAGATAGATCTGTGATCAGACCAGATGGGGTAATAGAAGACATTCCAGTGTCCCTAGACTCTTGGGAGTACCATGTGGATTTCATGATCCTGACACCCAAGAATAATCTAGGAGGCCATCCTGTTATACTAGGAAGACCTTGGTTGGCTACAGCTGATGCTTTTATTAGTTGTAGGTCCGGTGATATGTATATTTCTGATGGAATTTCAACAAAGAAATTCACTTTATATCCTCCGGCTAGGACAATTACAGATCTAGATGACACTCAATGGATAGAGGATGAAGAATATTTACAACCACTCTTCACAATTTCAGAAATTAGTGAAGATAATCAAATTCTGAATACTCTAGAGAACTTTGAATCTTCTCCAGAACACAAACAAGAATCATTTCAAGAGAGATCCAATATTGAATTCTTGTCATCTAGGCAGATGTCTCTTCATTCTATGGACAAATTTGGCGGCTCTACAAGTGAAATTTTTCCAGGCAAAACCTTGAACATAAACAAAAACCTAGAAAAATCTCAACAAGAAGAGTTAGTCAAAGTATTACAGAGACATTCTTCTGCATATGCATGGGAATACACTGACATGAAAAGGATAAGTCCCAAGACTTGTACTCATCACATCTATATAGAGGCAAATTGCAAACCAATCGGACAACCTCAAAGACGGATGAATCCAAATCTTAGGGAAATTGTCAAGGAAGAATTACAAAAATTGTTAAATGTTAACTTCATCTATCCTATTTCAGATAGTCAGTGGGTTTCTCCTTTAGTAATTGTACCTAAGAAAAATGGAAAATGGAGGGTGTGTGTTGACTACCTAGAACTGAATAAAGCTACTCTTAAAGACCATTTTCCCTTACCTTTCATAGATCAAGTATTAGATACATTAGCAGGTAAAAAGTACTTTTCATTCCTGGATGGGTTTAGTGGTTACAATCAAATCCAAGTAGCACTTGAAGACCAAGATAAAACCACATTTACTTGTCCTTGGGGAACCTATGCCTACCGAGTATTGCCATTTGGGTTGTGCAATGCACCTGCAACATTCCAAAGGGCAGTATTAGGAATTTTTTCTGATCTGATACATGACTGTGTAGAGGTGTACATGGATGATTTTACAGTTTATGGGGATACATTTGAAGAAGCTTTAGAAAACTTGGAAAAGGTCTTAAAAAGATGTCAAGAAGCAAACCTTTCTCTTAGTCATGAAAAATGTTTTATGATGTTCACTGAAGGTATTGTTTTAGGGCACCACATTTCGGGGGATGGGATTAGAGTTGATGAAGCGAAAGTTGAAGTTATTTCTAACCTATCCATTCCAAGTTGTCAAAGAGATGTAAGAAGTTTTCTAGGATTTACGGGGTACTATCGGAGATTTATAGAAAACTTCACCAAAATAGCATCTCCTCTCTTTAAATTACTCACCAAAGATTGTGAATTTAAGTGGACTTCTGATTGCCAGTTAGCTTTTGAAACCCTGAAAACCAAAATTTCTGAAGCACCTATATTAAGGGGACCTAACTGGAAGTTACCTTTTCATATCTCGACAGATGCTTCCGATACAGCTCTAGGAGCAATATTGGGACAAAAAGATTTAATTCCCTATGCCATCTATTATATCAGTAAAAATTTGACTCCTGCAGAGTTAAACTATACTGTAACTGAAAAAGAGTTTTTAGTTGTTGTTCATGCCATTAACAAGTTTAGACACTATATAACAGGCTATGAAACTTTTGTTCACACTGATCATTCTGCAATTAGATACTTAATGAATAAATCAATTACTAATGGCAGAGTTATAAGATGGTTGTTATTATTGCAAGAATTCAACATTACTATTCTAGATGGGCCTGGAAAACAAAACACTGTGGCTGATTTCCTGTCTAGAATTCAAAATATCAAAGATGACACTCCGGTTGAAGATCAATTTCCTGATGAATATCTTTTTGCAATCTCTACTCAAACTCCATGGTTTGCTGATATTGCCAATTATTTAGTTTCGGGAAAATTTCCTTCAATTATGAATGCAAGGGATAAAAGAAAAATCATTAATGATAGTGCAAGATATTCATGGGTCGCTAATGAGTTGTACAAGACAGGTCCAGATTTGATTATTAGAAGGTGTGTTCGTGAAGATGAGATGCCTCAAATTCTCAAGGCATGTCATGATGAACCTTGTGGCGGACACTTTGCAGATAAGAGGACAGCCTATAAGATCCTTAACTTAGGATATTATTGGCCATCTTTGTTTAAAGATGCAAGGGAGTATGTCAAAAGGTGTGACAGTTGCCAAAGGATAGGGAAACCTTCTCCTTCAGGTGAGATGCCATTACAACCTCAGGTACACATTGAACCTTTTGAAAAATGGGCTTTGGATTTTGTAGGACCTATTAGTCCTCCATCAAGACAAAATAAATACATATTAGTTTGCACTGATTATGTTACTAAGTGGGTAGAAGCTAAACCATTACTTGTTGCTAATGAATCATCTGTAATTACTTTTCTTTTTGAGGATATTTTTACTTGTTTTGGTGTCCCAAGGGAAATTGTTACAGATCAAGGAGCTCAATTTACATCAAGACTAGTGGAGCAAATGATGGAGAATTACAAAATCAGACATAGAACATCTACTCCTTATCATCCACAAGCAAATGGTCAAGTGGAATCTACTAATAAAGTCATTGAAGGAATCCTAACAAAGACTGTTCATCTAAGAGATTGGGTAGATAGGCTTCCTAAAGCCTTGTGGGCCTATAGAACTACATGGAGAAACACAACAGGCCATACTCCTTATGAGCTTGTTTATGGAAAGCAAGTTTTGTTTCCCATAGAGTTCCAAATTCAAACATTCAAGATGGCAGTTCAGCTAGGACTTGATCTAACGGAGGCACAAAAGCATAGACTGGAGCAAATTAATGAATTGGATGAGACCAGACAAGATGCAGTTCAGAAAACAAGTCTAGTCCAACAGCAAAGGGCTAGATGGCATGACAAGTACATCAAGGAGAAGAAATTTAAAGAGGGTGACTGGGCTCTCCTGTTTGATTCAAAATTCAAGGATTTTCAAGGGAAATTTCAGACACATTGGCTTGGGCCATATGAAATTGTTCGAATTTTTGATAATGGGGCAGTAAAAATCAGAACTATAGATGAAGAAGAGATCACTTTTCTTGTGAATGGTCATAGACTGAAGCTATACCATAAGCCACTCTCAAGAGAAGAGTTTGTCAAGAAGTTCCAAGAAGACAATGATGTGAAGTTAATGAAGAAGAGTCTCTCTTCTTCATCAACTTGATTGAATTTTCTGAAGTATTTCTATTCTAAAAAAAAAAAAATAAAAAAAAAATAAAGGTATAAACATGAAAACCAATCATTGATTGGCATGTTTATACAGAAAAGATAGGGTGAAAATCAGAGTCTCTCTGACACTCTAACTTTTCCCATTTTTGTTTTTATAAGCAGTTGTTATAAAAATCATAAGTACAGTTCCATAGTGCTTATGATTCATTTCATCTCACTCCATTCACTTATTCATCCATACTTCATCTCATCCATCATTCATATTTCACTCCATTACACATCTCATTCATCTCACTCCAACTTCCATTCATTTCATTTTCATGTCAAAACACAAAAATTTGATATCATGCTGTAAGTGAATAAAAATATGTCATGAATTGCAGTACAGCCTTTATGTTCCTTCATTCCATTTCATGAACTGAATCCATTTCATTCCATTATCCACTTCATACATATCATAATCCATCATCCATTTTCATTCATACCACATAACATTTCACCCATACTCCAAAAACATTCTATTTTCATGATTAAAGTGTTCTACAGGAACATTCTGCAACTCAGTGGACATTCTGCAGCTGATCAGCCTTTCTGCAGCCCGACAGTCTTTCCGCAGCTACAAACCCTGAAGGCATCAACCAGCAGACATCAGAATTACAACAAAGTGACCCAGTGTATTCATGAATCAAAAGCATCAAGAAAATTATGAAGACTCCTCCAGAGATGAGCAGAGAAGACAAAGGCTACAAAAAAATCAAATAAAGGGCAGAGGTAACAAATTTAAATTACGATGGCATTTCATAAAAGTTTAGCATAGTTTAGTTGTGGATTATTCGAAAAGGTTGTTTTTATTGTTTTTATTGATCAAACACCAACAAACCCTCTACAGACTTTGTATTAAAATCTTCCATTTCAAATTTCATATCCGATAGCATTTAAGCGGTGAAATGGCCAAAGCATTTGAATTTTCCACGTCTCTTAACCAAAGCATTTAATGATGATAATTCCCTCTGCCGTCGTAAAATCCCCCACTGTCTCCTCAATCATTAATACAATCCCTCCACCTCACTCCACTACTCTATTCCGTGACCATTTGCCATAACTTCATTCCGTAGCCGGTATTCCATTCCGAAGACAGAGATATTATTATCACCAGGAGCAGAGCTAAAGGATATCAGTTTGAACAGCATTGAGCATTGTAAACGCAGAGCAGAATAGAAGAGGTAAATTTGGAAGTATAACAGTGTGAGGACTCAAAGCCACTTGATTCTGTGGGCAGATAGCATATCACTGTGGACAGAATTTGAAGCATTTTCACTATCAACTCAGAATTATAGCTGTGTAGAGTTTAAAGTCCGTTGTTACCAAAAGACAGAGGTGTTAAAATTGAAGTCTTTTGCTACCAGAGACAGAGGTGTTGTAGTGATTGAGTTTGAAGTCTGTTGTTACCAGAGACAGAGATGTTGTAGTGTTGAGCTTGAAGTCCGTTGTTACGTAGACAGAGATGTTGTAGTGTTGGAGTTTGGAAGCATACCATATTTGCTACCAAGAGCCGGAGGTATTGCACAAAAGAAATTTGAAGCCATCTGCCACTGTCTATCAGAGACATATTAGCTCAAAATTTGAAATTGCTTTCATATCACTCCAAAGTTCAACAGAAGCACATCAGTTCGAGGTTTCGAAGGCATTTTTCATTATCAAACAGAGGCATACCAGCCAGAGGTTTTGAAGCTGTTGCCATTATAAATCAGAGGTATGTCATTCCAAAATTGAAGCCATTTTCATTTAGAGCTTGAAGCCATTTCAATCCGAAAGTGAAAGTCATTGTTTTGTGGGTAGAAGAGTGTTAATTTGATATTGAAAAAATCATGGGTTTCATCGTAAGAACTGAACCTGTGGGTTCAAAATATTTAGAAGGTTACCCACAATGCAAGGAAATGTTACAACAAATAGGATGGCTTCAATTTTTGGAAAAATTTAATGGCTTCCATAAGGAAGTCACTAAAACATTCGCAAGAGAATTTCAAGGGACCGAAGTTGAAATAGGGGATGTCAAGTTTACTGTCACTGAATTTTTTATTGCAGAGGCTACAGGATTGTCCAGAACTGGGGAGAGATGGTTTAAAAATAGAGAATTCCACAATGACTCCTGGAAACAAATTTTAAAATCACCAAATATGGATGTTAGTGTATTCAAGAAAGGAATTCCCAGTACTGCATTGAAAAACAAATGGAGAAACATACTACTTTTGCAAAAATTTGTTACATGTGAGAGTAGATATGGGACATTTTATGTCTACCACATCAGACTAATGATGCATTTTCTGGGAGAAGACTTAAACCTACCATATTTCTTGCTTCAAAGTCTGAAGAAGATGGCTTCCTGTGTTCAGAGAAGAGTTCAATTTTTAGAGACAACCCTGTATCATCATGGTTTGGTCAAAATCTTGATTGAACATCATCTAGCTAAAAAAAATGATACATGGGATGATTTCTTAATAAGAAATCATTTTGAAGAAGCAAAAGAACCATCACCTGAACCACAGCCCACAAAGAGAAGTAGGAAATGGAGGACTTCAAAAGTTGAAATTGACAAACCAGCCCAAGAGAGCAGTGAGGAAATCATTTTGGAGAAGTTGACTCGAATCAAGAGGCAACTTAAGGAAGAAAAGATAATCAAGGAATCTGTCACAGATAAAGGAGAGGGATCCTCTCAGCCTAGGAGAAGCCACAGATTAAAAGGAAAACTGAAGAAAACACCAATCAAACAAACAAGGGTAATCAATATTGAAGATGAAGAAACACCCATTGAAGAGGATGATGAAGAAGATTTTTATGAAGGAACCCCTGAAATTGATCCTGCTCAACAGGAAATTTATGACTATGTGGAAACCTTGGAGAGGACAGCTTCAGAAAGCAGAGAAATAACCCCCAGTCCTCCACTGTCTGAAGTAGATATATTAAGGAGGGATAGATATGAGTTGGAATTGCTGAACAGACACATAAAAAATGAGAATGAAATTCTCAAAGATCAAATCAAGCTCAAATCTGATATGAACTCAACCTTATCCCTGCATATAGACAAAGTGGAGAGGACCAATGAGAAGTTGAAGACAAGGAACAAAAAGCTAATCAGGGCACTCACCAACCTCAGGTTCAAACTTGTTATCAGGAAACCCAGAAGACCTCTAGCTTCCATACAAAGGAGAAGAAGGGGATTAGATGTCCTTGCAGAAGCCTCTGAATTCATAGGATAATTTGCATGAGGACATGCAAAGAGACAACAGTGGGGGTATGTTGAGCCTCAAAATTGTGCTTTCTTTCACCTCATTTTACCTCATTTTCCCTTGTCCATTGCTATCCTAGACCCAATTGATCAATGAATATAGTTAAAATTACTTCTAGAATGATTTACATGACTGACTTGCTAAGTTTTGTGATTTTTTGCCATTGTAAAGTATTTTGACCGGAACTAGCTGCAGAATGCAGACATTCCGTAGCTAACCGGCGATTCTGCAGCTGCCTTCATGTTTGAGTATGTTCCAGGTGGCCTCTTGAGAAAAACCGCATATGGGCATGATCCACGTCATGACTACATGGTTTGTTGCTCATCATGGAGGAAGAAACGAATTCTGGGTAAGGTTTTGAACGTGGGGAACACATTTATGAAGGAAGACTCCTATTAGGACTGTCTCAGTCCAGATGTCTTTTCTTCTTCACGCAGCCACTTCAAAGACTCCTAACATGATTCGGATAAGGAAAGACATTATTCCTAAATTGTTGTAATTACTGTTACGTGCATTTGCTTTATAAACTCTTGGGAGACCGAGAGCTATGTTAGAGATTTTTATGTTAGATTTGCTGCTAGATTTTGTTTAAAAACTCTGTGTTATGTCCTTGAAGACACAGAGTGTTATGTTCGAACTATTGCATCGTTAATGGAGCAGCCAAAGTTATTTTGAAGGCGTGATTTAACTTGAAGTTGAATGCCGTCAAGTGGTAGAGGGCCCCTGCCTCTTGCACGGATTTCTTTTGCGTAAATTAGATCAGTTTTCCTAGCTGCCTTTACGTTTTGCATTTGAATTGGTAGTTGTTTTGTTTTAGCTACTGTAGTCGTATTCATTCTAGCTCTTCCACAAGAAGACACTCTTCCAACAGATTAAAATGATGAATGTTGAATGACTATGGTATTGTAGAATTAGGAGTTGAATTTATAATTGTTTTAACTAGCTACTGTAGTTATATTCATTCCAGCTCTTCCACAAGAAGGCACTCTTCCAACAGATTATAATGATGAATGAAGAATAGCTATGGTACTGTAGGATTTAGTTATAGTTTTTTCTATTCACTATCACAGTTACACTTGTTCTAATCACTCTTCCACAAGAAGAAATCCTTCCAATACATCCTTAAGAAGTTCAATACATGACCGTGATAATGGATGATTTAGTTGTGTGTTTTTACTAAGTATCATCTCTGATCTCACTCTTAAACGCTTGCCCAATACATCATAATGACGAGTAGGGTATGGATGTGATAACTTAGTTTTTCATTTGCTTTCAGTTCATTTGCTTTCAATTGCATACAAGTACACAATCAGAATTGTTCTACCTCTTCCAAAAGAAGGAACTCTTCCAAGATATCACTAATGAAGAACAAACAGATTGTGTAACTTCATAGATTAATGCATGTTAGTACAGTTAGAACAACTCCGGAGTTTCATTTGCATTTAATTCATGTTCAGTTACTTTGTTTCAAGTTTGATGATGACTTATAGTTCAACATTGTTCTAGTTTAGTAGCATCTTAGGTTTATTCTTAGATTAACTCATTGTACTTGCATCTCATATTCACATTGTCATCCTTTGCACAATAGATTACTTTAGTTGTTAGGATTCACAAGACAGCCTTCATTATTCACAAACATCTTTTTGTTCTGAAAACTACAAGTGATCCATAACCATAGGAACAGAGGATAACATCACTATAAGGTCTGAAATCTCTCTGCAATCTCCTCCTCATTTCATAAATAGAGCTCTTCCTCAAAAGAACTACTTTGAAAAGAAACCAATAACTCTTTGAGTATAGGTTCTGTGACATTCAATTAAATTGCAGAATAGAACTAGGAATTAATCATAGAATAGAAGAGCTTAGGACAGAGTATTACATCATTAGTGTTTGACTGTTTAGTTAAAGGATTTGCATATTTAGTGATCATTTTTCAAGATTAGTTTGTGTCAGTTGTTTAAAAAGTCATTATCAAGATTTTGCTTTTATTTAGTCATAGTTTAGATTCTGCTTCAGTGTTTCCAATTGCATTTGCCATTCCATACATTAGATTTAACTCTGTTTTGACCACCAACTTCTTTCCATTAGTTTTCTAGGCAGTTTCATTGTGAACATAAAACACCAAAAGACCAAAAACATCACAAATCATCACAAAAAGACCAAAAAAATCACAAAACCACATACAACGCATTAGGAAACAAGCACCTAGGTACATATGGTACACTTCACTTCAGCAGTTTACAAATCCTGGTTGACAATTAAATGAGCTCATTTTAGGAGACTAGATTGAGACCCAACATTTTGGCGCCGTTGCCGGGGAAGTGAAAACTAGGTAACCTTTGTTTCTTAGCATCCAAAAACAATTTTATGCGTAGGGAGAGAGATTCAAGGGGAAGTTTTATAAGCAGCAGAGGCAGAAGTTTGATTTCTAGAACACCACTTGTTTCATCTAGATCCAGAACTAGTACACCTTCAACTCAAACCCATCTTCCATCCTTTACTGATCCTGGACTTCTAGAAGATCTAAGGTCATCTATTCCATCAGAGAAACCTTCCACTTCATCCACTGAACCTGCCATAGAAGAAGATCTAAATACTCCTGTTAGGGACACAAATCTTTCTACTTCTACAGGAGAGTCAACCATGGCAGAAGAAGGAGGAGGAGGAGTTGTTAATGGAGAACACACATTGTTTGGAGGAGGTAGAGGTAGAGGTAGAGGAGAAGGAGGACGAGGAGAAGGAGGTAGAGGTGCAGATGGAGGAAGAGGAAGAATAGGAAGCTCTTTTGGGTTCCCTATACTTGATGAAGAAACCAATACAACCATGAAAAACATTTCACCTTCTGTCCTTCCGAACTTCTATGGACTTAAAACTGAGGATCCCGAAACTTTCTTATTCGAATTTGAAGTGCTGTGTAGGACTTATGACTATCTTCAAGATGCTCAAAAATTGAAATTATTTCCTTCAACTCTGAAAGGAGCAACATTGAAGTGGTTTATGAGTTTAAACAGTAGTTCTATTAGAACATGGGAAGACATGAGACAAGCATTTCTAGAGAGATACTTGGATTATTGTATGCCGGTTAATCATAAGGAAGAAGTGTTCAAGATGTTACAAAAAGAAGATGAAAACCTAGAAGATTTGTTGGAAAGATTTAATTACAACATCAAAAGGGCAAAAATGGAAAACCTAGATCAAGACACCCTAAAAGCTCTTTTGTTGAAAACAATTAGGGATGAATGGTTGGATATCCTTAACATGATGGGAAAAGGGGATATATCACAACTCACATTACCTAAAATATCTGAGTTATGTATCAACCTTTCCAGAGGGAAATCTAAAACTACCAAAGGTCCAAGAGATCCTGCTCTTGCAAGGGCAAGTAAATCTGCTTCTGGGACAGTAAGTAGATCAGAAATAGGACACATGCTTGATGATTTTAAATCCGACATCTTAGGGAGTCTTAGTGAACAAATAGACACCCTCAAGATACAAAACAAGCAAAAGGCTGAATCTGATGCCTTGGCAATCTTTTGTCCCAAATGTAGGAAGAAACATGCCTTGAGGGAGTGTCCTCTAGATGTAAAAGTTGTAGAAGCGGTGTTGATAATGACAACCCGTGTATTTACCTTTATAATTTCTTACAAAGACAACCAAAATATTTATCTTTTAATTATCAACCTAGGGTTCGTAGGGAACTTGCAAACTGTCATGCATAGTATATGCTAGTACAATCAAGTATGTATATGAAGTTGTAATAACTAAACGATTATCATAGTTCAAGATATAAATATGCTTTTACAAGTAACCATGTAATCTAAATCACACCTTCAATCAAATACACACCCATAGATCACACTAGTTAATCTAAAGGCATAGTATCTAATTTATGTCATAGGAAAGTAAATCTCACTTGCAAGAAAGTAAATCACACTGACACCTAAAGGTGACTTGCTCAAGTATTAAAGTGATCTTCGTTGTTGTAACTAATATGCAGTTGCACATGCAATGAGATGGATTCAATAATGAACCATTAATACACATTTTATTGTAAAGAAAATGTAACCATAAACTAAATTATTGGTAAAATAACCAATCTAAAATGTTTAGGAAAATATAGTTGTTATGATTATGGAGACAGAGTAATTTTTAATACTACAACAAAGTTGCAACAACAACCCTAACTCATGAGATGTTGTAAATTCTTCATGAAAACAATTATGAGTAAATTAGGATAACATCAACACATTATTTGTAGTAATAAACCTACAGTTTATAGTGCCAACAATGTAATTAATTAATGTTGCAACAATTAGTAATACAAAGTTGCAACAATACAGAAAACAAAGTAAATGTATAAATAGACAGAAACATAAATTACAACTATATCTATGTTATGGATATAGATAGTACATCGCTAAGGAGGGGGACCTACCTCCTTATACAAGGAACTAGCTAGAGAAAACAACAAAATGTGAATGCTTAGGACACCATTACTCGAACTAGAGAAAAAAGGAAATTAAATTGCAAGAAATATAGAAAGTAAAATAACATGTTCTTCTTTCTCAATTCTCAATTCCTCCTCAATTACTAGTTACCAAGCTTAATGAGAGTAGAGGGTTTTTATACAAGATGTTTCCTATCTGAATAAATAAAATAGGTGGATGGAAAATCATGAGAGCTAGGTTTTTCATCATATTACATTGATTTTATTACAAAATGGTAAAAAATCAGCATTGACTAAACTCAATTCAACTATGTGATAGGTGGTGGTTGAATCATCCTCTTTTATTGTTCATTAAATTTCTCCTATCGTCTTCCCACATGAGAAACCATTATTTGACTCCCTGGCTAGTTCGAAACTGACAATTATATGGTTGGATATTGCATTGGAACAATAGGTGAAAAGTTGCAACATTGTCACGAGAATTGTAGTAAAAAGAGAAAGAGGGAGTTCCAATAATGCAACACTAGCATGGGCATCACAAGTTGTAGTAGCAATATCATGGGCAACACAAGTTGCATCAATAGGAATCAGAACAATGATGATAGTGATCCACATTTGTAGTTCTTTGCAGTCGCATCTCATAGTTGTAGTAGGAAATGGAGAGTTGCAATAAAAGTGAAGAATTGCAACAATTATGGTTACATATTGAAGTTTCAACAATAGTACTTTGCGCGAGCATAGCGATTTGCTGCACTTGTAGGAAGCTACAGCGACTGTTAAGACACCTAAGTTGAGTAGTACCTACATAGTCTCATATCTTGTATGACACTATTAGTAAAAAAAGACAACAATTTCCCAAAAAATGTATAAAAATAAGCATTAAAATGGCACATAAAAGGTTATTTGTACCTTGACCAAAAATTTATCAATATGGATAGAAAAGGTAATAATAAGCGATGGAAAGGGGGGAAATGGTGGAAAAAACCTTATTAGATGGGTGCTAAAAATATACCAATTTGGGCACCCGTTAAGGACAACACCATTAAACCATTCTTTCACCTTGTAATCATCACATACTCCAGCATTTTCTATCATGATGTAGGTTTTATCTTTGCCTAGATGGATGACTACAGTGTAGGTGGTATATATCACAATATCAATGTGATGGGATTTCATTGTCTAGCAATTTGGGTTGAACAATAATTGATTGAAATCAAGTTGTGAAAGAGGTCCATGACAATGTTGGTTGGATTTTTTTGATATTTGGAATTGAAATCTTGGAAGTTCTTTTAGGCTAGCATTGTTAGGTACTCAACAATGAATTTGGTTATTTTTTATTAAACAAGTGTTATCAGGTTCATGAGTTGGCTCTTTCCAACTAGGATTTGGGTTATTATTCTATTTGTTAGATTATCTATGTGTACATCTACACCTTCCCATTCTTGTGGATGAGAATAATCATCATAGAGAGTGTATTCATAGTGTTTTTCTTGACCTACACAAGGTTCCAAGGTCCTTTGTAATGCATATGGATGCTCTTGAGGATGCAATTTTTCACATAAATCAAAGCATTAGTAGTCATTTTGATGATAACTAGCTAGGAATGTGGAATTTGAAATGAAAGACAAAACCCATAACCAAAGGATGGAGAAATTGGTAAGATATTGTTATCACTAAGTTGGTACAGATGGGCTGCTCCACCAGACAACCTAGAGTAACTCTTTCAAACCACCTTTTGACTGAAACTTAGCCTCTTCAGCCTGAGAGGGCTCTCTCAAAAGTAACTATGATTTGTTCAAATATGATTCAATCAGATGGCTAACTCTGTGATATTGTCTTAAATGTGTTTGTATGTAGGTGAAAAATGTATAGGGTTTAATACCATTGGGCTTATGGAGTCAGTGTTAGGAATTTCAGTGAAATGGTTGTCCTTGTGGACGCTGAGGCATGAAGATGTTTCAATGAAAAGGACAAAACACACAGATATACAATAGCTTAATGTTTAAAGGAAGTCAGAGCATAATGCACATGAATTTTGAGTAATTAAACATCAAGATATTGAAAGAAATATAATAAGACACATAGGATTAATGCTTATGAAACATCAAATGAATCTCAGGTAAAGAAGAAAACATAGTCATTATATATTACTGATCATAAAAAACTTTACAAAAGTAGTAGTGTAGAATAACATTCTCCAACAACCCTGTATTCTTCGAAGTTCTGTCTATTAATAGGCTTTAGTAACCTTACATTGGATCTTCCCACATGGCTAGATCATCGAACTACTTGTATTGACACCTACCTTAACCAGAAACTAGATACCTGGGAATGAAAAAGACACCTAATGACTTTAGACTTAGAGGCCTATTAGGACTCTTCCTCTTATTTATTACATTCACTAACTACAGGACTGGATAATTACATCAAAAATAGTTAAGTGCTCGAGTGGCACTAACCATAATCAAGGCATAAATACCCCTGCTAGATTTGGAAACCGATCATCCTACTTTTAAGGAAATGATTTCATGATATTTGATGACTGTCTTTATGCTGAGATGGTGAAAAATACAACTTTGTCGAAGAGAAAAATTCTGCTGGAGTGTTCCATTGATACTCTTTAAACCTTCCACGTGGTTGGCTGACCTCCAATGAACCTTCAAAACACCAAATTGCTACTAAATGTTTCTCGCTGCAAAAACAGGGGAAAATAAGGAAATTCCATAGTGTTTTTTTGTAGCAAATCCACTTCACCTATCTATGCCCATTATTAGCCTTCCTTTCTGATTTGGATATGTTTGTTGGACAAAATAAGCTAAATACAAATTTTCTCCCTCTTTGATTTCAACCAAAACTATGATTTTTGACAAAAAGTCACCTAAAGGGATTTCGTAGCGAAATATGGGCTTCAAGCCTAGGATTCGCTACAAAATTGCCTAATTGGCAGAAAAACTTAAAAATTTCCCATTTCTTCACTTTTAGATCTGGAAATGTTGATTTCTGAGTGCTGGAAAAACATCAAAAAGGTAATAGGTCCATTCCTCAAGCTTTGGGAACTTCTTCTATAGTATTAGGAGGTTGAATCTCTTCAATTTCATTTATAATTGTGATTTTAAGGCCTCTTTTCTTTAATTTTGACTGTATCATCTCCATTTAGTTATCTAACTCTTTGACCTGCCTTTTGAGCTTCTTCCTTTCAGAATGTAACCACACAATTCTTTTTCTGGTGTGCTTCATTACCATTCTCAAGGGAAGTGTCCTCTTCAACAACTTCTTGGCATTGGTTAATGATTCATCATACTGATTCAGTTGCTTATTTACTTTTTCCTTAAAAATATTCCATCAACTTTCTGTCTACCTTGGCTTCCTGCAACTCTAATTTGGTCTCAATGACTTCTTCTTTGGCCTCTCTCAACTATTCTTTTAGTACCTGCACTTCAGTTTTTTCAACCATCTTTCTTTGCCTTTCCTTTGCACAATAACCTCCTCTGTTGTTGGAGACAAGTCAATAATATCTTTTGTGATAGGCTGTTTGCCTTAGTCAGTATCCCATATCTTCTTATTTTCCATGACACCCTTTGCAAGTGAAGCCTAGTGAGTGGTTTCCTTGGCTGAAATAAGAAACCTGCATCTTCTCCTGCAAAATAAATCTTTTTAGCAGTCTTATCTTTATTTTTCTTCTTGTCACCTTCAATGTCTTCATCTCTCACTACTGGAGTCTCTTAAATATCTATAGCTTGAAGGATGTCTTCAAGATTTCCCTTTCCACTTGTTTGACTTCTGGTTATCCTCTTGTGGCCTTGGTTACTGATCTTATGTTTGTTGCTTGTGGGTGAAGGCTGTGGGATTTTTGCCTCTTGTACAGGTTTTGTTTAAATATCCATTAGCTCTATAATGGGCTCTATCTCTTCTTCACTTACACCTTTTTTCCCAGCTACAGATTTATCATTTTTATCTAATGGAGTAGATTTTGACTTTCTGGTTTTCTTAGGTGTCACTGAATCAACTTCATTACCACTGAGGAAAATAAAAGTAGCCCAATCTCTATTTAATTTCTTCAATTCCTCCAGCACTGGGATTTTAATCAAACCATGGTGGAAAATTAATGTCTCACTGCCTTCTGCCCTGGCCTGAACCTTGTTAGACATTTTCCCTAAACTCTTAAACAAGAAAAAGGGAAGATCAAGAGACTGCTTACCAGTGAAGTGCAATAGAAGCCTGAAATGGTACAAGTAAACCATATGAAATATCCCCTCACAAGTGAAGTGCTTTTGAATCACAAACAGAAATTTAGAATAATTATCCTTCGTGTAACTCCTTGGAATCCCAAATGCCATGTCTCCTCCTACATGTTATGGTTTTACAAATTCATCACAATTCTGCATCTTGAAATTAGTGGCTTTGAACCGCTCTTCACCCTCCCTTGGTATTTATGTGGCTTGAGAAATGGTCTCAGGTGGTAGCGTAGAACTTAGAACTCCCACATTCGAAGTTATGCCTGAGAAATTTACTGCAAAATCCTTTGAAACTTGAACATGAAAACCCTGGAGTATTTGACAGAATTTTAGGCATCCAGCATTGATGAATGTTTCCACAAAGTTGGGGTCTTCATTTAGTAGCTTGAGATCCATGGGTTCATATCTCACACAAGAGCCTCCTTTTTTTACTTTCTTCTTCATAGCCATCTTCTTTTATAACCACACTGCCTTCTTGAACTGTGACACTTGCAAAGAGAAAAATTAAACAGCAAGTTGCTTGCGGTGGGACTAAGCTTCTCAGAGATGATAATGGATTGATGCATGCAAAACTTCAACGAAAGATGACAGAGAGGGGCTTTGGGGATAAGTTTTAAAAATGAAATTCGAATGTGGAGAGCATGACGACAAATGGGGGGAGTGAAAGGTAATGATGGGTGGTATTTACACTTTTGCATGCTTAGATGACCATGATAACAGATTACATGACCTCACCTTTATCCTAAACCATTATAAAATTGACAACTCATCGTTCTCTGTTTTGGTGCAGAAAAACATGATTCCGCAACGTATTCAGTTATAAACCTGAGAGATTCGCTACAGACTGGTCAGGTGATTCCATAGCGAAATCTACCAGTTCGCAGTTATATTCGTTGCAGAACCATGAAAAAATAGACAGGTGGCCATTACCTCACTTTGAAACAATGCATGTGAGCCTAAGGTGAAATTTGATAGATTTGACTAAGATGACATGACTAATGGAGTATTTTAGACTTAGGATAAGGAAAATTTCATGAATTTCTCATCAATTTTATGAACCAAATTTATGAGACAAAATGAAACCTAGGCGAGTGACCCTATCAATCAAAAAATAAAAATTTATGTGTGATAACAGATATCTTAACAACAAGATTTGCTTATGATTCTGAGTCCTTGTTTAACCAGCCTTTAGATTTTAAAGCTTTAGTGAAAAATGTCCATGCGAAAGACATCATAATTTAGTAGGCTCTTAGAGATCGTGAAGAGAAAGCAATAGAATAACTAACACCTAGAATGCATGAATATGTTGAAGAATACATGAAGGGAGCTCATCATGGGCATGGATCTA
The DNA here is from genome assembly GCA_034641835.2 of Pinus albicaulis. NCBI lineage: Eukaryota > Viridiplantae > Streptophyta > Pinopsida > Pinales > Pinaceae > Pinus > Pinus albicaulis. The sequence goes on along the minus strand of CM076581.1, from coordinate 234,774,029 downwards.
ACTAATTAGCTCAAGTTTTTTCACTTTTTTCAAATATTTCTTAAGTTCATCTTTTTGTGTGTTGGGTTTATTAAAATTTGCATTTGAAATTTCCAAATAAATGTAAAATTAAATTAATAAAACTTATTTGAATAGAATTGGAACTTTTGATTTCATTTTTGAACTTTTATAGACCATTAGTAATTATTTGATAACTAGTTTACCCCAACTTTTTATATATGAATTCAAAGCTACTCAATTTTATTAAAAAATTGAAAATATTAGATGGAAAAAATTGAAAATTGGATGGAAAAAATTGTGGATATTAGATTTTAGAATTTCACAATCCATTTGTAATAATGGTATTCAAAAATATTGAATGTATTTTTATATTCAACACAATATTTTTATCGATCCAAAACTACAATTTTAGAAAAAATTGCATGGTTTGATTTTGGTGATAGTAAAATGTAAAAATTTAAATTTGTAATACAATAAACTTCTTCTTTAAAAATCAACAACTAAAATTTACTCAACTTTATAAAAAAAATTAATAAAGCATATGCTCTTCTATATGTTTTCCTAATAGTGACAAATTCCCCTAACACATAAAATTGAGGAGTGTTATGAGATAGGGCCAACGTCACAAAAGACCTCAATACCATCAACTCAATGTAATTATTTGTCTCTCTACACAAATTTGCTTTATATTTAATAAAAATGGCTTTTTGAAAAATATAATATAGCATAATGCAATCATTTTGATTTAATCATTGACTAGCTCATGAAAAGTTCTCCAATCCATTTGATCAAATGCCATTTTGTGATCATGTAATAGTGTTGTATCAACCCATTGTTATGAACAAAGACTTAAAACGTTTGAAGTTAAAAATATTTATAATAGTTGAATACTTATGATATAATTACTACATGACTGAAAGTTCTCCAATCCATTCGATCCCATGTCATTTTGTGATCATTTAATAGTGTTATATCAATCCATTTTTATGAACAAAGACTTCAAATGTTTGAAGTTAAAAATAAAAATTATTTATAATAGTTGAATATTTATGATCTAAGTATTAGTTCTAAAAGTTCTCCAATCCATTTGATCCCATGTCCTTTTGTGATCATTTAATAAAAATAAAAAATATTTATAATAGTTGAATATTTATGATATAAGTATTAGTTCTAAAAGTTTTCCACTCCATTTGATCCCATGTCCTTTTGTGATCATTTAACAATGTTGTATTAACTTATTTTTATGAATAAATATTTCAAATGTTTTGTGATATCTCTTGGCTTATGTTTTATGTAATTAAGTGTGCATATGTGTGTTTTTGGTGAATTGTATTAATTCAAAAGACATTTAAAAATTTTGATTATCAGTAATTTTATTACTGATAATAATTGGTTATAAAATTATTTTTGTGAATAAAGAAAATTTGGAAAATTAATTGTTAAGTACAAATTGCTGAAAGAGATGAGGCTACAAATTATTGTGGAATATTTATTACCCACCAATAAGTCCTACGAATCTAATCTGGATAATTATATTTAATTGAGCAATTATGATATTGGCCAAATAATTATTTCCCTAGAAGACATGGAGTTGCATTCAGGAGTGGGAAACAAAAGCTCATTAATGAGATGATAACTATCTGCCACTTGTTGGTGAGGTGGAGGTAGTTATTAGCCACCAAAAAAGTGGTAGATGGGAATGGAATAAAAATATTTTGTCTATTTTTCTTTTGTCTCATTCTGGGAGCAAAAGAGACTGGAGAGAAGTAAGAAATAGAAACATTAAAAAAAAAAAAATTGCAGCTCTAGCATGCTTGGGGGGACATTGGTTGTTTTGTAGTGTCAAGGTTGGGAGGATCCAAGTACTGGACTCTTAATCTTCTAGGAAAATTGTTTCAAGTCAGTATATCAACTTGTTTGTCAAAAAGAAAGAATTTGTTATAGGTTATTTCTAGTTATTAGTTATTTCTAGTTTTTATGAATTGAAAAGGAAAAGAAAAAATGTTACTTTAAGTTTGAATTATTATGTTTCATTTACTTATTTTGTAAATTAAATAGTAAGTACGATTTGATAGAAGGAAGAGACATGGCTCATATTTTATTTGAAAATTTGTATAGAATAAAATGAAAGAAAACACTTTGTGTTGTCAAGCATAAATCCATACATGAGAATTTTATTCATGGTTATAGCTAGGAGTAGAATTTATCAAACAAAGAGGAGATTATGAATGTAAACACAAGTACGGACATATAAAAATATATGTTAGACTAAGTACAAATTTTCCTATAATACATAATTTTATTTTTTTAACCAAAAAGAGTATATTTTATACATATTAAAAATGTGCCCGCTCGTTTGCAAAATGTGAGATTTTACATCAAAATTATGAGTCTTTTCTTGGCTACTGATGCTACAATGAGGCCAACTCGTTTTCGAGTGGATTGTCCATCCATTCCACAGTGAAAATTCTTAACTATCTGCCTACTGCTAAATATATTGCAAAATTGTAATAACGGGTATATACAAGTATGCTTCAACATAAAACAAAATTGGTAAAAGCTAGGAGGTGCATATTCCTCCATCAGGGTTGGATTGTTGAGTTCCGGGGTCTTGCGCTCCTCTTCCTAATTCTTGCTATTTTATGCCAACTTTATTTTCAACCATTCGATTTCCTGCCTCAAGGCTTCTACTTCATCCTCCAACCTTTGGATGTGTTCTCTTTTCTCTAGTTGTTAGTCTTCCATGTAATGGGGGTTCCGAGAGAGGGGGGGTTTGGAAATGAGTGATGAGGGGAGAGGAGGGCAGACCATGCCACCGAGGGAAGGGGGATGCAGTGAGGGGAGGGGAGGCTAAGGGGGGGGGGGTTAGGAGAATGAGGGGGGTAAGGGAGGAATAGGCATCCCTTCCCCCCATGAATTACTGAAGCATTTTCCTTATTCCAACTAGCTTCATTGGAGATCATCCCAAATTTAGGCTTTATAGTCATGCCTATGGGATGCATATGTTACTTTCAATGCCATTCACCACTTTAGCTTCCACTTTAATCCTGTAAACCAAATTTTATTCTTTGTTTGCCTCCTCATTGTTTTCTCTTAATATATGGTAGAAAGTTACCTTATCAAATAGAGGGATCATTCCTTGGGTTGTCTTGATTACTTGATTTAGCATTGTATGTTTTATTATCAGCATGGAATCTCCAATAATTTGGAGCTCCTTAATTCCCTTAGTATTTGCAAGAGTCAGTTCTAGGAGTAACTCATAGGCCTCTGCTTGATTATTTGTTCTCCTACCCAGACTCCAAGCGTATCTATCTTCAATGTTTCCATCAAGATTTATGAGAATCCCTCCCGCTATTGCACCTCACTATAATACATAATTACACAGATGAGTAAATACATCTTTTATAATATATATCTAGTCATCTATAGAGTAACTCTTTATAAAACAACAAAAAGAAATTAGAATAAGTAAATTTTACATCCACATATCTATTTTTATATATAAATATAGTCAGTATAAAGAGATTCTAGATTATATAAATCTCTTTTTCAAATAATAAAAAGAATAGTAAAAGCCTTAGTAAATCCTTCTCTATAAAAGAGCGAAAATAAAATAAAAATATTTTAAAGCCTTATTAGCATTGTAACTTGTAATTCAATGTTGTAGACAAAATGACTAGACATAAAAACACGGAAAAGGAAAATACAAGAGTATTTGTGTACGATAACATTAGGGTAATATTTACTCAAAATAAAATATACCAAGTCTCTTGGAATTTTTAGTAATGCCATCGTATGAAGTCCAAATCTAGAAAGAGGTATTTCGACCTCAAGAGAAAAAGTATTGAATAAATGCAACATTTTAATACAAAAGAGACTCATAACATATTATAAATAATTTATTTCTAAAGGAACTATATCCCATATAAGTCATTAAAGAAAATGACTAATACACAGTTCCACGATCAAACAATCCAGAGATTTGTCTTCGTATAGAGAAATTCCATCAATGCAGAAGAAGAAACTAAGAGTTTTGGTTCTTTGACCTGGTGAACATGAACAAGATGAGTAAGTTGAACATAGAACCATGCCCAACTTGAGAACATTCATATGAAATGCTACGGTTGAGTTTAAATCTGTACCTGTAGAACAAGTCACAAACATAATTTTATGAACAATGACAAGAATGAGAATCAACAAATGACAAATATGAAGAGAGAAAATGAAGGAAAGGAAACCCTCTGCACTCAAGAAGCATACAAAATGGATTCATAAACTCCCTCATACATTGGATCAAATAAAAAAATCATGGAGCTCCTTGCCAATAATGAGAAAGAAAATAAATTTGGAAAAAAAGAAAAAACTTGAGAAAGAGATGCTCATTTGAATATAACACTAGACTCAGAAGCATCTCTTTCCAAATTTGGCTACTCTATGTGAAATTCCATTGAAATTAAAGTATATTTTTTCATTGTGTAAAGACAATTTATCAAGCAATGGTTAACACCTCTATTTATCAAGCAAGTTTCTGCTAGTAAACACCTCTATTTCTCCAGCAAGTTGGTTGTGCTACAGAGATGGCTTTGGTGGGAGAATGAGGATGAGTAGCGACTCCCCTGAGTGTTGGATGAATCGTTCGGGTGGCTTGGACCGGGGCATAGAGAAGTGGGACCCTGAGTTTTGGTTTATTAATTTGTAAACCCTATTTTTGAAAGCTCTAGAGAGGATTTCTGAATATAGATTGAAACCCTAATTAAAGAGTTGAACCAGCCGTATCATATGATCCGCTTCTGCAACCTAATATGGTATTTATATCATTGTGTTAAAAGCATTTTTTTCAAGAGTCTTTTGGTCATTTGTTAGTATAAGAAAGGTCATTCACTACCATCTTTGTCAGGTTCATCATCAGCTATTATATTAAAAAGGATGATCAACATATTTGCAAAACAATCGAACCTCCCATCCAATTGGAGCAAGATGATCCATCTAAGCTGCACATCTGCTTATTGAGATAAAAACTTAATTATTGGATTTAAACACTATAAGTGTGCTCGTGTCATTCCATAAGGAATAGGCATGGTAGATAAATGTTAGCGATGGCGAGAATGAAATCAAAGGGAAAATAACAAATCAATAAATTCAAATTCTTTTAGACGCAGACTAGTGTAACGGGAAAATTCACTTCATATTCACCCAAAAACCTCACTTTATTCTCAAAGTACATGTAACATTTGGTTCCACGATTGCATGATAACCAATACATTAACTTGGTTTCCTGCTAAGTATATCATGGGATAGATGAAAACCAAAAAATCATGATAATGTAGCATCGGGGTAAAAGAAAATAGATAAAATGAATGGGTATATATATTCTTCTCTCGACTTTGCGACTTGAGCACCCTCGCGGATTTCCAGTGTGCCCTACTGATTTTGGATTTTTGGTTTCAATTAGCTTCGGCTTCTCGATCACCGTTTTTTTTCCCTCTACGTTAAAATTGCGATGGACAAGAGTAATAACTCTCGTTGGCGCCACCACCACAGCAGAGGAGGAGCGGCTGAAGTCGTTGCTAGTGGCAATATCGGTGTTGGCAGCGGTGCATCAAACGGGCTGAGTCTTTCTTTGCTACTGCCTCTGCCCAGTTCCTCCTCTGTCAAGCGTAGCGCATCACCACCTCGTCCTCCTCCCCCTTCGCCTCAGCCCGTCGGAGAGCCCGCGAGGGGAGATCATGTGGCAGCAGGCAGGGGAGGGACGAAAGAAAGTATTTTTAACATCCATGAGGCTAAAAATAGCTTATGGGACAGTGAATAACAAACTATTAAAAGAATCAAAAAAATATTTATATACAATAGTTATGTTGAGAATGGAGATACATATTCCATGTGAGATTATTTTTCTTTTGTAGACATCTTCATTTGTTAATGCAATCAAAAATTATCGTTGTCTTCTATCTTTCCCTAATTTATGTTGAATGATTACCGAAACTCTACTGCAATTTGCTTGCACTCCGCCCAAATTTTCGTTTTCTTTATTTTTATTTTCTTAACAAATCTGTTGCATCCTCCAGTGCTTGCTACCTTTTCAATCCAGCATCACGTGCACAAACAGTAATTTCTGTTGTAAATAGATAGATGGATTTTGTTGCTTTGGTCCTGGGGTCAATTTTGGCATCGATTATATGTATCATGCTTCCAATTATACGAGAATCAACATCCTTGAATGTTTCCTCTAATGCATGCCCATTTGTTCCAAATTTCTCAACTGCAATCAATACTGCATAATAAATATCATGGATAATTGACTCTCTGTCATAGTGATCCTTTGACATTATTGATTTTTCCAGAAAGTCCCGCATGCTCTGATAGAAGCTTCCCCTCTCGAAATCTCCATATTTTGAGCATTCTTTACATACTGAGTTTCCCAGGATCATGACTGTATCCAAAGGCACGCCACTTGTTGCAGGGTCTGCTAAGGGTTTTCTAGCCATTTGAGTGGCAGTGACTAACTCATGCTTGTATCTAGCCATGTACAAAAAGTATAAACGTTGGAATATGATATCGGATTGCAACCCTGACTCTGATCAATGCTTGAGATGAGCGTTATCTGGAGCTGAACCACGGGAATCTGAAGCAGAAGCACTGGAAGGAAGTGGCGGAGGTTGTCATTGATTGCCCGAGAAATAACAAGCAACCTAAGATAGACATCCAGTGCAAGAATCACCAGGACGGTGGAGAAATCAAGGATGGCTAGGACGGCTTAAACTCACCCAATAATCTGTGTGCAGATGTCAACATGTAATTGGCTAGAAGGGCGATAAGGAAGCTTTCAGATTGGGTGGGGTGAATAGTGTTTTCCCACCCAATCTCATAAAGAAAACGCCTTCGGCATAATAAACGCACGCATATTTTCCTACTTTTGATTTTTCTGGCCATAGGCTGGTCAATCTGCTCCACTCAACTTCTAAAACTCTTAAATTTCGCATTGGAATCAATTATGGCAGGGCAAGGCAAAAGCATCTATACCAGCGGAGCCATATCATATGCGGGGACTGCAGCCTCCTCAATATGCCTTCCAAATAATCATGTTTGCTTACAACAAGGTACAAATTTAGAAATTTGAAATTATTGAACAATTGCCCCATTTCTACACTTATGTTCCATGACATTTTCGAAGTCATGGACCCATCACGATCAACACAGGAATTGATCATTGTACTAATTCCATGAACTTCGATCATTGTATGTTAATTGATGAGAAATTTACAGTAAACTGATCATTTTTTTTGTTATCGAAATTTCAAAGCTTGAAATTTAAAGAAATAGTAGACAAAGGTTTGAATGATCGAAATACTTATAGATGACAAGTTATGTAAGAAATTATCAATGTTGGTAGTCAGATTCCACAAACGACGGGGCTGGCATCCTTCCTCTACAATATTTCTTGCACAATCTCTAATGTGATCATGCATTCTTATTTTATTTCCACCATCCACCTCCAACAGACACTTTTTCTCTAGGTTGCGAAGCCCCACCAAACTCCATATTCTTATTGCCCTATCTCAGTCTTCTCCTATGAAAAAACAAGCAATATCCAAGAATATTGGTTGATCCTCTTTACTCAATGAGTCATAACTTATTCTAAGTTTCTAATGTATCTCTCTTGGTAGTGTCCGATGAAGTCGATCCAGTTGCTCCTCCCAATAAAGTTCGTCATTTTCTCCACAGATGAGGGCCCCCATCACTTTCAATGATAATGGCAATCCTTCGTAGGTTGTTACAAACGGATCTACCAGATCTGCAAATTATGATGGGGGAAATGGTTGATATAATGAATAGGAGCAGAAGATCCATTTGGAGTGTGGTTTATGTAGCCCCTTTAGATAATAAATGGATGACTCCAACACTCCACATCTTTTGAGGACATTCTTGCCGTGAGAGGTAACCACAATCAGGCTTTTGGGGTTAAGGATATTCTTGATTGGCAAAAGAATTTCAAGCTGACTGGCATTATCCACATCATCTAAAATTATAAGAGCATGACAAGAAGAGAGATTTCATTTCAATATCCCTATACCTTCATTGGGAGTCTCAATTTCGATATGCATGTGTTTCAAGTCCCCAACGAGTTTACTCTACAAATAACTTAGAGAAAATCTTATCGACGTTTCCCTAACCTCAGATAAAAAGGAGGCTTCATTGTAAGATGATCTCTTACGGTTGTAGAATTATTTGGAAAATGTTGTTTTACCGACTCCACCAACAACCACAATCCCAACAACCTTGGCCTCCACAAACTCCTCATCCTCCTGCTACTGCCATAGGACTGTACTTTCAAAATTTTCTAATTTTTCGAACAAACTGGTTGGATATTTTGCAACATACAACGGTGTTTTGGGAAAAAAAATTTAACACGCATTGCACAACCTTATTTAGAAGCTTGTGCTCATCCCTAAAAATTTATTAAAATAAAAAAATACGCAATTATGATTACCTCATCAGTCCCGCAAATTCAAATTGAAAAATATCATACATTGGGATAGTGGAGATCCTCACCAATTGCAATCCTCCAGTTTAAAACCAATTATATCCGTAGAATGAGAAAGAGTGTTTCTCCAATTCTGAGTAGTATTGAAATCATAACGTGGCTTCTTTTCACCAGCTTCAGAGTCAAATGTCATCGCCTATTGGTGGTGGCTTAGGGATTCAGCGTATGCTCCTCCTTTCATCATGAGTCGGAGATCGGAAGGCCTTACTTTGTGAAACACTAGAAGAATAGTATCCCTCGACTTGACCATGAGAACCAGCTCATTGAGGCACCATCTCGATTCTGCATAACTTGGAGAAAAAATGGCGATATGGATTGAGGCGACTTGAATAGCGGCTTCTATTTGACATGTAATATCATGTCCTAGAACCAATTTTGGCATGTCCAGAAACACTTGCAATCCATGGTTAACAAGGCGACGGTAGAGATGGCCCGCAAAAGTGTTCTTCACATCTGGGCCATGATGATTAATGAAGACATCGTAATGGGGATGAGAAGTCGAGGCAACCATAAGCTGATTGAGTAACATAAATGATAATTAGTTAATGCCACACAAGAATATTGATTAAATTATTGGTAGAACCTGCAAGAAACCATGGTTCGTACGCAACACAATAACTCAAGGTATCTAGATTCAGCAAACGCAAGCATACAGAGTATTATTTTGAATCTATCAATATATAAAATTAAACTCACCCAATATTTTGTTGGCACATGTCAACATATAATTGGCTAGAAGGGAGATAAGTAAGCTTTCTAATCGGGTGGGGTGAACAGTGTTTTCCCACCCAATCTCATAAAGAAAACGCCTCCGGCATAAAAATGGTTCCAATTCATGACACATACACACACACACACAATTCATGCGATGAAACCTTGGAAGGATAGTTAATTACATTTGTAGTTAGAGAATGGAAATATTTCCCAACAAATTTATATATATAGGTTTGAAGATTAGTTACAATTTGTAATTGTAAAGTGAAAAACTCTCTTCAATACATATGTATAGGAAGTCATAACCTCACAAAGAGAAATACAAAAATGGACAAGGAAACCATAATTATTATTAGAAATGAAATTATTCTATTTAATAAGCAAAACCAATATGGATTACATAAATGTAAATACAAATAAAATAATATTGTGACTAATGAATTAGGAAATCATTGGACGACATAGGTAGAAATTCGCTTCTATTCATTGAGGTGAAATAAATGCAAATGGGGAAGAAAAAAATTATTATGGAGAACATGTTTGCAAAAAGTTTTTAAAAGAAAATAGAAGTTCCTTGGATCAACTTAAAATGACTGTAATAATAATATATAGGAAAATTTACTCGAGAAGGTTACATACAAATGAGTTGGATTATAATAACTAAGTGTTGAAATAATAAAATGATGCAACAATTTTAATTTAAGATGGTATATACATAGAGAGAGAATAAGAGAGCTAGGGTTTGATGGCCATGGCGGTTGCCTAGGGTTTGATGGCCCTCCTGCGTCACCTTGTTTCTTGCCAAACTGACGTACCCCCCTACTGTAAGAGCGCTCATTCTAGTGGGTGGATCTACCGCAAGTCCCATGACCGGCTCGAATGGAGCGATATCGGGTCCCTCCCAAATAGTAACACAGGCCACTAGAATGTCAGAGCAAACATAGAACAATGGCACAAATATGGACACGCAAGCCCCGGGTTGCTCAAATCTTGACAATGGCTCGACCCCCATGAAAAATCACTAGGAATCTGATGGCACTACAACCTCTTCAAGATGCATCCCCAAAATTGATTAGAATTGGATCAGGACCTAAGTGATAGCTCAAATTTCAAAGTGTTCAAAAGTGTATCGAACCTGAGTGACTGGATAGATCTCGTCTTCCTGATTTCAGTGCCATGAACGGTTCAAAAAACCGACACCGTATGAAGAAATTATCGCGTTTTGAAAAGTCCAGTAAACTACAAATTTTGACATTTGACCAGAGTTGACTGGGCAAAGGTACGGTCGGAAAAAAAATAATATTCCAGGGAATATTCTTGGAATATTCCTTGAAATATTCCCCATAATATTCCTTTCGGGCTAATCATAGGTTTACAAGTGTCGAAATTTTATTGGACAGTTGGTTACGTTGTTTTTTAAGGCCAATGAAAAGATGCCACGTGGCTAGCCCTGAGGTCACCACATTGCCCTTGAACTGCGCTGTAAAATTTTGAGAGGCCACATGAATCGACCGTGAAACCTCCTGCCCACCATACGCACGACTTAACCAACCGCTCTATACGTTTGTTTCTTAACCCCTAAGGGTGCGGGTTTATGTTAAGGTTGAATGCCAATGGCGGTCCCAACCCGCCAGCGGTTCCGTGTGTATCGTTCACATAGAAACAGTGTTAACTCCAACCAGCCATGGTAAGTGTTTAACCGTCACAGCAATGAAACCTGCCAACATTATGTCACATTGCAAAAAAAGAAATGTTACCGTTGCAGTCAACCCGACAGTTATACCTACAGTCTCCGCCAACTGTTTAACACTTGTCACATGCAACGGTTAAAACCATCCTCCACACCATTCTCAAACTCCGACAACTCAACCACAGTAACCGGTTTCAAACCGGAGTTCAATGCGGAGTTCCGCCAATGGTTGCGGTCACCGCGTGGTTTGGGGTTGGCATGTGGCCACCCCAACCACTAACCATTTAATGCTAACGGCTAATCTGGCAGAGATTTGGCAAAGCATGCCATTTTGGGTGAAAGTGCTCGTTTATCTCCAGTTAAGTGGAGTTCTCCACTTTTAGTGGAGCTCTCTACTTTTAGTGTAGCTTTCCTAGGTATAACTAGGAAAATGAGTAGGAGACTCAATTTTCGACCATTCTGAGTGAATAGAGAGTCATTATTAGCTAATTATAGCATTATAGAGCCATTTATGAGGTTTTCAGAGCCATCGAAGGACTTTTGAGCGTGATTTTTCTTCAGATAAGTTCCAAGGGCCACTAGGAGCCACTAGAAGAATGAGGCCTAGCCAGGGCAGCTAGAGACCATTCTCAGCAAACCAGTAGTCTATTCTGACTATATTGAACCTTCTGAATCCAATGGAAGGATTTGAAAAAGCTTTTGGAGACTTCTGATGGCCAATATGCTACATAGAAATTTTCAGTGAGTCGAGAGCCACAAGGTGCCACCAGGTGTTGGGGGCATAACCAGAGCAGCAATAGGCCAATTTCAACAAGTGAATAGTCTATTCTGACTATTTTGGACATTCTGAATCCATTGGAGGGATTTTCAAAACCATTTTCAGACTTCTAGAGCCAAATAAGCCACAAGGAAGTTTCAGGGAGCCAAGGCCACTAGGGTTTGGAGGCCTAGATTGGGGATCCAGAGCTCAATTTAAGAAAATGAACAAACAATTTTGGATGTCTAATATATGTTGGAGATAGTAAAAAAAATTTCAGGGACAGAAAAGGACTTCTAAGAGAGTTTTTTCCATAGATAATCTCAGGGAAACTTAAGGACACTGAAAAAAGAGATCAAGCCCAAGGGAGCCGAGATCCATTTCCAGAGAGTTAATAGTCAATCCAGGGGTATGATGGTTTTCTAAACTCATTGGTACATTTCAAACAACAATTGGAGTTGAGTAGAAACTTGTAAAAGAAATTTCCATGTTAATTCCAAAGAGCCAAGTCAATTGACAAGGGCTCAAGGAGACGTAGCCCAAGACATACGAGTGAACTCCTTTATTAAATTTTTTATTATGTGTTGATGATTAATTTGCTGCAATTTATGCTTGATGTACATGCTTTTAATCAAAAAAAACAAATGTTTAATTCTTCATACATAAAGCCTTAAAACAATTAAAACACATACACCTGAATCAAGAATTCAATTCCGCACAGTCAAGTATAAGCAAGATCTTAATTTGTTTTATTTGAGTGGGAGGTGCTTGCATAGCATAACAAGTCAACCACCCATTTAGATTAGGTGGTTTCAGAGCACTAGTTTTCTTTATTGACATAGCACTATGTTGCTTGCTTGACATAGCACTAGGTTGTTTGCTTGACAGAGCATAAGGTTGCTTGCTTGTTTGACTTGAAATGTGTTTAACAATGCAAAGAATTTAACTATTTTCAAATTGACTAATGCTTACAAGTTTGAGTTTGCTAGAGGTGAAGGGGAGCTATTTCTAGCTAATTCTAGAAGAGGCCAAGAAGGAAGAAGGTTGAAAGCATTCTCCTTACCCAAAGGACCTCAATGCAACCCTTGAAGCACAAGAGGGATTGTTTGCAAAAGAGGTTGCTTGAAGAAGAGATACAAGTTGCAAAGAAGAGCTTGAATCTACAGCCAAATTTTTTTTAAAGTTTTGTCAATTGTTTTGGAAGCTTTGTGAATTATTATTGAAGTTCTTTAATTCATTTACATAATGATTACAACTTCATCAAGTGAGGTTTCTAAATCCTCCTCCTTTACAAGACTCTTTGATAAAGAGATGAAGCAGGACTTCTACATCCTGAAGGATATGGTGCAAAGTCTGTATGAAGATGTAAGTGAAAGCACTAGACTTCATGAGCAATTGGTTGCTATGAAGCAAGAGAAAGAAGGACTTCTTCAAAGAATGCATGAGATGGAGATGCATCTCCATCATGCCCAAGAGGCCTTAACCAAACACATACTTGAAGCAGAGGTAAATCACTCAAATTTATCTTCAATTTCCTCTTTAGATAGATATGTAGGTTCATTTTTAAAATGCACTAGGGGTGTAGGGTCCAAATTGATGTTAAAAATGGGCTATGAAGGCAAGGGTCTAGGCAAACATGCATAAGGCATGATTGAGCCTATTATGGTTGAGGAAAGGCCTAAGAAGTTTGGCCTAGTCTATGTTCAACCTTATGGAAAAAACTCCAAAGCCATGAAGGTACTTGAGACAATTCCAAGAAGAAATTTTGTTGTAGGTTCAAATCCTCAAACATGTCAAGTTTTTATTTAAGAGGAATGCCATTGTTTGAAACCCATGTTGCAGCAAGATGCTTGTAGACATACAACTTATGGCGAGCAAGAGAGTTCTGACAGCTATCAAGACATGAACACTGATGTTTGCCTTCAAAAGAAAGTTGGAACCTCTTCAAGTTAATCTCCTCAAGAAGATAAAAAATATGGACATGAAAAGCAACATTTGAGATATAATTCTTCCCATGGTCAAGTTGTTAATGATTATGTTAAGCATGAAAAATCTGCATGCATGAATGGGAGAAAGAGTTGTTGTTCCTATTGTGGTTTGTGTAACCATGAAGTTTCAAAATGTTAGAAGAGATTTAAGGCATACAGGAAACAGTCAAAGCAAAGGCTAATTGCACAAAAGATGCAAAATATTTGCACACATTGCCAAAAAAAGGGACATCTCATTACCCAATGTTGGACATTGCATCCAACCAATCATCCCAAGAATTTGAAGCAAGAGGATAAAAATATTGGTGAGTATGGAACCGAAGATTCCATCACCAATGTGAGTCCAGATGATTCACAGAAAGAAGATTTTCAGCAGGAAAAATCGCCATGGAAGTGGCTTGGTAAGAAGTGGTTTGATTTCTTGACCCAGTGAGACATACATTCCTTTGTACATATGCAAATGTATTCAGTTGTTTATGTTGAAAACTTACGTTTGTATGAGCCACCTTTGATCAATGATCAACGAAGTGATGTTCAGCTACCTTCTATTGAATATTTCTTGCCAGAATTTCTGGATGAGCTCAAAGAAGATATAATTCTTGACAGGAGGATAAGAGTATTAAAGAGGGGAAGTGATGACTACCTTCGAGTTGGGTCTCAAAGGCACTAAACCAAGCAAGGAAAAGTGGATGGAGGTTGGAAAGGTGAGGGATTTTTACCCTCATCTATTGAACATGTAATCAAGTCTTTTTGGGTCCAAAAGATTCCCAATGGGGAGGAGTGATCAGATTGGGATCAGGACCTAAGTGATAGCTCAAATTTCAAAGTGTTCAAAAGTGTGTCGAACCTGAGTGGACAGATATATCTAGTCTTCCTGATTCTGGCGCCGCAAACGGTTCGAAAAACCAACACCATATGAAGAAGTTATCATGTTTTGAAAAGTCTAGTAAACTAAAAAATTTGACATTTGACCAGAGCTGACTGTGAAAGGTACAGTCAACAAAAAAGAATATTCCAGGGAATATTCTTGGAATATTCCTTCCAGGCTAATCATAGGTTGACAAGTGTCAGAATTTTATTGGACAGTTGGTTATGTTGTTTTTTAAGTCCAATGAAAAGGTGCCACATGGCTAGACCTAAGGCCACCACGTGGTCCTTGAACTGCATTGTAAAATTTTGGGAGGCCGCAAGAATCGACTGCAGAACCTCCTACCTGCCATACGCACAACTTAACTAACCACTCTATACGTTTGTTTCTTAACCCCTAAGGGCACGAGCTTATGTTAAGTTTGAATGCCAAGGAGTATGGGGGTTGGGACCGCCAGCAGTCCCGTGTGTATCATTTACATGGCAACGGTGTTAACTCCAACCAGCCGTGGTAAGTGTTTAATCGTCACAGCAATGAAACTCGTCAGCGTTATGTCACATTGCAAACAAAGAAATTTTACCGTCACAGTCAACCCAAAATTTATACCCATAGTCTTTGACAATTGTTTAACACTTGTCACATGCAATGGTTAAAACCATCCTCTGCGTGATTCACAAACTCTAATAGCTCAACCACAGTAACGGGTTTTCAAACCGGAGTTCAATGCAGATTTCCGTCGACAGTTGCGGTCACCGCGTGGTTTTGGGTTTGCATGTGGCCACCCCAACCACTAACCATTTAATTATAATGGATAATCCAGTGGATATTTGGAAAATCATGCCATTTGGGCAGAAGTGATAATTTATCTCCAGTTAAGTGGAGTTCTCTGCTTTTAGTGGAGCTTTCCCAGGTGTAACTGGGAAAATGAGTAGGAGACTCAATTTTCGACCATTCTGAGTGAAAAAAGAGTCATTCTTAGCTAATTGGAGCATTCTGGAGCCATTGGTGAGGTTTTCAGAGCCATCAGAGGACTTTTGAGTGTAATTTTTCTTCAGATAAGTTCCAAGGGCCACTAGGGCCACTAGGAGCCACCAGCAGAATGAGGCCTAGCTAGGGTAGTTAAAGACCATTCTCAGCAAACCAGTAGTCTATTCTGACTATATAAACCTTCTAAATCCAATGTAAGTATTTTTAGAATCTTTTGGATACTTCTGAAGGATGAGATGCTACAAAGAAATTTTCAGTGAGCCGAGAGCCATAGGGTGCCACCAGGTGTTGGGGGCATAACCAGAGATGCCAGAGGCCAATTTCAGCAAGTGAATAGTCTATTCTGACTATTTTAGACATTCTAAATCCATTAGAGGTATTTTCAGATCCATTTGGAGACTTCTAGACCCAAATAAGCCACAAGGAATTTTTGGGAAGCCCAGGGCCACCAGGGGTTGGAGGCCTAGATTGGGGAGCCAGAGCTCAATTTGAGAAAATGAACAGCCTATTTTGGATTTATGATATATGCTGGAGACATTATAAAAGGTTTCAGGAATAGAAAATTACTTCTAAGATATTTTTTTCCACATAGATGCTCAGGTAAGCTTAAGGACACCGACAGAAGAGGTCAAGCCCAAGGGAGCTGAGATCCATTTCCAAAGAGTTAGCATTCAATCCAGGGGTATGATGGTATTCTAAACTCATTGATACAGTTCAAACAACCATTGGATTTGGGTAGAAACTTGTAAAAGAAAATTTCCATCTTAATCCCAAAGAACCAAGTCTGTTGACAAGGGCTCAAGGAGACGTAGCCCAAGACATACCGGTGAACTCCTTTATTAAATCTGTTGTTATGTGTTGATGATTAATTTGCTGAAATTTATGCTTGATGTACATTATTTTAATCAGCAAAAACAAATGTTTAATTCCTCACACATAAAGCCTTAAAATAGTTAAAACACATACACAAGAATCAAGAATTCAATTCTGCACAGTCAAGTATAAGCAAGATCTTATTTTTTTTATTTTAGTGGGAGGTGCTTGCATAGCATAACAAGTCAGCCACCCATTAAGATAAAAAATTTGAAAAACATCCAAAGCTACAGCTCTCAGCGCAACAAATAAATTCAAAAATTTAGCACATGAAATACCATGTACTCATTGGTAAATTTATCGGCATCTGGCCCACTGAGAGGGCCCTCCGTGGATGGATCACAGCCAGTTGGAAAAAAAATCCACATAGACCTCAAATTTGGATCTAAGGGATTATTCACCATCATATTTACATGTCTAGAAGACAAGAACAGGGTCATGGATGTCGAACCATACATTTTTAACTCTACGGGTCTGTACCTCCGTAACTGGGTAGAAAGGTTCAACCCGAACAAGGAAGATCTTCCGTGGGCCCCTGTTTGAGTGCACCTCTTTTGCCTCTTGTGGGACTATTGGGATCATCTCACTCTCAAAGGGATAATTCATCAAGGTAGATGAGCTACACGAATCAAAAAATACACCTCCTATGTGTGCATCTGCGTCTAAGTGCATATTGCAAAACTGCTTCTAGACTCCATCAGCCTCCTACATGATGATTTTGAGTGGGTTCAAATGATTGACTACGAGCATGTTCCATTTTGATGATGCAAATTCCATGAGCATGGGCATCTCTTCAAGGATTTCCCTCTCAATCAGGTCAACCAGACCTTCAAGGATGCTGACAAACCTGATGTAGAAGGCTTCACCCAGGTCCAAAACCAACGACGGCAACAGAAAAAGCATTAGGGAAAGATATTATTTTTTTTTATTTGAGTGGAAGGTGCTTGCATAGCATAAAAATTCAGACACCCATTTAGATCAAAAATGGAAAAACGTCCAAAGCTACAGCTCCCTGCGCAGCGAATAAATTCGAAAATTTAGCACATGAAAGACCATGTACTCATTGGTAAATTTATCGGCTTTTGGCTCACTGAGAGGGCCCTTCGTGGATGGATCACGGCCAATTGGAAAAAAAAAGGCCACATAGACCTCCAACTTGGATCTACGGGATTCTTCACCATCATAATTACATGTCTAGAAGACAAGAACAAGGTCATGGATGTTGGACCATGCATTTTTAACTCTGCAGGTCACTACCTCTGTAACTGGGTAGAAAGGTTCAACCCAGACAAGGTGGATATTTTGTGGGCCCCTGTTTGGGTGTGCCTCTTTTGCCTCCCACGGGACTATTGGGATGATCTCACTCTCAAAGGGATAATTCATCAAGGTAGATGAGCTATACAAATCAATAAATAGACCTCCTATGTGTGCATCTGCGTCTACGTGCATATTGCAAAACTGCTTCCCGGCTCCATCAACCTCCTGCATCAATATTTTGAGTGGGTTCAAATGATTGAATACAAGCATGTGCCATTTTGATGTCGCAAATGCCATGAGCATGGGCATCTCTTCAGGGATTTCCCTCTTTATCATGTCAACCAGACCTCAAAGAATGATGACAAACCTATTGTAGAAGGCTTCACCAAGGTCCAGAACTGACGACAGTAATAGAAAAAGCATTAGGTAAACTCGCAAAACTCTAATCCTACTATGAACAATAGTTTTGCGGCTTTATCCAATCTCCCAGAAGATACGGCCACAGATACTGAGGGAGTAGAACCCAACGGCAAGAAAAAAAATATCGATCTGGATGCTCAGATCCCCCTCCAAGACTCTATTAAATCCAGGATCCTAACTGCTAAGAAGTTCACCTCCTCCTCAAGCCCACCCCCTCTGCCAGAAAACCCAAAAATATCACAGTCTGAAGAAATCCCCATGGAAGAAGATCTAGTTTCAATAGACTTTGGCGACTTGGATATTCTTAGAATGCAGGAAGCATGTCTTAATAAATCCTACCACTTCATCCCATTGGGCTAGATTCAAACCCTAACATCTGTCCTCTCCAAAGCCAGAGCAGCCCCCTGCCTTGGGATCCAAGGAAGTTCCTCTAGAGAGATAAAAAAGAACACCAAAGAAACCAAGAAAAGGGGCAGAAGAACTGATCTCTAGTGTATCATTGTGGTTGGACACCAACTTCTTGAATCAGGTCAATATGCCCAGCTCACTGAGTTCTTTCCCACATGCCCCAATCTTTCTTGATGAATATTATCTCCTAGAATATTAGAGGAACTAATAGCCCTTCTAAACGTGGAATGATAAAGAAGAAATTCCATAGAGAACACCCTTCCCTCTTAATGATTCAAGAAACTAAAAACACTCACCTCCACCTCTAAATCCTCCTTCCGCGACTCTGGAAAGTTTGTAGGGTTGTATCTTTTGATGCCTCTGGGGCCTCTAGAGGTCTAGCCATTTCTTGGAAACCTCATGAAATCAGTCTTTCCAACTTCTTAGCTACCTGAAATACCATATCGGCCTATTTCCACATCCTGGGCTCTAGAATACATGGTTTCATCACTAATGCTTACAATCTACAACACCTTCCCCACAAAATCTAGCTACTCAACTATCTCTCCTAGCTTCATACTCAAATCCCCAATTCCCACTAGATTCATGGGGGGGACTACAACATATAACGGCGCTTGAGGAAAATAAATGGGGATGTAGGGTCCTAGAAGCGGATATCATTCAATTCAAATAATTTATTGCCTCCAATGCCCTGATCGATCTACCAACTTCCAATGGATTGTTCACCTGGAACAACAAAAGAGGCGGAGAAAACCAAATCGCATCTAGGTTTGATCTGAAAGGAGTGTATTAGTTTTGTTGTGTTAAGTGCCCTTTCAGTAATATAAACATATAAAATTTGTCTTCATTCGTTTGCTTAAGAAATGAGTGTTTTAACCATGAAACATAGATGAATTTGTTAACTTTAAGCATGAAAATAAGCCTTAAAAACACCATACAGTAGTTTATAATAGAGAAATACAATCACACATAAGTTTTACACAATAGGCATGATTAAGTAGTTCACCCGTCCTAGGCTATACCTGCTGGTCCAGCTCCCAATGGCATGTCCCTCTTTTTCATTATGCTCAAAATTGAAAATTACACGTGTTTACAGGCCTCTATTGGATGTTTTCTCTGCACCAATGGCTCCAGAATTCTCAAATTAGTCTAGGAAGACTCTTGTTTCACCAAAATTGGTCGAAAATTGACCTCCTAGTGCATTTTTCCTAATGTCATCTAGAAAAGCTCCACTAAAAGTGGAGACTTCCACTTAACTGAAGTTAAATTTAGTAAAAATCCCTAAAATTAGGGGCGCACTCCAAATTTAACAGATCGTTAACCATGGCATTAAATATTTTGGGCGGGGTGGTCACATACCGACCCGCCGCCGTTATCTCCGCGATCTAACAGTTTGAACTCCGCAAATAAAGTGGGCAGAACCCGGAGTTGTAGTGGTTCCATAAACTATGGCATTTAAAACATTACAAACTGCCCATGTGATAGTTGCAAACCTCTGCCAGAGTTAATGTTTAATATAACCGTTAACTGAAACTTTTAGATGTTACCATGGCATGTGATGGAGTTTACCGCCTGCCAGAGTTACGGTTTAAACAACCTCTGGTTAACACGTTGGGGTCTCAGTGCCGTCGGTTATATGGTGGTCTGGGCTAGCCCCTTTTTTTAATCCGCCCGTAAATTTGTTAAACCATAAATATAAGTTGCAGCTCTATAGGGTTAAGAACCACCCGTAGAGCAAGTGGTAAAACTGCCCGCGCCCACGCCCGAGGTCTCCAGTTCAACTCCTGTGCACTCCAACAAATTTTACCACTACATCCTGAGGACACGTGGCAGCCTCCAGGCTTGCCGCATGTCACTCATCCGACGGTCCAAAACAAAACCATCAATGGTCAAAAAACACATCTCTGTAACACTAAAATCAATGATCCACAACATGCCACTTGGAAAAATCTGGTTAACTTAGGAAAATGGAATATTCCTGAAATATACCTGCTGACTGTACCTGCATGATGACTAGGCATCTAGTCACAAAAAAAAATTTGTTTGGGAAAACGGACAAAACGCCATACGACATCAGTTTCTCGAACCATTCGCAGTGCCGAAATCGCAATGATGAGACCTTTCTGGTCGCTCAGGTTCAGTCCTGTTTCGAGCACTTTCAATTTTGAGCATAACACATGATCTCATGATCACACCTCCCCATTGGGAATCTTTTGGACCCAAAAATACTTTGAATTACTTGTTCAGAAGACGAGGGTACAAATCCCTCACCTTTTCCACCTCCATCCATCTTGCCTTACTCGGTTTGTTGCCCTTGAGCCCAATTCAAAGATAATCGACACTTCCCCTTTTAGAAGTGTGTGTCCTCCTATCAAGGATGGAATCCTCCTTGAGCTCGTCCAGAAATTCTGGCGAGAAATCTTCTATGGATGGTAGTTGAATATCACTCCCTTGATCATTAATCAAAGGAGGCTCATACAAACGTAAATTCTCCACATTGACAACGAAATACACTTTCATATATGAAGGCAAGTTAAGTTGAAATGCATTATTACCAACTTGTTTAATGATCTTGAATGGACCATAACGAATGGGCTTGAGCTTTTTACCTTCTCCTTGCATCCTTTCTTTGCTTATGTGCAACCATACTTCATCTCCTTCTTGAAATTTGTGATCAACCCTATGTTTGTCATGCCTCTCCTTGTACTTGCTTTGACTCTTCTCAAGCTATTATTGAACTTGTTGACGAATAATCTAAATTTTCTCAATGAACTTTTGAGCCTTGTCAATATCATTGTTCTCATCAATTGCAACATCCTTCTCAAAGATGAATTCTAATGGCGATTTCGGAAAATACCCAAAGCAGGCTTCAAAAGGTGAAGTATTTGTAAAAGAGTGTTTGGCCCAGTTGTAAGCGTGCTGAATGTAATGGAATTATTAATCCCGCAACTTGTGATGTTTGCTACAATATCCTCTCAATATATGCACAACGGTTATGTTCACCACCTCGTTTTGGCCATCAGTTTGCGGATGAAAAGCAGTACTCTTATTCAACTTTGTGTCCATCATCTTCCAAAGATTGGACCAAATATTCCCAACGAACCTGGAATCCCTGTCACTAACAATAGAAATTGGAAAACCATAATGAACCCATACATGTTGAAAATAAAGTTCAGTAGTTTGTTCAACAGTAATGGTTTTCTGACATGGCATAAGTATACACATTTTATTGAATCCATCCACAACTACATAAAGATAATCATGATGTTTTCTTGACATAGGTAGACCTCCAACAAAGTCCATGGAGACACTCTCCCATGGCCTTGATGGTACCGGTAGTGGTGCGTACAACCCAAGCTTCCTATTGCTAGGCTTGCTTGTTGCACACATAGAACATCCTCTTATAAAACGTGACATACTATCTATCATGCGAGGCCAATATCAATACCTCTGTAGATGCACCATTGTTTTGCTTACCCCAAAGTGTCCAGCAATAAGAGATGAATGAGCCTCTCTCATGACACTAAGTCTCTCTCCTTGTGGTATACATAGCTTGCCCAAATGAAACAACAAATTTTTATGCATGTGATAATCATTTTCCTCAACTTGATTCCCTTCACTCAAAATAGCATACACATCTTGAAAATCAATATCAGATGCATACTATTCTATGTAACTCTCATGTACAATAGATTCATTTTTAAGCAAAGTAGAAGAACTTATAATTGGCCTTGAAAGCATATCAACAACTTTATTGTAAATATCTTTCTTGTACCTTATAAGCAAGTGAAACTGTTGAATAAATCCCATCCACCTGAAATGTCATGATTGCAGCAATTTTGTTTGCGACTGCAAGTACTGTAATGGTTGGTGATCGTTATGTATAATCGTCTCTTTATCCATCAAGTAGTGTTTCCACTTCTTGACGCTTTGTAACAATGCATACAACTCTTTGACATAAGTTGTATAATTAATTACAGCACCATTGAATGTTTCAGAGTGAAAATTGATAGGCTTACCAGGCTGCAAAAGTACTGCGCCCATGGCATAAACACTAGCATCGGTTTGTATATCGAACGGCTGTCTCAAATCCGGTAATGCAAGGACCAGAGCTGAACTGATCTTGTATTTTAAAGCTTCAAGAGCTTGTTGTTGTTTGCCTCCCCATTGGAAGCCTTTCTTCACACTTGTCACTGCATGCGTAGGAGCTTCTATGGCAAAAAAGTTAGCAATAAACTTTCTCCAACACTGAGTTGCACCTAAGAAACTTCTTACCTTGCTTACTGTTTTGGGAGTGGGCCAATTCACAATGGCTTCCACTTTATAAGGATCAATTCTCAATGCGCCTCCTCCTACAATGTGTCCCAAATAAATCATAGAAGTCTTTCCAAACTCGCACTTAGAAATATTAAGAGATAATTGCTCTTTCTTCAAAACATCAAGTACCCTTATAACATGCAAGACATGTTCTTCTCTTGTTTTGTTGAAAATGTGTATGTCATCTAAATACACAATCACAAATTCATCAAGAAATGGACGCAAAACATTATCCATAACACGCATGAAAGCCGTCGGTGCATTACAAAAACCAAATGGCATAACCAACCACTCAAAGAGTCCTTGTTTGGTTTTGAATTCAGTCTTCCATATATCACTTTCTGCAATTCTTACTTGATGATATCCACTTCGTAAATCTAACTTAGTGAAAAAACTTTGCTTCTTTCATCTGATCTAGCAAATCATCTATCCTTGGGAGTGGGTATCGATTCTTTACCGTTATCTTTTTCAAAGCTCTGAAGTCAACACACATGTGCCAAGTCCCATCTTTATTCAGAATCAAGACTATGGGTGAACTGCATGGAGAAGTGCTTGGCCTTATGAGTCCCTTGTCCAAAAAGTCCTTGATTTTCCTCTTTATTTCAGAATTCTCCATTATCGACATGTGATACATGCCGATGTCTGGTAGAGGACAATATTGTTGCAATTGAATCTCATGTTGAATCTCCCTTTTAGGAGGCAATCATATTGGCTCCTGAAACATCTCATGATGTGCATCAACTACATCATATAAATTTGATTTCAACTTAGGATCACAATATTCAAATGACTCATGATTAACATCAGCTTTAGGCTTAATCATTAGAAGAACAAAATTCCATCCTCTTTACCTGTCCAGCATTTACCATTGCAATATTTGTCTTCTTGCGATGTGCTCTAACAATGTACTCCTTGCCATCTTTGAATAAATGGTATTTTTTCTCATGGTGATGGAAGATCGCTTTCCTGTCATACAAGTAAGGACTACCCAACACAACACCTGTAATATCAAGCGGAACCACATCTAATTCAATTGTGTCAACAAAATGTGCAGTTATTGCAAAGCACAATATGAACTTCTTTGAAACCTGTAAATTTGCATCCTTACAAATCCACCCAAGTGGATATGGTTTTGGATGTGGAATGCTCTCAAGATTAAGTTTTTTGACCAATTATTCAGAGATTAAGTTTTCTTGTGACCCACTGTCAAACAATGTATCAATCTTGGCATTTATGGATATGACCCTCACATGAAACAGTTCATTTCTCTCTTCTTCATTTAGAGCTTGTATATGACAGTTTGAAGTACTAGTACTGGGTTTTGTTTCAATTTCTTTCCCCTTCATGTTCTTCAATCCCATGGCTGTAATTTTAGTTTCATCACATGAATCCTCTCCTAAGTAATGTTGAGTTTTAGCTGCAATTTTCTGCTTCCCTTTGTTATTGTTAAACTTGGGTCTCTTTTCAGGATGTAATTTCCAACAATTTTTCTCTTCATGGCCTTCTCTTGAACAATGTTTACAAACCACTTTATATCCCTCTTTCTTGACAAATGCATTCTTTTTTCCTTTTCATTTTGAGGTCTTCTCTTTGTTTTTCCCCTTAAAAGGTTTATTTCTACCCTCTTCAAAACTATTTTTCCCTCTAGCTTCTAGATGTGTGGCTTGAACACATACCTCATATAGACTTGTAGGACTAAACATGAGGATAGTATGTTTAAGGTAGCTATGTAAGCGCCCTATGTACTTGAGAAAAGTATCTTGACTCTGTGAATCTACCCCTAATAAGAGAGCTCTTCTCCTAAATTATTGGGTGTAGTCTTGTACATTTTATCCTTTCAATTGTCTAAAATTTTGCTAGTTCATTATGGCTTTCTGCATGTGAGCTAATGGATAAAACTATTGTTTTATTGCAGTAATTAAATCAATCCATGATAGAATAATGTTACCATGCTTTTTGATCTCCTCCTTTGTCTTGGCTTCCCACCAAACAAGAGTTGCACCTTCCATCCTCAATGAAGCTAGTTGGATTTTGGTATCATCATCATGAAGGTTTTGAATTCTCAAATAAACCTCCAATTGCCTAATCCAATTATCAATATTTTATGCATTGACTTCACCATTAAACATTTGCAATTCAAACTTAACATCAAGTTTTATAAAAGGAATTTTACAAGTTTTCTTTGACTTATGTGACTGGTGTACTGAAGATGAAGTAGAGGATGATGATGATGAGGGTGAGGATGGTGAATTTCCACTGCCTCTATTTCCTACATTTCCCTTTTTTTATTTATCTTCATCATTGTAGCCTCCTAATGATCCCCGACCTTCCTTGTGAAGTTTGGATCCTTCTCCTTCTATTATTTCATTCCTTTCTTGATAAACGACTCTCACCATTTCAGTCATGTCAAGGAATGCTTTCCTGAACACTCTTTATTCTTCTTTGCGATCCTCCTCTTCATGGGTTTCTTCTTCTCCTGGAGGCATGCTTATTTCTTATTCTGCTTCTTGTGGAGGTGAACTAGGTGGTGGAGAATGTGGAAATCTTGCCTTCCTTTGTTGTGGCTCACTTTAAGAACCTCTTGCTTCCACCAATTTGCCTCCTCCTCTCTTAAGCTTGAGCCTAGTAAACATGAAAACCCTTGCAAACAGTTAACAAATATTTTCACAAAAAAACACCATAGATTAAACTCTAGCTCCGATACTAAACTTGATCTGAAAGGAGTGTATTATTTTTGTTTTGCTAAGTGTCCTTTCAGTAATATAAACATGTACAATTTGTCTTCGTTTGTTTTCTTAAGGAATGAGTGTTTTAACCATGAAACATAGATGAATTTGTGAATT
Source organism: Pinus albicaulis (assembly GCA_034641835.2). Classification (NCBI taxonomy): domain Eukaryota; kingdom Viridiplantae; phylum Streptophyta; class Pinopsida; order Pinales; family Pinaceae; genus Pinus; species Pinus albicaulis. Next base: position 234,748,365 of record CM076581.1, on the reverse strand, counting down.
TTAAGCATGAAAATAAGCCTTAAAAACACCATACATCAGTGTCTAACAGAGAAATACAATCACACATAGGTTTTACATAGTAGGCATGATGAATCAGTTCACCCCTCCTGGGCTACATCTGCTGGTCCAGCGCCCAATGGCATGTCCCTCTTTGTCATTATGCTCAAAATTTCAAATTACATGTGTTTACATGCCTATAATGGTTTTTTTCTCTACACAAATGGCTCCAGAATGCTCAAATTATTCTAGGTAGACTCTTGTTTCACCCAGATTGGTCGAAAATTGACCTCCCAGTGCATTTTTCCGAATGTCAGCTAGAAAAGCTCCACTAAAAGTGGAGACTGGCACTTAATTGAAGTTAAATTTAGTAAAAATCCCTATAATGAGGGGCGCGCTCCAACTTTAACAGACCATTAACCATGACATTAAATAGTTTGGGCGAGGTGGTCACATACTAACCCCCCACCATTATCTCCGCGGTCCAACAGTTTGAACTCTACAAATAAAGTGGGTGGAACCCAAAGTCTTAGTGGTTCCATAAACCGTGGCATTTAAAACATTATAAACCACCCATGTGATAGTTGCAAACCTCCGCCAGAGTTTATGTTTATTATAACTTTTAACTAAAACTTTTAGATGTTACTGTGGCATGTGATAGAGTTTACCGCCCACTGGAGTTACAGTTTAAACAACCGCCAGTTAACACGTTGGGGTCTCGGTCATAGTCACCGGTTATATGGTGGTCAAGGCTGGCCCCGTTTTTTTATCTGCCCATAAATTTGTTAAACCATAAATATAAGTCGCATCTCTATAGGGTTAAGAACCACCCGTAGAGCAGTTGGTAAAACTGCCCGCGCCTGCGCCCAAGGTCTTTTGTTCGACTCTTGTGCCCTCCAAAAAAATTTACCACTGCATCCTGAGGACATGTGGAAGCCTCTGGGCTTGCCACATGTCGCTCATTCGATGGTCTAAAACAAAACCATCAACGGTCAAAAATCACATCTCCGTACCACTAAAATCAACGATCCACAACATGCCACGTGGAAAAATCTAGTTAACTTAGGAAAATGGAATATTCCAGGAATATACCTGCTGAATGTACATGCATGTTGACTGGGCATCTAGTCACAAAATTTTTGCTGTTTGGGAAAACAGACAGAATGTGATATCTTCCTCATACGACATATGTTTTTCGAATCGTTCACGGCGTCAGAATCGTAATGACGAGACCTTTCTGGTCGCTCAGTTTTGGTCCTATTTCGAGCACTTTCAATTTTGAGCATAACACATGATCTCCCGATCAAGGTTGGACTAATTTTTTATCACTAAATCTCTCCTGTCATGTGGGGCAGATATTGATATACCAATTTTTGGTCATTTAACCTGTTACTATTAGATGGACTAAAGTGCACCATGTAAGACCAATTTTACCATAGTAAAATTGCTTTCACTATGAGAAATAATTTAATAACCCATATTTTATTAAATTATTTATGGTCTAAACAGGGAATCCATGAGGAATAATTAAACAAATCCTTATTTGTTTGATTTTCCTCTAGGGATAATTAACTAAACCACTGTTTAATTAAAATTCCTGGTCATATTTAACCCAAAACATGAGAATTAATTAGATTAACCATTATTTATATTATTATTCTCTAGGAATAATTATTTAAATCATTATTTAATAATATTCCTTGTTAAATTTGACTAAATCATTTATAAAAAATTGAATAAATCATTATTTATTTAATTATTCCTTAACCTCATCCTTGAAATAATAAATAAAGGGAGCTCTGGTCTACGAAACCAGAGATTCTGGGTTCAATCCCCAGTGGAGTCGCTAGTTGTTAGTGTGAATCCTAATCACAAGCGTACGAAAAAAGCTCACTTTAGTTGTGCATAGCAAACAACCCTAACATCAAATGTGGCTGTCAATTTCATTAGATCTGCAGTAGGTGATCAGAATAAATGCTACAAAAATCCACTTCTCACCCTATCTAGATTTAGTTAATAATATTTTAATTATGCACCAATATCTAGACTAACTCAATATTTTGTTATAAATAGAAGGGTCTTCCATTCATTCATTACCTTTTGTTACCTTGAGATCACCTTTTGATCTATACTTTTGATATGACTTTGATCCTCCATCATTGTCATATTTTTTCTACTTTTTTCTTGTGAGATCCCTTTGAGTTCCATTTTGTCTGGGTATTCTGCACCATCAAGAGAGAGAGATCTTGGATCAAAGTGTTGAGGACATACAAGAACCCATCCCATTGAGGGGGACTAGTAACATCTTTCTATGTTCCCTTCCCAGGTGTCATAATACAAAAAATTATTTATAAATTCTTGTCTTGTCTATTGGATGTATGGAGCAACTCTTGTTTATTTTTGTTGTTTAATGTCTTTAACAACATAGATCTAGATTTTTGTAGAATTTATTATGATCACCTATTACAGATCTAAGGAAGTTGAGAGATACATTTGATGTTAGGGTTGTTTGTTATGCACAACTAAAGTGAGCTTTTTTCGTATGCTTGCGATTACAATTCACACTAACATATATTTTTACCACCATCCTCCCCACTGCGGGATCAGATCACTGGCCTGTATGCATGCAATGCAACCAACCTAGCATCCTTCTTGGCATCCATTCCATTTTGAAAAATTCTGGCTCACTCACCCAAAATTTCGGGAAATGGTCGAACATTGGTGGACTCACATGAAATTCCCTAGAGTCTCTAGGATGTACACCATTCAACAAAATCTTAAATCCCTCAAGGTAAAGCTTAAATTTTGGAACAAGCACACCTTTGGAAACATCTTCCAAGACCAACTCAAGCTGGAGCAGAAGATGGATAATCTTCAGCAAAGGATAATTCTGGAAGGGAGACAGACGGATCTAAATCTTCAAGAAGAGCAACTCACCTCCCAGCTAGAAGCTAAACATCAACAAGAGGAAATCCTTTGGAAGCAGAAATCGAGAATAAAGTGGTTAAAGGAGGGGGGAAGAAATACAGGTTTCTTCCATCATTCCACCATTCAACATATAATGCATAACAGAATCTCGTCGCTCTGCAATGCCCAGGGAGAGCACCTGGAAAACCATAAAGATATCAAGCATGAACTAGTATCCTATTATAGAGATATTCTCTCTGAGGAACATCCCGATCGATTGGAAGTGATAAACAAAATTATCCAACACATTCCCCCTCTTATCTCTAAGGAGCACTACTCTCTGCTTATGAAATCCTCTACCCTTTAGGAATTCAAAGTAGCAATTTCTCAACTTCAGGATGGCAAAGCTCCGGGACCTGATGGCTTCACAGCCAACTTGTTCATTTTTTCTGGGACCTGATCAAGCATGAAATTTGGGAGGTTTTTGAAGAGTCTCACATCAAGCAATGGGTCCTTCCCGCACTAAACGCCATTTTTCTCACTCTCACACCCAAGGAAGACAATGTCGCTTCACCCAGTAAATATTTTCCCATCTCTTTATGAAATGTTATCTACAATATCATTTCCAAAGTGGTGGCCAATCGTCTCAAGCCTCTCTTTCCCCTCCTCATCTCTCGTGATAAAACTGGATATGTGGAAGGCAGGAAAATCCTTGACAGAATTATTATGGCCCATGAAATCATTCACTCCCTAAAATTTACCAAAACTCCTGGAATGATTCTCAAGTTGGACCTCTCAAAAGCTTTCGACAAACTGAGTTGGGAGTATATCAAGTATGTCCTGCAGGCTTTTGGCTTCTTCCAAGAGTGTATTAACTAGATTTTCTCCCTCACTTCCTCAACTTTCTTTTCCATCTTGGTTAATGGCTCTCCTTCGGAAACCTTCTACCCCTCTCGAGGCGTTCGTCAAGGGGATCCACTCTCCCCCTTCTTGTTTGTCCTCATGGTGAAAGGCCTTGGTCGGGCATTAAAATCTTATGCTCTGCAAGTTAATCTTCGTGATCTCTAGGCTCACAATTGTGGGCCTCTCACCCACCATCAATTCGTTGATGACAATATGCTTATGGGGAACCCCTCGGTTCAGGAAGCTTGCAGCATCCATTCCATTCTGACCACCTTCTCTGATGCCTCGAGCACCGCCATCATCCTTGAAAAATCCCAGCTTTTCTTTTTCAACACCCTAAATGTAACCCAACAAAACATCGCCAGAATTCTGGGCATTTCCATCACTTCCTCCCTTGCAAATATCTGGGAGCCCCGCTCACCGACTATGCTCTTAAGCACTCCTCTTGGCATGAAATTCATGAAAAGTTAACAAGCAAGCTTTATTCATGGAAATTTTGTTCGCTTAATATGGCCAACCATTTGATCCTTGTCAAATATGTCCTCCAATCTATGCCTTTGTACATGTTCTCCATTTTGGCAGCACCCAAATGGGTTCTCAAATCCATCTGGAACCTCCAACGCACTTTTCTTTGGGGAGGTGACAACAAAAAAAAAAATGGGCTCTGGTTAATTGGGACAGTCTCTACACCCTGAAATCTCAAGGAGGACTTGGACTCCAAGATCTAGAAGCAAGCAACTCCTCCCTGGCAGCGAAAATCTGGTGAAAATGGATTACTCATCCCTCCTCTCTCTGGGATCAATTATGGAAACAAAAGTATGCCCTGGACTGGGATTACCATGACTTAATTAGATTCTCTGAAGACAATAATGGATCACTCATATGAAAGGTAGCCTATCAACAGAAGTACCTCATTCAAAATCATAGCTTCTGGGAAATCTGCAATGGCTTCTGGGCCCGTTTATAGGAAGACTCATGGAAAAAACTCCCCAGCATGGCCAGTCTATTCCACCTAGATCATTGGCATAACTTCATTAGAAACCCCAATCTTATCAAGGTCAAACATTATTGGTGATAGGGGAACCACACTCATCTCAGAACTTGGAAGCATCCAGACAACTGGCTCGCCGAGTGGTGAGAGGAAACTCTTGTCAACATCTAGACATAACTTCAAAAAAGGAAAATTAAGATCAAACATGGGGATGATATCCTGAGATGGGGATACTAGCCTAAGGGACAATACACCACAAAATAGGCTCACTATCTTATGGACAAGGACAAAAAAATACAGCAGGACATTATCTGGAACAAAATTTGGTGTGCCAACCTTTGGCCAAAGGTCTCAACCTTTTTGTGGCTTCTAAGAAAAAGGAAAATCCTGACCTGGGATAACATTCTCAAATGAGGGTTCTATGGACCCTCATTCTGCCCTATGTGTCGTTCCAACCAAGAAAAAATTGATCACCTTCTGGACAACAGCCCTGTCGTAAACTTCATTTTGGATTGGGTGGCTATGTTATGCAGAAGAACAAATAAGGTACAGGGGAATGTGATCCATGCCATCCCCTCCTGGCACCCAGACCCCTACCACAGTAATTTTCTCAATCTCCTCTGGAAAATCATCGTAGGCTTCATTTTTTGGGAGAGCTGGAAGGAGAGAAATAGATGCATATTCAATGGTGAGACCTGCTCCCAGGAAGGGATCTAGGACATCCTCAAGGGGCATATCCAGGAAACGTTGTTCCTCAACCACTGGTCTCAAGAGGACATACCAACCTCTCCTCAAGAAAATATTATACTGCAGAATTGGAACTTTACAGCTCAGATCCCAGCTAACCACTCTGCTCTGACACTCTCCAGTCCCTTGGTGTGGAGCCCGCCCCCTCTAAGTGATTTCAAATTGAACTTCAATGGTGCCTCCAAAGGCAATCTGAGGGAAGTTGGCTTCAATGGTCTATTCCGAAATAGTCAGGGAAAAATTCTCAAGATATGTCATGGCTATTTAGGATGGGACTCCAACAACACCGCTGAGCTAGAAGGTCTCTTCCAGGGACTAAGAATCGCAGTCGCGAAAAAATTTTGTCCCCTCACAGTGAAAGGGGATTCCCAACTCATTGTCAACATGGCTTCTAAGCTCCAAAATGGCTCCAGCTCGGCCAAGCTCTCTCTAAGCTGGAGACTTGCGACAACCATGGTCATGCTATAAAACACAATCACTCATATTGGTGCCACACAGTTCAACCACGTGTGAATGGAAGACAACAAAGTGGTGGACAGACTATCCAATAAAGGTGTTGACGTGGCAACTGATATCTTTATTAGTGAATTTCACACCCTAACCACCAGCACTCTCAGGTCTCATTGTGAGGACCTAGCTTAGTAGGACATCATCTCCCCAGACGTGGGTTTTAAAAGGCACGATGGAGTGCATGCAAGGGGACATATGGCTCCCATAAGCAAGCCACCTGCCTCATTTTCTCCCCCCCCCCCCCCCTGTCTAGCCAATGAAGGTGTTAACCTGGCAACTGAGATCTTCATTAGTGAATTTCACACCCTATCCACCAGCACTCTCAAGTCCCATTGTGAGGACCTAGCTCAGTAGGACATCAGCTCCCCAGACGCGGGTTTTAAAAGGCACAATGGAGTGCATGCGATGGGACATATGGCTCCCATAAGCGAGCCACCTGCCTCATTTTCTCCCCCCCCCCCCTATCCCTGTCTTAATGCAAAGGCGTGTGAGGAGTATTGCCTCAGGTTGGAAAATCGCCGGCAGGCTGATGGGAATGTTGAGATTTATTGATATGCAGGAGGGGCGTCACGCAGAGCACAGAGATGAGGTCAGCCACCAAAGGACGCATGTGCGAGAAGCTTCCATCCTCACGAGGCTTACCCTTCAAGTCATCTTCAATCAAGATTTTCATCCCATTGTGTTGAGTTTCCTGGTGAGCTTCCATAGAAGGGTCTCCTGCAGTGAGGTATGTAAGAGGAGGATGCTCTGGTATCTTTACTACATCTTGCCAACCCTCATGTCGAGGCGAAAAATGAGATGTATACGTGGGTGACACTTGGATGTGCAGGTCCTTGATGATGATGATGAGGTCCATGAAAAGTGGGAATATTTATACTATGTGCATAACATCCCTGTGCACATTCGATGCCAAGTTGATGCACTAGAGTTGGAAGCCCTGGCCGGTGTTGTGAAATCCTAAAGTACCTTGGCGAGGCACTACTGGCTCATGAAGAATTTTTTTTCCACCTCACTGGTTCACCATCAACTCTCAACGGACAGGCTAGATCACCAAATCATCCAAGGTAGCCATGCATTGGAAAAAGCTCGTGAGGCCATGGACCTTATCTTCTATGACCGTGAGCTCCGTTTCCAGGTGGGAGGGAAACAGGTGGTGAATATCTTCCACCCCCTGCCTTGCACTGCCCTAAAACCTCCGAGTCCTATGGTGCTCGTGAGACCCAAGCCCAGGAGAACCAGATTGGGGCCAAGAGTGCAGGTTAACAGGTTCCAAACATATGGGAGAGATGTAGATGCCTCCACCTCCTTTGTGAGTAGGCTGTTTGCGGAAGGCAAACGCAATGCTAGAAAGGGCACAACAGATGAACGGGTGGCAGCGATGCTCGCGAGTGGTGGTGCTCCCTCCGGGAGAAAAATGGATTGCAAAGAAATTCTTAACAATCTGCATGCCCAGTCGTTACGTGACCGAACCCAAGGACTCCAAGTGTACTCCATATAGCCTCTATGCCTATTGGATTCTGGAGGAATTACTTCCCTATTTTTTTATGCTTTCTGGTGTCTGTCTATCAATTTGGCCTTTCTGGTATCTGTCTATCAATTTGGCAAAATCTCAAGGTTTTTTTTTTTTTTTTCCAGCACTTTGTCTGGTTTTTAGTTATGCTTTTGAACATGCTGCGACTGGTGGGTTGGTTTCCCTCTGTTGGGCACCAGTGCCAATCAAACTCTGATTTTGAATGCGTTGGGGGTTGAGCATCGTTGGCTCCCCTGAATGCTTTGGTCACCTAGCCTATAATATATTTTTTGTATAATAATACAATAGCTGGAACTTTACAAAAAAAATGAGTTGGATTATGCAACTTATATATATATATATATATATATATCTGTGTGTGTGTGTGTGTGTGAGGTATATTACATGTTTGAAGTTAAAAATATTTATGATATAATTATCAACACAATGTAACTATTCTATGTGTTGTTTTTATTTGTGTTGAAATTTGCAAATACAATTTTTGGTGACATTGTTATTTTCCATTATTTAAATTATATTTTTTATTGCATAAATGGATTCAACACCTTATAACTCAAATCTAAAATTCCAAGAAATCTCTATGAATTATAAATATCTATTAATTATGTTGAAGGCATACACCAGGGATGACCTTTTCCCAATACTTGTCATCATAAATGGATTTTTTGTTTTGATATGTCTCAATATTCAATACGTACAATCAAGGTAGAGATGGCTAGATCTTAATATTTAATATATTTGGAAAAAATATGGATGGATCTTAATATATAAGGGTGAATCTATGTTGAAGGTTAAAATAAGTTGCTCACTTTATGTTTCTGATTTTGGACTCTAGCACTGGATAAACAATTGTTGTAAAGTTTGGAATGAATAACTAAGGATGATTAAATAGTTTTCAATAATTATGAAATGGATGAAGGAAAAAAATTTAATTGAGTTGTAAGAATTTGAATGCAACCTTCACAATGAAAACATTTCTAAGATTGAAAGTGGGGTGAATTGTGTTTCAGAGAGGTAAATAGTATTTCAAAAAAATGTGATGAGGATATACTTAGAAATAGAGAGAGCAGACATTGTTACACACAAATCACACAGAATATTTATTGATCACAATGGTTACATTTATATAGGAATAAATGACTCGTCTAGATCCTATAATAATGGATCTAGATTTATAAAAATAGTTAATACAACTCACACATAGGAAAAAAAATACTTCTAGAATAACTCTTCAGGACTCACAATAACAACTTGTAAAACACTCTCCCTTAATGCTTACATGGAAAACATTGAAAACACACATTACAACAACAATATTTATCTTCGTCTAATTAGTATTCATCAACACTTACACCCACTCTGGAATCTTGTAGACATTACACTCTTTCTTCAACCATAAATTTTGAGCTATCACTTGATCTCCATTTAAAATATCCTTACTTCTCACTATCATCAACAAACTTGTAGGACTGGCAATATTGACATACTCGGCTCATCGGGGCTTCCATGAGAAAAATAGTCAAGTACTAAAGCATTCTATTGACATATCTCCATCTGTTGAATATATAGTCTTTCGCTATATTCCCCAGTTATCTAGGAAGGAATTTTGGGTACTAAAAGTATTCAGAAGTCAATCATACAAGGTGACCTCTTAAATACTCTGTAACAACCACACCTAACTTACCCCATTGGGGTGGCTACTACTGATAACCCAACCCTTCTTGTGCTTTCAAAAGAATGGGATAAAATCCCCCTTGTTTTTTTTCTTCTTTATATATATATATATATGATGACACCCAACGCAACACCTTGTGGACCCCAAAACTTACCCACCAGATCCAACGATTACCAGATGAGAAGGGAGATTGAAGGTGTGCGTCGGATTACATCAAGCTAACATGCTTGAATGTTAACATGCAAGGGAGTGATGGAATCAAGGTTATGTCCCATGGTTCCAGTGCTTTCATCAGATAGCCCACGACACATCTTCCCATCTGACAGTCAAGAATCATTGCGCCACCTTGCCCCTCCTCCCCATTAACATCATAAAGAGGGGTGTCGCAAGTCACTTCTACCATATATCTCAGTGAATCCCCACCATTTGATCTCATAGTGGTGGTCCCTGTGCACTGCCAAGATCCTATCACATCATCCCCCTACCCTTATCCCAATGCCTCCCTTTTGTCTCTCCTCTTACATCTCCGGGGTGGGGACCATCGGGACACATCATCCGTGTCCTGTCAACCCTAGCCAACACCTAATTTATACTGTCGGGATGGAGCCTCCGAGGGCGAGCCTCTGGGACACGTGGCATGGTGGGCCATCCCTCTACACTCCCTTGCTTCTGGTTGGCCCACGAAATGGCAGTCCCACGTTACCCCACGCCTAACCATCCTGACTCTCTCCAAATAATCCCCCTTTCACACTTACGGGGAGGGGACCACTAGGACACATCATCCTTATCCCTTCACCGTGACAACCCTCCTTACAACTACTCCTTTTTGGGCCGAGAGGGGACCACTGGGATATGTCATCATGTCCCCACTATCCCAACTTTTCTATGGTGTGCACCTTTTTGGCTTCCGAGAGAAACTCTCTAGGACACGTCATCTGCCATTGTATATATGTGTGTGTGTGTATCTAGAAAATCCATGTAGTTCAAACTGCTAATTGTATTATGCTAAAATAATATACTTGAATCTACTCTACCAATTACATAAACCAATTACAATCGCAAAATCACAAATCATAAAAGAGAAAGAATTATAATCACAATTAAACATTGATTTCTTGGGGAAATTCACAGCTAAAAACCCCGCTATCTCTATATTGGATTAGTCAAAAAATATGAGAATATTACAATGTTTTTCTCTAACATGTGAAACCTTTTCACAATCTTTATCTGTCGCACTTATTCCTAGACAAGCCTAGGCCAATACTTAACTAATTTTATGTCTTCCTGGATCCCTGTTTCCTTCTATTGTTTCCTTGGGTAATTAGCCTCTATTAATTAGGGAAATTCCCAATATGAATTGCGCAATACATCTAGGGCCTTCCTCTAACTGCATGCACCACCTGTAAAATTTGGATGATTATACAACTAATAGTATATTGCCCTTGAACTCCAATCTCAACTGGGTCTTTCTCTTATCTGACGTACATGAGTTATTTATGGTTGATTTATCAGTTATATGATTGATCACTACATGTGGTTCAAGTTCAAGTTCCACACTTTGACCTCTCACTAGTTCCTCCATCAATTGGATCTAGTTAAACTGACTTTAACTCATATAAATTGAGTTAATTAATTACAACTCAAAATAAACTCAACCAGGGCTCATATTTTGTAGGAGCCACTCTACATGACTCAAGTTAGACCGTCAACATGAATTAAGTGAACCAAATAAGTCAAACTAACTTAGTTAAATCGTACAAGTTGTCATGTGATGTGGAATTGAAATTTAATTCTAACTTAATTCAAGGGAAAATTAAATTAGAATCTTTCTTGGTGTCATTTTCAACACTCACTCTCAGCAAGAAAGGGATTATCTGATACCCCCAATCCTACCTCTATGGAACTTGAACTTTCCTTTTGGAAATGCCTTCGTCAATATGTTTGCATCATGTTCCTCTGTAGGAATGTACTCTAGCATCATGATCCACCTCTGCATGCAATCTCTGAGATGGTGATACCATATGTCGATATGCTTGGACCTATCATGAAAAAATGGATTAACCAAGAGTTTAATACAACTCTAGTTGTCACAATAAATCACCATAGGATCCACTTTTGACCAAACAACCAAACAAGGATCTTCCTCATCTAGATAGCCTCATAAGCTGCTTGACTATCATCCATGTACTCTGCTTCTATTGAACTAAGTGAAACTAATCTCTACTTCTTGATGTACTAGGAAACTGTTGTTGACCCAATATTGAAGATTCCTCCTGGTGTGCTCTTTGTGTCGAATGGAATCCCTGCCCAATCTACATCTGTGAAGCCTTGCAGCTTCACTCCCTTTGTCCGTCTATACCAAATACCAAACTGAGTGGTGCCTCTGAGATATCTCAACACATGTTTGGTTTCCTTCCAATAGAGCTTGGTTGTCTTAACCATTTCTTGAATAAGTTGGTTAACCACATAACACATGTTTGGTCATGTGTTCACCAAGTACATAAGTGAACCCACAAGCTGCCTGTAAATGGTAACTTCTACCATTTTGCCTGAATTAGCATCTTCCTTCCTCCAATTCCCTACTAAAGGAGTCTCCATGGGTTTTCTTCTCTCCATGTGAAAATTCTTCAGTATCTCATTGGCATACTTTCCCTGAGAGACAAACAGTTCCCCATCTCTTTGCCAAATTTCCAAACCAAGGAAATAATGCAACATCCCCATGTATTTAATCTCAAATTCTCTTGCCAAATATTCTTTGCAAGAATTTACGAGCTTTGCTTCACTTTTTAGAATTAAATCATCGACATATATACTATAATCAATAATTTACCTTCAACCACAATGTGGTAAAGGTTCATGTTTGCTTCACTTTTGGCCAAGCCCAACCCAGTGAAATAAATCTCGATCCTGGTGTACCAAGCACATGGTGCTTGTTTCAGTCCATACAATGCTCGCTTAAGTCTGCACACACGTGACTCTCTATTGAAGGTCTCAAGTCATTTTGGCTACTCTATGTACACCTCTTCCTCAATCACTCTATTGAGGAAAGTTGTCTTTAAATCTAACTGATGTATTTTCCATCCTCTCTGTGCTGAAAGTGAAAGAATATATTTTATTGAAGAGTGCCTTGATACTGGAGCAAAGGTCTCCTCATAATCTATTCCCTCCACTTGAGATAACCCCAAATTTTGCCTTTTGTTTCTCGACACTCCCATATGTTGCTTGCTTCACCTTGTAGATCCACCTACATCCTACAACTAACTTGCCCTCTGGTCTTGGGACAACTTCCAATGAACTATTTCTGATAATGGATTCAAACTTCTCTACCATGGCATCAACCCATACTGGTTTCTGAATTGCTTCCTCAAATGAGAATGGTTGGGTCTCTACACTCTCGCTCATAAGAGCCATATAGCCAATGTACCAATCTGGGGACTTTCTCTGCCTGCGTTGTGATGTGGGTGCTCCACAATCTCTCTAGCATCATGCAGCAACCTATCAACCTATCTGGTGTGATTCCTTCCACCTCTAGATGTATCTACATGAGTGGGTGCTTCCACTCTCTGCTCCTCTTCTTATGGCTCCTCCACATCTTGAGGTTCTTATTTTGGAGATAAAAGCTCCTCATCTGCATGCAACTGAAGCTCCCTCTCAAGGGAAATTGGCATGTCCTTGCCTTCATGTAATTTCAAATCTTTACGAACCATTTACATCCTCTGAGATGGAAGGTACACTCGATATTTGTGAGGCATATCATGGTACCCCAGAAATATGCCCAACTCAGCTATTGGTTCTAAATTTTTCCATTCATCCATGGTAACATGACGGTAAAATAATGAAACAAAAATTCTAAAGTGTGCCACATCTCTCTTCTCACTGAAAAAAGGCTTCTTCTAGTGTACTTATCTCGAGGATACGATGAGGATTTCTGTTTTGCACAAACATAATTTTTTCGCATGCATCTGCCCACAAGTGCAATGGTAGGCCCTGATCATGTAACATCTCTCGTGCAGCTCCCACGATGCTTATGTTCTTCCTTTATGTAACCCAAATTTTTTGTGGGTTATGGCATGTTATCAACTCCTGTCTAATGCCTTCTAATGCACATAATTTCTTGAATTCATTAGACACATATTCTCCACCGTTGTTGCTCATGAGAGCCTTCACTTTTCTACCTGTGTATTTTTCAACAAGTGCTTTGAACTCAAACAATTTTGAGAACGTATGGTCTTTCTTCTACATGAATAATATACAACACTTGTGTGAAAAATCATCTACAAAAATAACATAATACCTATCCTTGGTCATGGGGACTATCGAGAACAGTCCACACACATTTGAGTGAACTCTTTAAAGGATCGCTTTCGCTGAATTTTCCTTATCATGAAAAGTGGCTTTGGTGTATTTCCCCAACGTACACCCTTTCAATGTATCACGTTGCTCAAGTGCACCCTTGGGAAATCATGTAGAAATATGTTGCATGATATTCAAATCTCCATGGTGTAGATGGCCCAATATTCTATGCCATACCTCACCGACGCCTCGGCTTTGCTCCTTCTCTGCTTTCGTGCTCAAGGTAGCATAATCTTCTACATCCAATTTGTAGAGGTTCTTTACCTGAACCTCAATATTCTTCACTTTTTCCGTGGCTATGTGACAAAGGAACACCTTTCTTTTTTTAAAAACCACATCGTAGCCACGGTCTTCCAACATAACAACTAAAACTAAACTCTTCTTCAACCCTGGAACATACATGACATCTTTAAATGTGAGAGGAGAGCAAGAATCCTTGTGAAAATTAATAGTACCAATGTCGGTCGCATTATACCTTCCATCATCTCGCATCTTGATCTACATCTGGAGGTCCTTCTCCTCCAGGTCGCTGAAGAAATCTTTGTTGCCAGTCATATGGAGTGAAGCTCCACTATCTAGGTACCACACATTGTCCATCACTTATGACACCATGCATGCGATGAGGGTAAAATCCAACTCGAATTTTTAAGCAAGTGCTTCACGTGTCACTCCTCCTGAGGGCTTCTTTTTGGCCTTCTTGTGTGGACACTTCATTGCATAGTATCCCAACTCGTGATAATGAAAGCATTTAATCTTCGACAAGTCCTTCTTCTTGTCTACCTGACCAAAATATGAATTGGAATTGGATGACTTACCTTTCCCTTTATTTTCCTTTCCAACCAAGGCATAATTCTCCTCATCATCATGCTTTGATGGTTATCCATCTCTGGTGTTCTATGTAATCTCTTCTTGTACCAAGTCATACCACAATTGCTCCCATTCTGGGAGCTTGTCCCTCCCATTTATTGAATCTTGGTAATTGTGCCAACTCTTGGGAAGGCCTAGAGTGCTAGTCTCACCAAATCATCTTCGACAAATATAACACCAACACTTCCAAGCTCATCCCGACATTGGGTAAACTTGGTCAAGTACTTTGGTGTTGTGTCGCCCTTCTCCACCTTTATTTTCCTGAGCTTGTCCTTCGATGCCATCTTCCTGTGGTCACTGTTGTTCTGAAACAAATATGTTAAGGACTTCCACATTACAAATGGATTTTCCTTTCTGTGTATGTTCGAGATGATATAATCTCGAACTCCTTCCAGTAGAATCCTTCTAGCCTTTTCTATGCATTTCTTGCACTCTGCTTTTGTCTATGCATCAGTTGGAGTTGGTTTCAAAATTCCCTTCAATGAACTCCTTCAACCCGTTGTCCTCCAATACTTCTTCCATCCGGTCTCTCCAGGAAATGTAATTCGAGCTATCATCAAGAGCATACTCAAGCCTTAGACCATAAAACACCATCCTGATCTTGTTGCTAGCTCTGGAGAAGAAATATGCCAAACTTGTTCCTCCTGCAAGTACAAACTTGTATTCTTCTCTCCTATAGTGATTTCATATTTGATAACATGTAGAATATCTACGTAGATTTAAATTTCTAATTGTAATATGCTAAAACAATAGACTTGAATCTACCCTACCAATTGTGGAAACCAATTACGATCATGAAATAACAAAATATAAAAGAGAAAGAATTTTAATCACACATTACACAATGATTTCCCGGGGAAAGGCATAACTAAAAACCTCACTATTTTTATATTGAATTAATTATAAAATATGAGAATATTACAATGCTTTTCTCCAACCTGAGAAACCTCTGCATTATTTCTATCCGTCTCACTGCTTCCTAGACAAGCCTAGGCTAATACTTAACCAATTTTATGTCTGTCTAGATCCCTATTTCCTTGCGTTGTTTCCTTGGGTAATTATCCCCTATTAATTAAGGAAATTCCCAATATGAATAGCGCAATACATTTAGGGCCTTCCTCTGACTGCGTGCACCACATGTACAATTTGGATGATTATACAACTGATAGTACACTACCCTTGAACTCCAATATAAACTTGGTATTTCTCTAATCTGACATGAATGAGTTATTTATGTTTGATTTATCAGTTATCTGGTTGATCACTACATGTGGTTCAAGTTCAAGTTCCACAATTTGACCTCTCACTAGTTCCTCCATCAGTTGGAACTAATTAAACTAACTTTAGCTTAGATAAACTGAGTTAATTAATTACAACTCAAAATAAACTCAACCAGGGCTCCTATTTTGTAGGAGCCACTCTACATGATTCAAGTTAGACCCTAAACTCGAATTAAATGAACCAACTAAGTCAAACTAACTTATTTAACTAGTACAAGTTGTCATGTGATGTGGAATTAAAATTTTATTCTAATTTAATTCAAGGGAAAATTAAATTATAATATTTCTTGGTGTCATTTTCAACAATATATATATATATATATATATATATATATATATATATATATATATATATATATATATATATATATTTTTTTGTTTGTTTGTTTGTTTGTTTGTTTTTTTATTTTTTTTACTCTCTAGCGCAGAGCTCGATTGCAGAAAGATAGCTGGCATATTTATTTCGAGTTCTCCTCCATAGATCTGTCATGCCCAATACCTCCACTACATCGACTTGACTACAATCTAAGGGTTTCGGTGAAACCACTAAGATTATGTTTCCCTTACTAGTACTTACCCACACTATCTGCATTTTACACAAACTTAAGGCCCACAATGTCAATATGAATGTGAAGCTCCCCATATACAGAGGTTCGGGGAAAATCACACACACGAGACCCATTGACAAAATCTCACCCCTTTTCCAATTAACGTTGTGACCCCTGCATTCCTTTACACACTTAGTGCCCACAATGCTGGTATTAATGCACACATAGATATATTATATAGATGATTCTCCCTTCATTCAAGCATTTAGGGAAAAATCATAATTTTCATATTTATTTAACAATATTTAGTGCAACTTAAATTTAGCAATAAGACATATATCATTGTCTTCAACCATGGTTCCTTTTTTTCTAGCTAGATTTATGTTAAATATAAATAGAATAATTACAATATTTTCTCATCTATTGTTGCCATCGTTCAAACATAAAAGATACATTCATTATTGAAATAACAAGTATAATAAGGACACTTATCTTATCTCTTATAGGAATTTGAGTCTTGGACAAGGACTCTCCACCCAACCATAGACAACTGAAACCAAGCTCACTTGCAACTATCACCCTCAATCCAAATACCAAATACTAAGGGGCTTTCTCAAGGGATTGGAACACCAATTTTCGACTGAAACCAAGACTTTTGAGGACCTCCTTCCTCCACCCACCAGCCACACAACAGTGAAACAAAGCACAAGAAATCAAGAGGTAAATTTCCTCCACCCTCTAGTTGCTCAATGGTAGCCAATAAATACATGCAAATAATCCATAGGATTATTGCCTCCACCCAAAACACAAAAGGGAATCTATAGAAACAAGTCTCCGCCCTAAATATAGTGGTCCCACCCACTTTGGAGAATCTAGAACCCGCTGTAAATTCAGAGCAAGAAATGCTTCAGAGTTCCTCCCTCCAGGAATCCAAGGACAAAATCCTCCACCCATACCATCAAGGGAATTCAAAGAAAACCATATATTCCCTTTGGATTTAAAGGGACTTGAGAGGCATTTTTTTCTCACCAAGGAGAGACCATCATCATGCCAGTGATGTCAACCATATTGTTCTCATTGTATTCTCTTTTCTTCAAAAAATCCTTGATCTTATCTCCTCTTCTCCGCTACATTGTTCTTTGCTAAATATTTCTCAAATGGGTGCTCTGCCTTCATGAAAAATGAAGGAGTGAATCCCCCCTTTCTGAGTCAAACTCCTTCTTTTCCTCTACACTTGTACAACCTCCCAAATCCCTTAATTCTTGTCCTTTTTTCCTTATAAGTGTTTCCCAAGGAAACATGGTCCTGTGTACCTCTCTTTCAGCCCCATTTAATTAAAAAAATTAGTCCATTAGGGCACACTCGCCAACTTTTAATGGTTGTCAAATAGTTCAAATTTTTTGCACAAGAAAACTTTTAAATATCCCAAGCCAGCAACCTCCTCAGCTCTGGAATTTGTGTTCTTTTACTCAACCCTTTTTTCAAACAATTTTTTTTTTTTGTAAAATATTTACATTACATCTGATGATAAGACCATGGTTGGGTTTTTTACAAACCCATCCCCCTTGAGGGAACACCGCCCTCGGTGTTCTGCTCATATGCAACAAAGGAGACAAAAACTAGAAATAAAAAAACATATTGTTTCATGGAGATTTATATTTACAACTCTCTACAATATTTAAAACTACACACACACCCACATATACATTTGCTTCAACCGATAAACAAAAATGGATAATTAGTCGTCATGGCATTAGTCATTTCCTAGGTGGCCTCCTTTTTCAAAAAGTGCCTCCAATGCACTTTGACTTGTTCTATGGCTCCATTCTAGAGCATGAGACTCCTTTGGTATAGAATGCACAATGGCTCTAGTTGGAACTCTCCCTTTGGTTCCAGTTGTAGCGCAAACTAATCAATAACATGATTTGGATCCTGCACATATCTTTTAAGCAAAGAAAGGTGTAAAACATCATGAAATCTAACTAAAGGAGGTAAAGCCAGCCTGTAGGCCACTGGTCCAATCCTCTCAAGGATCTCAAATAGCCCACAATACCATGGTGCCACTAGCACATTTGCCTCAAATTCCAACGGCCAAACTATCGCTCTTGTGACACATAGGAAGCCCAAGAGCGATGTTTTTCGATGCACCAAAACGTGGTTTCTCCTCACGTCGGACTTCCGACACTTTCCTTAAACGTCAGAATTGCAACAATATTTCCAACGGTTTTATGGAGTCGTCGCACTTCCGACATTTAAAATTGTCTGTCGCTATTCCGACCGTTCACTATTCATCGCAATTCCGGCGTTTCTAAACGTCGCTATTTCGACGCCAATGAACACTATTACCCATGTTTTTATCGTCGCTTTTCTGATGACCAAAAAAATATTTTTATTAAAAAAACAACATGGTAATACCGACAGAAGAAAAATTTTTATCGTCGCTCTTCTGACGAAAAAAAATTTAAAATTAAAATTAAAATTAAAAATAAAGTCGTAATACCGACGAAAGAAAATTTTATCGTCGCTCTTCCGACGATTTTTTTTTTTTTAAATAACATCATAATACCAACGGAAGAAAATTTTATTGTCGCTCTTCCGACAAAAAAAAAAAAATATATTTAAAAAAAAAAATAATGTAGTATTACCAATGGAAGAAAACTTTATCGTCACTCTTCCAACTAAAAAAAATATATTTTTTAAAAAAATAATGTCATAATACCGACGGAAGAAAATTTTATCATCGCTCTTCCGACGAACAAAAAAAAAAAAAAAATTTAAAAAAAATTTAAGAAAAAATTATTTCCAAAAACTAGATGCATATCGAATTCTACTATCAAAACATCAACATATTGGCAATGTATTTCACAGTGCAATCTTGAAAATCTCCCACGTTTTCACCCCTTTGATTAGCATCAGTTCCAGAATCAGTTGGTGCCTTCCACCAATGAAAATCATATGGTTCCAACCCCAGGCATTCGTCTAAACTATCCTCTAAATCTGTACCAGAAATTGTATTATCTCCTCCACTTGCAGTACTCTTTCTTTCTTCATCCTGCCCAATAAATTCCATATTCAACCATTCATTTTATTCTTCCAGAACATATGATCCTACAAGGAATTCATTATTCAATTCTAAATGTAACACCGTCTTTTTCTGGCTAAGAAAATTAGTGCTACTCTCTACAATTTATTCTTCTTGTCATTTTCTTCCAGCAACTGATATTCCATTGGCAACTTTTTCTACAAATGATTCTGACAGCAACAAACTAGCGTCCATATCTCTTTCCTTGGACATCTCAAATTGCTCAATCGGTTCAATATTATAGAATGGTAGAATAGTATTGAGGCACTTGTTAATTCCTTGATTTCCCACCATCACATCTTCTTGAAAATTTTGCAGAAATTTCACAGGAATGACATCAACTCCTAAGTTAAAAATTGTGCCATATATCTGGGATGATCCATCATCATGTGGCCACCACATTCCCATGCTTCCATTGCAGCTTCATACATTAGTAATACTGCATGGATTCTCCCAACAACGATGGCATATATGTCTTCCTGAATACCCACAAAAATATCTACCATGTGACTGCAACCTTAAGGTAGGCTGTCTCCCACAACATGCTGGCCCTTGACCTCTCTGAAATGTCTTGCAAACTCCTGCCATAACTTTCCTGTGCATGCAACAACTATTTGAAGGAGTCCCTGCATGCAATCTATTGAATGTGTAATTGTTGCATGAATTCATGCAAGAAGGAGAAGCAACAGCCTCATTGCCTGGGCATGGCCTAATAGGCAATATTCTGGCTTTTGAAGGCAAGAATAAAGAAGTGTTGTACAATTCTCCACCTAGAGTGAAGTATTTATCACACCTCCTACAAATATATCTTGGCTGCAACCTTTATGCACAAAAAATTTATTTAAAAAAATATTATTTCCAGATATACATTTAGGATATACATTTAACTGCCATACTAAGATCCCCTGTTCTAACTTTCATTCCACATACTACTCAAGGGATATCATGCAATATCAGTTCACATTCATGGTCTACCTATAATTAGTGCAACAATAAAAAATACATGGAAAAAGCGAAAACTGAATTTAGCCACCATTTTTTGAGGGAATTCTGAAGTGCTAAAGAAAGTAGATTGCACGAACAAAGAAAATAAGGGAAAAAAAGAGCCTGGATCGATTGGTAAAGGGGGGATGTTGATAAAATAAGGAACATTGAGCTTCATGAATACATAAGGAAGAAGACCATCTTGATCATCAAAGATCATAGATTGTTATCAAAGAGACTAGAAAAGATAGCAGAGATGAAAGCAAAGGATATATTGAGCAATGAATTACAGGGAGAACATGTATTCTTGATGCTTACTGAACTATGAAAATAATTGTTTTGAAGCCAACTATGAAAATAATTTAGTTAAAAGTGACCCCCAGTTCTATTGGACTAACTATAGAGGGGATATCAGGCCAAAAAATCTAGTCCCTGATCAAAAATATACTCCAAGCCACATAAGTTGGAATGATCTCACTGGCATCAAGCATTTCACGTGCAACCTAGCACCTCATAGAAGTTAGTAGAGAATTGTTTGTGAAATATTTCCATTTCCAACCTTGCTAGGTCTCTTCCACCTGAATGGCACATATCAAAAACAGATGAGGTTGGTTACAAGACCCAGGTGATATGTGATTTTGGTGGAAGAGTTACCCCTCAGACCTGACACCTGAATCGAAGGAAATCTGTGTTATATGGTTCAACCATATATCTCAAGGCGTGTTTCTGAAAACAACATCAATAAGAAAATTCCATTTTCTTATGAATAAGGCAACACGGTCTACCTATTCAATTTTTTCTGGTTTGCAATCACAAGAATCCAGCTAGGCAATCTTTGCTAGATTTGAGGCTTCTATTTTTCCATAGATATTTTTAATATTAAGATACATAGAAACTTAGCAAAGTAATGAGAAAAGTACACGTCAAGTAAGTTTGTTTCATCCCTGCAATGATATCGGTTTTGGTATTGATTAGCTTAGTAAGCAAATGCATCAAACAGGTGGCAAGTGTAATCATCAATTGGGTCTAGCACAAGCATTTGTGGGATGGAGTGTTATCCTACCCATCCAGGGTCTATTTCTATTTATATTTCTGTAAGTGACAAATTGAGCCTATAAAGAATATTATTGTAATGTCTTTGACCTAGCGTTCTGCTCTGAAATTTTTGGGGTTTACCCTGGGTACCATCTTCAAAATGATGGGAAATGCCCAGAGGCTTTCCCTCAAATATGTTAACTCGAGAAAAAAACAAAAAAAAAGTGTAACTATTCATGACGAATATTTCAAAACAAGCAAAGGATGCCTAGAGATTATGTATTGATAGGAGGAAAATAGTTACTAGGACAAGAAAAAGTGTCGAAGATTCAAAACCTCAGAAGAATCACACCAATTCTGGATATAGTTGTGTAATAATTTACAGACGCTACAAGTAAAGAAAAAAATTGTAATTATATTATACATGAAGCCAAATCAACCAGACCATCGCTATCTCATGGAGAACAGGAAAATAAAACAAAATTTATAACACAGTTGAATTCAAAATAACATGAGAATAACTCTTAAATATAGTGTGAATCACAGAAATTGACACATAAATTATGAAATATCATCCTACCTGTTGAGATTTATCTCCATGAATACCTGTTGTAGGAAACCCATTTGACGATAGCCAATATTCCAATGCATAAGCTCCCCTCTTCATCTCCACAAAGACTAAGGTTAAAGATTGTTGCAATGCTTATATACAGTACTTCAGCTATAATTACACTAGCATGTAACAATTATTATGTGCAGGGAATTTAAATTTAAAGTAAGTATTGCTTTAGACTAAACTACTCCCACAGGAAAAAATAAATAAATAAATAAATAAAAATAAAAAATAAAAAATAAAATAAATAAAATAAATAAATAAAAATATAAAATATAAAATATAAAATATAAAATAAAATAAAAATTTTAAAAATTAAAAATTAAAAATTAAAAAAATTAATAAAAAAATTAAAATTAAAATAAAAATTCAAACTTCAATAATTTTAAAATTCAAGCTCTGACTTTTAGCAAGGCAGATGTAATCATGTAAGTGAAGCTCTTTATTACTGTAATTGCTACAATTTTCACCGCACTCACCTTTCCATGAGTACCTTCAGCTTTCTGAGCATGAATAAGATCCATTAAATGGCTACGTTTATCAGCATCAGGAACAAACTCTACTCTTTGTACAATCAGATCTGTGCTAGAACCAACCCTTCCAACTACCAGAAATATGTAATTTGAAAGAAAATCCACAGCCAACCTCTGCAGGAAAATAGATTGTGATGTTCAGAAATTCCCAGATGAATCCAGTAAGATTTTTTATCACATATGAAGATAAATAAAATAGATGATTCAACCATAGTATTGATGAAGGGGGATCTAACAAAGTGCAAACAGGTTGAGTTGGAATACCAGGGCATACTCTGTAATATCTCAATATCTATCACAGCAAATGGTGGATTACCATATGTCGAAATAGTATATACTATATATGCATGACAAATCAAAACACCAGTTTAATTGATTTCATCAAACCACTGGATAATAATTCTCAACATTACCTGTATCTCCTTTGGAAAATTAGCACTAAAGAGCATAGTCTGACTTCTGCCTGGTGGAGGCATCTCTGTTTCTTGGACAATTTTACGAATTTGGGGTTCAAAACCCATGTCAAGCATGTGATTGGCCTCATCTAAGGCCAAATATTGTATCATAGGTAATGGCAGCCTGCCCCTTTCAAGGAGGTCCCAAGTTGATAATGATGTGTGAGTGCCAAGGCAACTCCTAAAGTGACAAAAGAAAATGAAATACAAGTGAAAAATAAAAGTCACGGCTAAGAAATGGTACATCCTAGAAGGAGAGAGGCAATACTCAACACTAAAATTAAAGAATACAGGAGCGATTGAGAGAACATCAAAGGATGCTCATAGACCTAGAAAGCTTAATGCTGCAAAGTGCCAACAATAAGCTAGTATGAAGGATCAAAAAGAAAATAATAGTGATCAAAGTTTGACCATGATAAAAGGATCAAAGGTAAATAATGAATGGAAAACCCTGATCTTATTTATAACAAAATATTGAGTTATCCTTGATAATGGTGCATAATAAAATATTATTAACCAAGATCTAGATCTAATAGCTTGGAATACTTTTTGGCTAAAGTAGCCATTAGGATAACGGCTAGTTTGACTTTGAAAATTAAAATCGAATAATAACAACTAGTTTTATTTAATTAAGTAATTAATCAATTATTTAATTAATTGTGAGAATATATATATATATATATATATATATATATATAAAAACAAAATTGCTACACTAATATATGAAATAATATATTAATTCTATAGCAAGCCTCATATAGTCACCATTCTGACATTTTGTAAATGGTCTTTTCATATCGTGGCTATTCTGACGATATCAATAGCCTATGCCACGCTTCTGACGTTTTCTATCCATGTCGTTATTCAGACGTTTTGTGAACGGTCTTTGTGAACATGTCAGGCACCCTAGGAAATGCGTTCGGGAGGGTTGGGTCGTGTGAGGGCGCTGAGGGAAATGAGTTCGGGCGGGTCGGGTCGGGTAGGGTCGTGTCGTGTGATGGTGCCCAAGGAAACCCTTGAGTCTGTCATATTTCGATTTTTGTTGTAATAAATTTCATTTTTGATATGGTCGCCCTCACATAGCACAACTCGACCCGCCCGAACAAAGGCACGATGAAGATCAAAATGGAAAATAGATCGCATAAACGTGTAGTACAAGGCACATAGGTGATAACAACTTAGCATTTTTGATACGACCACCCTCACACAACCTGACCCACCTGAACGCGTTTCCCTAGGCGCTCTCAAATGACCCAACGTGACCCGACCTGCCCGAATGCATTTCCCTGGGCGCCCTCACACAACCCGACCTGACCCTCCCCCACCCGCGACAAACACATTTCTTTGTGTGCCCTCACACGACCTGACCTGAACTGGCCCAGCCCAATTGAATGCATTTCCTTGGGCACCCTCACACAACCTGACCCGACCTGACCCGCCTGAACGCATTTCCTCGGGCGCCCTCACACGACACAACTTGAGAAAACCGGCCCGAATGTGTTTTCCTAAGCGCCCTCACATGACTCGACCCGACCCAACCCAACCTGGCCTGCTCAAACGCGTTTCCTTGGGAGCCCTCACACAACACGACTCAACTCAACCCACCTGGATGCATTTCCTTGTGCGGCCTCACATGACACGACCCGATCAAACCTTACCCGACTCACCCGAACGTGTTTCCTTGGGCGCCCTCACGTGACCCAACACGACCCAACTCGGATGCATTCCTTAGGTGGCCTCACACGACCCGACCCGACCTGACCTCACATGACCCGACCCGACCTGACCTCACATGACCCAACCCGACCCGACCTGACCTCACATGACCCGACCCGACCTCACACGACTTGACCTGACCCGACCTCACACGACTCGACCTGACACCGCGACCTAACACAACCCCACCCAACCCGACTGGACCTGCCCGGACAAAGGCAATTGTGATGTGAAGCTTGCAAAAAGGCTAAAGGGATGACATGCATGAACATAGGAGAGGGTAATAGAAAGTTCGAGAAAAAGGCTAGAGAGGGAGAGCTATTGAAGGTAGAGAATGGGTAGAAGGCTAAGTCATTGAGGTCAAGAGGCCTTCGCTAAGAAGCTGAATCACAAATTTTACAACACATATTGCAACCTGCACCGAATGATATGCTCTAGCTAAAAGGGACGTTGATCTTAAATAAATTTTCATGCTCATGGTAATTAAAGCACATAAAAGTATTGGAATGCATAATATTGCTGAGACTGAGGGAGATCACATTACCATTATTCGGGCACACTGTGCATGATTTAAGGGTGTTTCACTCTACTTGGAGTTGCGATGTATATTGTGTTATGTGCCAATGCTCTTGTTGCACAAGGTTTCCATGGTGGCTGCTTCCTCGGTGAAGTGATTAGGGGTGTTTTGACAATGAATGAGATCCATAATATTACCATTGTGATACAAAGTCTTCACCATCAACGATGACGTGGTTATGTGTGAGGTTATATTGGCCGCGTGGTACAAAAATTAAGTAACGTTGAAGGCAAAATGCCATGTTGAAGTGAATTTCCAAGGTCACACGCACGTTAGTCAATACTACCCAAGTGACATTCATGAATCACAACTCTTGAAAGTGTGATTTGTCACCATGTCAAAGCATGTGGGGAGGGCCCACATTGGGCTATGATTTGTGGGGTAATCACAATACAAATATTGTAATGAAAAAATGGTAAATATTCTTCAATCCACAAGACATTATATTTTGAAAAAGTTATAATAAAACTTATAATTTATTCATTCATTAAATTTAAAGATAATTTTTTTTATATTCATTTTTAAGATTAAACATGTTATAAGTTCAAGAGAAAATAACAATTAAATATAACAAATATATTATTATTTTTTGTTAGCTTGACCTAGCTAACATAGTAATAGCTAACATAATAATTGTCAATTAAATCACCCTAGTAAACAAATAACAAATATATTATTATAATCTCATAAAAATTAATAAAATAAAAAACAACATTACAAAATAAACCTGGCTACCTCTGCATAATCTCAATCTCCTTACCTGTTAATGATCCAAAGGAAAAAGACAAATAAAATGTTAAACACTCTCAATAAATTCGCATTTCATTACATGAAGCATTTGGAGTCGTCATCCATGGAAACCAGAACATCTCTTTAATGTACCTACTTCAAAATATTTTAAAATACGAAAAAAAAAATCATTAACACCATTCATAATATTGGGAAAATATCTAGATAAAAATATAATGGTTTATTATTAAACATTTTCATTTAAAAAACTATCAACATTTCACAGTTAAATAAAATAACAATAAATAAATTTTATTTTATTTCATCACATAATTTAAACTCTCTATTTAAAATATAAAACTGGTCTATATGATACTTTAAAGTACGTTTTTGTTTTTTATTTTAAAACTTGTAAAGGACATGATTGAAAACTTATTCAAGAGTAGAAACTACATGTCATTGAACGGATATCGAAAATGAAGACTACGAAACTGGGTTAACATTTCTTAAAAATAATTGGTTAAAATCTAAGGAAAATTGAAATGTTTATCGTCGTCGTTATTCCAAAGTTTGGTCAACACATCGCAACACTGACGGTTATCCTCAAACTGTCGCAATACCGACGGTTGTCCTCAAACCATTGCAATACCGACGGTTGAGCCCAATTTCATCGCACTACTGAAAAGTGTCTCTAAACGTCGAAATAGCGAATATTTTCCCCAAACCGTCGCAATACCAACCGTTGTCCTCAAACCATCACAATACCGATGTTTATTCCCAATTCCGTCGCACTACCGACGAGTGTCTCTAAACATCAAAATAGCGACGTTTTTACCCAAACCGTCGCAATACCAACTCATGTCTTAGAAATGTTTCATTTCTGACGTTGTGTCCCGAAACGTCGGTATTCTGACGACGCTCCTAAACGTCGCAATACCGACGATGTCCCTAAATGTCGGTATAGCGATAGTTGTTGGCGGGATTTAAAAAATTAATAAAAATTGCGGAAATTTTCGATAATACGTCAAAAGTGTCGGAATTTTGACCAAATGTACTAGTGTGCCAACTTGGCACATGACCCAATCTTAAATGAACTCTTCTTGGGTTTGATTCTCAATTAAACGTGTTCCCCAACTTGAAACTCGTTATGCACCCTATGTTGATCTACATATCTTTTCTACCTTTCATGTGCCACCTTTAGATTATGTTTGATAATATGAATTTACTGCTCCATTTCCTTGATAATAACAGTCCCACTAAGGACTTATTTAGTGGATCACTACAGCTAATAGGAGTATTGCAACTCCTCCCATAGAATGCCTCAAATGGAGTCAATTTTATTGATTCTTGGTATCCATTGTTGTATGCAAACTCTATAAGTGGGAGATGCCCCTCCCACATCATGGGCTCATGCATTACATACATCCTCAACATGTCTTTGAGGATCTTATTTGTCCTCTCTGTTTAAATGTATGTTTGTGGATGATATGATGTACTAAATGCCAACTCGACCCCCAAACCTGCAAACAAATCCTTTTAAAATATTAAAGTCAATTTAGCTACTCGGTCTGAAATAATTTTCTTGAGGATACCATGTAGTCTCATGATCTCCTTTATGAATATATTTTCTGCCTCACTATCATAATTAGTGAATTTGATTACCACAAAATGAGACACTTTTCTCAACTTGTCAATTACCACCATGATTGTATCATGTTGCGCAGACGTTCTAGGTAATATTGTAATGAAATCCATAGAAATTACCTCCCATTTCCATTCCTAAATGGGAATGGGCTACAAAAAATATGTTGGGTGCTTGCACTCGACCTTTACTTGATGGAATTCCATGAATTTGGCCATAAAATCTGCAACTTCTCTCTTTAAATTTGGCCAATAATAGTACTTTCTAATGGTCTTGAGGGTATTTTGGTACCCTAGGTGGCCTGAATATGGCTTGGCATGAGACTCCTTAATTATGAGGCTCTTTATTTCATCACTATTTGGCACACAAGTTATGTTCTTGAACTTAATTATGTTTTCATCAGTGAGGTGATATTCCTCATCCCCACCATCTCGTAGCAAATTTTCTTTCATTTGCTGATATTTTTCATTTTTGTTGTCATACATTCTTGACCCTTTCTACCAGGTCTAATTTGTAAGAACTCATGGTTGTTACATGATTCACTTGAATTCTCCTACTAAGTGCAGAAACAACCTTTTTCTCTTTGCCTTTAATGTACTAGATATCAAAGTCATATTAAATAAGTGTGGTCAGCCACCTAGTCTGTCTTGTATTCAACTTAGGTTGCTCAAACAAATACTTGGGCCCACTATGGTTTTTCATAATTGTAAATTTTCTACAAAGGAGGTAGTAGCACCACATCTTCAACGCATGAATAATGGAAACTAAATTTAGATCATGAGTCACATAATTTACCTCATGCTCATTCAATTTTCTTGACTCATATCATACTACTTGTCCTTCCTGCATCAAGATTCCACCAAGCCTTTCCTTGCAAGCATCTGTACATACCACAAATTCCTTATCAGGATCTGCAATCCTCAATACTGGTGCATAAATGTTTCAACTACTCAAATCTTGCTACACACTGAGTTGTCCACTCAACTTTCTTTCCCTTACTCCGCAAGGATGTTATAGGATGGCCTATATTAGAGAAATTTCTGATAAATCTCCTATAATAACCTTCCAATCCCATAAATGATCTGATTTCACTTGCATTCTTAGGTGTTGGACACTCCATTATGGCATTGATCATCTTTGGGTCAACCTATATCCATTCCTTAGAGACAATATGTCCCAAATAATGTATCTGAGACAGGAAAAATTCACACTTGTTAAGCTTTGCATAGAGCTTGTGCTCCCTCAACAATTGTAATATTGCAACCAAATGTTTTAAATGCTCTTCCTCGGTCTTTGAGTACACTAATATTTCATCAACAAAAACAATGACAAACTTTTCCAAATAAGGATGCAACACATTGTTCATTAAACACATGAAAGTGGTAGGGGCATTAGTAAGCCCAAAGGGTACCACTACAAACTCATAATGTCCATATCTTGCCCTGAAAGCAATTTTATGAATCTCCTCGTCCTTGATCCTTACTTGATGATATCCCGACCTAAAGTGAATCTTGGATAAGACCATTATTCCCCTCAATTGATCAAAGAGATTATAAATTCTTAACAATGGGTGTCTATTCTTTTTGGTCACCTTGTTTAATTGCTTTTAATCAATGCATTATCTAAGGGTCCCATCTTTCTTCTTTACAAATAGTACTAGAGCTCCCCATGGTGACACACTTGGCCTTATGTAGCCCTTGTCCAAGAGCTGTAATTTTAGCTTAACGAACTCAGGGGTAGTCATCCTATATGGTGCCTTGGATGTTAGTGCTGCTCTAGGTACCAAATCAATAGAAAAATATCTTTGTGAGGAGGTAATCCACGGACCTCCATTGGAAACACATCTACATTCTTCTACAGTACCAGGTACCTTTTTAGCAGTTCACCTTCCTCATCCTCAACATCACTACCAACCCTCATATCATTTAAGGTTTGCACTACAAACAACATGCATGCTTTTTTGTTGTTTCATTTGGCCTGCATGTACATGATTAGACTTACTAAAGTAGGTTTTATCCTTACTTTAAAAACCCTTCTTTTTCCTTGTTCATCTAATCATTCAATTTCCTTTTCAAAACAATCCACTTTAGTTCGGTGCAGGTACAACCAATCCATGCCCAATAAAATGTCGTATGCACCCAATGGTAATAAACTCAAATGATATGATGTGGGCATGCCACTGAGCTCAAAGGCACATGATTTTATCCAATGGTGAACCTTTCTTTTTGTTACGGTTTCCAATTGAACCAACCATGGTTCTTCCTTGAGAAAATTTCAATTTTCCACAAGCTTTGGGCTAACATAGCTATAATTAGAACCTGGATCAATTAAAATGGAAACAATTTAATTACACATCTTACCTTCCATCTAATGGATTCTTGGTGGTCTGCCTGGTGGTTGTCTATTGTTGCATAAACTTTGGGCAGACTTTGAGCTACATCACCCATTGTGAAAGCCTCCTTCATGTTGTAAATATTTGGTCCAACATTTTGCTAGTGTAGACAATCCCTCTTCCTATGGTTTTCACACACATCCAACATTGTAATGGCTCTTTTCCCTCAATATTATGATGCCTTGAAGCTGGTTGCTACGTATTTTCTTTAGCAACAATATTAACTTTCTATTGAAATCAATTTGTGGGGGTTGGATGCTTACCTCCCCTCTATTTTAAGTTTTTCTTAGGCCAACTCTTCTTATTTCCAACATTGTTCCTCATGTTAATTTTTGAAACTAGGGTCAAATTC
Organism: Pinus albicaulis; assembly: GCA_034641835.2. Taxonomy (NCBI): domain Eukaryota; kingdom Viridiplantae; phylum Streptophyta; class Pinopsida; order Pinales; family Pinaceae; genus Pinus; species Pinus albicaulis. Next base: position 234,717,946 of record CM076581.1, on the reverse strand, counting down.
CACTTTGGACAGCTCATATGTTCAAGATTATAATTAGAATAGATTCCTATTTTCGAGAGGACCAAAATCGACATATATATCACCCTAATCGGTTAAGTGAAAGTTAAATTCTAAATTATTTTATTTATTAAAGTGAAATGGAATGGTTCAGCCTAAGCACATGTGGAATTAGTCAAGTCGGCCTCAACCCCAAGTAGACCCTCACGAAAGCTATAAACAGAAGCAACCTCAAGCTCATTCTCACACATTTTCTCAAGCGATCTTCTATTTGCAATCTTTGTCTTGGTTTTTCTATTTTGTTTTGGCTCGCAAATGTTCGACGAAAGGAGTTCACGCAGGGTTTAGAATCACAGATGATAGGCTCGCTCTGATCTAGGGCTTTCTGGGTCATTTCCATAGGCTTGACACTAGTATTGTCGGGCTATATCTGCGAGCACAGTGTGTTATGCCTACGGCCAGGGTGTCATAGCCGCAGGCACAATGTGGCAAGGTAGCAGTTACGGCTTTAGGGTATGATCGGGCTAATCTGGGCAAGAGCCATAGACACAGAGTGTCCTGCCTGTGGCCAGGGAGCTATAGACGCTAGAAAAGAGTCTCAAGGATGCAACTAAGGGTTTTTTTAGTAGATCTGGGCTAGATCAACCTCAGTTGCTCGCGCAGTGTTTCATCCGCACAGATCTAGGATTTGACAGTTGATTTCAGTTGTCTTCAGTGATCTATTGGATAAGTTCTTGTTACTATTGTAGATCTACATATATGTAGATTTTTTATGTATATTTACGTTGCATATGTATTGGAATCATTGTACTCTCTGATGAAAGATTTTTATGACGACCTATTGAAGAAGAATATTTGAAAGGGTTTCCCCTTTGTGAGGTTTTTTTCCCTGTTCTTGGACCAATTTTCTACCTCTTATGGTTGTGTTGTTGTCTTCTTTATCACTACATATATTCTTCTATATTCAGTTACAGTTTATGATTGATTACACTGCTAATAATTGGATACATTGTTTATAAATAAGTAATTTGGGCTAAAGTAATTGATACAACATAGAACAATCTAAAAATTTAACATGTTATCAGAGTTGAGGTGAAGAACAAGCCCAAAAGAAGACAAGAATTGAATCCCTCATTATCAAAAAAAAGATTTACAAGCCAAGGTAAAGACGTCTTCATCTACCTTCAAGGAGCATGGAAAGTTGGGTGATGCATCAAACTTTGTTGCATGGAAAGTCAGGTTGGAGATCATAGCTAACAACAATGATGTGTTGGAATACATTCAAGGAAGGATGCCCAAGCCTCCAGAAAATTCTTCCACTTCTCTCAAGAACAAGTACAATAAAGGTGATTCCAAAGCAAAGAAAATTATAGATGATGGTTTACAAGATCATTTACTTGCATATGTTGGGAATTTAAGAAAGTCTAAGGACATGTACAACAAGATAGTTGACATCTATGAAATCAAAAATCTGACTGAGATCATCAACTTGAAAGATAAACTCAAGGAAATAAATATGAAAAAAGGAGAAATTGTTCAATCATACATTATGAGGATCTGTCGTCTCAGAGATCAACTGTAGAGGGTTGGAGAGAATGTTCCTAACAGAGAATTGGTAGTCATGACTCTTAGAGGTCTCCCTCCTGTTTGAGAAACCTTCATTACTACAATCAGCAACAACAATTTCCTCCCATGATTTGATGAAATTGCTGGGAAGCTTACTCAAGAAGAATCTAGAATGATAGCAAGAGGTAGAATTCAGAAGCATGAAGAGGCAGAGCCCGCTGCATACATTGCTCGCGACAAAAGGAAGAGGGCAAAAGGACTTCCTTCAAGGAAGCCTCCTTCTCAAAATTTAAGAAAGGTCATTATGCACGTTATTGTCCTGAGAAGCGAAAAAGGCCACAATACAACACCAAAAGCAACAAAAATAATAAAAGAAGAAAATACAATTAAAGGAACAACCGCGACAAAAGATATGAAAGAAGAAGAATAGATTCTTCAAGCGATCGTGAAGAATATTATCCTCCTCAAAAGAAGTCAAGGGCTGCTAGGTATGAAAGTAATGTTGTGAATAAATCTTAATATATTCTCATTTTTGCACTTACTATTTCTTCTCCACCAATTTCGTGGGATAGTTGGTTGGTCGATAGTGGGGCCGCTCATCACTTCTATGGATACAAGGAATTCGTCTCTAATCTAGTAGAAAGGGAAACTAAGCTTAAAATAATTCTTGGAGATAACTCCACTCATCCCGTAAAAGGATTTGGATACGTTAAATTTCAGTTGAATTATGGGAAATCAATATTACTGCGTGATATGTGTTGGTTCTTAAGAAACAATTCCTCAGTTGTGAAAGGAATCAATGCTTAAGACATTTTAAAAAAAAAACATTTTATGGAAACAATTTTTATCATTCGGTCTTTGTCCTATTCCTCTAGTAATTAATTCTTTAAAACCCTTAATAATCTGAAATAATAAAATATTCCACAATGCCTTTAACTGATGATATCTGAATGAAAAGAAGAACTGTTGGGAAACTCAAAATAATATGTTGTAACACAGAATCCATTACTTTAAGTCTCAGAATGAATTTGTGAAGAGAGAAAAGTTGGAGTGAAGGAGCGCATATTAAGGTTATTTAACTCTTACTTACAAATGTAATTAAGAGGCCGACAGTTTCATTACTTCATTCAAAGAAGAAAAAAGACAATATGACACAGGAAACACGAATCACCATCAACAATTGCAGGATACTTGATGCCTTTTTCATTAATTCATCAGAAAAATAAGTACAAAATTGTAGTTTTCCACAGGTCGAAAACTCGGAACCTTCTTCTTCATTGTTCCTCTTTTTATCCTCTCACTATTGAATCAATTTTGGAAACTGATTTCTAAAACCGTTAATAAAATGCTTCCAACAGTTTAAAAATTTTATTCTTTTCCAGAATTTTTAATTAAATTTAAATATTATATGTATAAGTATTATATATATATAATACTTATTTTCTACTTTTACCAAAGTAATTCCACCAATACATATGTAATTTCTCATTACATGATTTGGATTTTCGGCCCCAAAAATGGAAATATAGATGTAAATAAACTTTGGAAATAAAAGGAAATGTAGGCCCCGACTTTCCCTCATGCATGCTATATGGAGGCAAGCTAGAAAATTAATAACAATGTGGCCTTTGACAAAATCTTGAATTGGTTTATAAAACCGCTTGCAATTTTGCAAACCAGATACCATTCCCCAGAGGCACTTATAGAAATTATACAATATGCATGTATATTACCGAACTCTCCTGATCTAACAAATTAATCTTATGTTAAATAAAAAATCATTCCACTTAATTCTTTGTGGAAATTAAATAGCCAATTGCAAAACACATATGAAGCAAATCAATTTCACATAACAAGAATGTTTTTCCAGGAAAGCTTAAAGCTAAAAACCCCAACTATCATATATTATGTATATCAATGGAACATGTAACAATCTCATACAAATCTCATAGCATAGAGCTCTCACTACAATCAACAATCATCACACGTTGTCATGCAGAAATTTGCATATCTATGCACCAATTTCTTGCCTCTTGAGAGCCTGCCTCCATTGCGCAATCCCTACTGAAGAAGATCCCTAAATGAATTCAATCTTGCCTTGCCTTGACTGTGAAATCCTCATTGGAAAATCCAATGTATGTGTATATGCATTGAATGCATCACTATAGTCACAACATATAGTCCATATCACCCTTTCACCTATCTCTCCACTGGATCTCCACTGGAACTGACATGCAAGTAGTTAATTGATGTATTTGTTCAGTTGCAAGTGAGTCTCTAGTTGTGAATTAATTAAATAATTAATTCATTGAACTCTCACTAGTGTATCTTTAGTTACAACTAGATACAACTAGCACAACTGAGTTTAACTCACTTAACTGAGTTAAACTAAATAACAACTCACATAATTACTCTTCCAACTCTGTTACAACTTGCCACTGTTAGTTATAACGAAATCCTCCATGCATGAGTCACCAACCACCCTAGGAATTACGTAATTCCTTCATCCCACTGATGTGCCACACCTGTTCACTGAAATAAAGTGCTCCAAGAGAATAAGTTGATATTTAGAGTCTGATTATTATTAAGGGCTAATAATAATCGACATGCATCTATTTTAAGATTAGCGATCTATAAAATGACTTCACCCAATCTTAAAAATAGAAATTCATCCAAAGATAAAAAATTTGTCAACCATATAGAATCAACATCCTGCTAACTTTAGAATATGCTCACCATTCTAAAAATAGACATACACCTAAAAATAGTCTACGGGCCCCACTTAGTGAAGGTGCTTAATTTTCACTAAGCTCATCATCTTGTTGAATCTCAACAACACTTTGGCAATTTCTGGAAATAGTGAGGGATGATTCCATAATAAATTTGGTCCGTCGATCTGTTTTATGGCAACCACTCTGCGGGACCACTCATTTTCATAAACCTTGGGTAGTTTGTGACACCGTAATTTCGTTGATGTGAAGGAACTACATTATTAACTATTGATTTTTTTAGTAGCAACAAGAAGTTTTATTTATTCCTCACTTGTTGAATTTAGCATGTGGTGATATAAATTGTGGAAATACCTCGTCAGCAAAAGAAACAACAAATGCTCCAACACTTAAGCATGTTTTAGAAATGAAATGAGATGTACTGCACTGAATTTTCCATTGTGAATATTCACAAAATACTTCCAGACATATGGTTCGACATCTTCTTCACTATAGAATGCAATATTAACTGCATCTTCTATCAAACAAATTCTCGTACATTAACTAAATGTTCATATGCAATATTGAAAGAATAATGTGAAACTTACATCCCCTGTGAGTTTCTCTCTTAACTTAGCACATTATATGAGTGTCGACACAGGTTTTTTGGAATATAGTGGTCGTAGTGTTGTAACCTGAAGTAGAAATAATAAAACAATAACCAGAAACACATCTCTCTCGACCTCCAAATTCATTAGGCACTAGTAATTTGAAATTCAACTTATGGATCCTCAACCTATTCTAGGAAAGAAATTGTCAAACACAAACTGAATTCTAGTATCAGGGCATTTTTTACAAAAACTAGCCTTGGTAGAACTAATAAAATATTTAAAACCACTCACAATTTTCGAAAACTTCTTGCGTTGAAATCAATTAGGGTCTTTCTGCACAAAACCAGATCACGAAATTTTAAAAATTTTCTTTTTTTGACCGTAATTTGAAATCGAAAATCATGGCCTAGGAATGTTTTTGTTTTCTATGCAAGTAATTTTCTACTCTCGAATGAAATTTTGATGCTGGACGTTTCACACCTCTCCCAACCACACCAAGATGTGTTACATTACCATTGGAAGGAATTTTTGGTAGTCTAGGCTGATCAAAACCATTGTTTTCTGTTGCTGCTACTTCATAAGAGGATTTCACATTCATACAAACATTTTTATCCTGAGAAAGGCTCGTGTCATTATAAAGAGATCGAAGAACTTCAGACAGCAGTGGAGCTGACATCATCACCTTTATATCTTCAGTCTTATCCGAAAGATCTAACATTATATTTTTAAGCACACTAACCACATCATCCACGGACGTTGTAGCTAGTGTACCATTCATAGATGCTATGTCAGTTGTTTCCATCTGCAAACTTGCAAAAGGATTTCTAGGTCCAGTCAGTTCAAATAATAGCTCGAGATGTTTCTCCTTATTTTCCTTCTCCTCAATTATAATATCATAGAGGTGGCCTCCTTTTGTAAGGTTATTTTAGCTGAAAAAATAAGCTACAACATCTGGCTCCATCTAGGGATAGTGCTTTGGTATAAAAGCGTTGGGAACTTGTAGATCAGTGGCCTTAGTTCCGCATGGAGTCAAACCAAATGGAAGTTGATCCCAGTATGAAATCTCCCCGAAACCTACTCCACTTTGGACTTCTTTTATTCTGAAACTGAAAATACTGAACTAGAAATACTAGAACTGAAAATGCTTAACTTATAAGCTTATTTATGTACAACTGTTATATATATATATGGCTAAACTCAATTGTGTGAAGTGTTGATTCTAATGGCACCAACCCAACATCTGCGTGTTAGAATTAATTCCTCCATACTGTCGAAGTATAAAAATCAAAACAGGGATTTACCATAAAAAATTTCCAAATACAAAGCTTTGCACATACCTCTGCATAAATGCTTGTTTCTGACCAAAGAAATTTGTCATATACTCAGCCACTGGATCATAGGCCTAACGAGACAAGATTTTGGATGCCTCCTTTTTTTAAACATTTTGTTGATGTATATTCCTCTGAACATAGCAACTTCCTTCATTGTTTGAATCCTCAATTTGGGGTTATGTGTGAGGAAATTGATTGTTGTTTTCTACTGACAACCATTTAGGACGAAAAGAGAAATCCAAAGTTTGTTCCCCATAATGTTGATGTTTTTCGTATAATGCCAATTCTTGACAAAAATCTTCGTCCTCCTGCAACAAAACTTGAGGAGCTTCGCTAGTTTCTCCCCTGTTCACGAAGTCACTAAAATTATGAAAATTATAAGGATCTTCCAGTTTTCAAATTTTAGTTTAGCTATCGTAACAAGTTGCTGATTAAAATCTTCAGAATTCTTAAATTATCGTGTCTTTGTAATGAGAGCACCCTCTGACATCCTTTGAATATCCTTGTTTATCTCTAAACTCACATTCTTTTGTAAAGCAATTCCATTGTTTTCTTGACAAGCCCTCTTGTCTTCAACGAAGCTTGTTCTTTCACCATGATAAGAAAATTTCTACAAGCCCAAAAATTATCTTCAATTTCCTGTGCATAAAGAAACATCAGCTCCAGAGTACAAGGCTTTCTCTCCTTCAGATAAAAATATAAGTCAATAGAATGAGCCTTCGAATAATACACCATGGCAGCAACCTCAGGAGGTTGAATCTCTTTTGGCAGACTAAAATAAATTTTTCGAAACCTTCTATTAAAATGAGCAATTGATTCATTACTCTGCCTCTGGATAGAATATAATTCCAAAAGTTTTTTTCGTATGACTTGTGCTCGCCCCAATATCTAAGAAAGATACCTTGAAAACCTTGCAATGAACTAATTGAACTTGCTTTCAAACATTGGAACCATTGTTGACCACCCTGCTTTAATGAATGACAAAACATCCTTAAAGCCACATCTTCATAAATAATTTGAAATTTGTCTATAAAGTACTCAAATTCTAGGAGATGTTGTTCGTCTATAACATCATCGCTTTCTCCATAAAAACTTGCAGAAATTTAAAGCTTTTTAAATGATATTGATGAAGAACTGTAGGAAGCACCAAGGGTTTGAAAATCAGCTTGGCTCCAAGCTAAAAAGCAATGGATTGTTTATGAGGCATAATATTATCACCCAAAGATGATGAATCATAACCTTTATGCCCAGATTGTGACTGATTTTCAGGAATTTCAATGCAACAATCATCTCTCCTCTCATATTTAGGAGATAAAGTTTTGTTGAGATCAATAATATAAGAAGAATAAAAATTTTCTTTTTCCAATATAGAATGTACTTTTTGGGATTTACAATCTCCTGAGAAAATAAAGCTGGAAACAATCTTCTTGATATGTGAGGGAAAATAGAGGACTAAATTGATAGTAAAAAATAGAACTTCCTTTAAAAAACTCAAACTCTGATACCCATTTTTTCCACGATGCTTTCTCATTTTCTTACGAGCAAAATTCCTCATCTAATGAAACTTTCATCAGTGGAGTCGCCAGGTGAATAATAAACAACAAAATTTATATCTAAATCTTGTTCACCATCAAGAAATTGATCTCAATACCCAGGGAAAAATAACTTCATGCCTTTGTCCTTGGCAACAACGCCAAAAAATATTGGTTCTTAAGAAACAATCCCTCAGATGTGAAAGGAATCAATGCTTAAGACATTTTAAAAAATATATTTTATGGAAACAATTTTTATCATTCGGTCTTTGTCCTATTCCTCTGGAAATTAATTATTTAAAACCCTTAATAATCTAAAATAATAAAAGAATCCACAATGCCTTTAGTTGTTGATATCTGAATGAAAATAAGAACTGTTGGGAAAATCAAAATAATATGTTGTAACACATAATTTATTACTTTAAGTCTCAGAATGAATTTGTGAAGAGAGAAAAGTTCGAGTGAAGGAGCACATATTAAGGTTATTTAACTCTTACTTACAAACGTAATTATGAGACCGGCGGCTACATTACTTCACTTCATTCAAAGAAGAAGAAAACACAATATGACACAGGAAACACGAATCACCATCAACAGTTGCAGGAAACTTGATGCCTCTTTCATTAATTCATCAAAAAAATAAGTACAAAATTGTAGTCTTCAAGAGGTCCAAAACTCTGAACCTTCTTCTTCATTTTTCCTCTTTTTATCCTCTCATTGTGGAATCAGTTTTGGAAATTGATTTCTAAAACCGTTAATAAATTTCTTCCAATAGTTAATACATTTTATTCTTTTCCAGATTTTTTAATTAAATTTAAATATTATATATATATATTCCCTTATTTTCCACCATTTGTAATACAATCACGTTCACGCCGATCCCGCTAAATCCATCTTCAGGACTAATTGCTGAATGATGAAAGATTGAAAGAAGAACAAGACCAGGAATAAATAGGGAAAAACGAACAGAAAAAACAACCCACCTAATTTAAATAGATTTAGTTGATTTTATATGATAATAATTATTGATTTTTATATATCAATAAGAGATAAATATTTATAATAATTATAATTGTTATTATAAATATTATAAATATTTATCTCTTATTGATATATAAAAATCAATAATTATTATCATATAAAATCAACTAAATCTATTTAAATTAGGTCGGTTGTTTTTTCTGATCGTTTTTCCCTATTTATTCCTGGTCTTGTTCTTCTTTCAATCTTTCATCATTCAGCAATTGGTCCTGAAGATAGATCCCCGTTGGGATTCGAAACGTCGACATGATTCTTATTACACTATGGATGATCCGAGAATCTCTGTTACAAATGATAAACACATAAGCCTAAAAACTAACATTATATATATAATACTTATTTTCTACTTTTGCCAAAGTAATTCCACCAATACATATGTAATTTCTCATAACATGATTTGGATTTTCGACCCAAAAAATGGAAATATAGATGTAAATAAACTTTGGAAATAAAAAGAAATGCAGGCCTCGAGTTCCCCTCATGCATGCTATATGGAGGCAAGTTGGAATAACAATGTGTTCCTTTGACTGAATCTTGAATTGGTTTATAAAACCGCTTGCAATTTTGCAAACCAGATACCATTCCTTGGAGGCACTTTGGCAGTTTCTGGAAGTAGTGAGGGGTGATGCCGTAATAAATTTGGTCCGTCCATCTATTTGATGGCAATTATGAGAAACCACTATGTGGGACCACTCATTTTCATAAACCTTGGGTAGTTTGTGACACCGTAATTTTGTTGATGTGAAGGAACTACATTATTAATAATTGATTTGTTGAGTAGCAATGAGAAGTTTTATTTATTCCTCACTTGTTGACTTTTGCATGTGGCGATATAAATTGTGGACATACCTCATCAACAACAGAAACAAAAAATTCTCCAAGACTTAAGCTTGTTGGAGAAATGCAATGAGATGTACTGCACTGTATTTTCCATTGTGAATCTTCACAATACACTTCCAGACATATGGTTCGACGCCTGCTTCACTATAGAATGCAATATTAACTGCATCTTTCATCAAACAAATTCTCATGCTATAGTTGAATGTTCAGATGCAATATTGAAAACGTAGTGTGAAACTTACATCCCCTGTGAGTTTCTCTCTTGAATTAGCACATTATATGAGTGTCGACACTGGTTGTATGGAATATAGTGGTCGTAGTGCTATAACCTGAAGCAGTAATAATAAAACAATAACCAAAAGTGCATCTCGCTCGACCTACAAATTCATTAGGCACTAGTAATTTGAAATTCAACTTATGGATCCTCAACCTCTTCTAGGAAAGAAATTGTCAAACACAAATCTAATTCCAGCATTAGGGCGTTTTTTTACAAAAAATAGCCTTGGAAGAACTAATAAAATATCTAAAACTACTCCCAATTTTCGGAAACTGCCCACGAAGAAATTAATTAGGTCCTTTCTGCACAAAACCTAGATCGCGGAATTTTAAAATTTTTCTTTGTTTGTCTGCAATTTGAAATCGAAAATCATGACCTGGGAATGTCTACATTTTCTGTGCAAGTAATTTTCTGCTCTCGAATGAAATTTTGATGCTGGACGTTTCACACCTCTCCCAACCACACCAAGATGTGTTACATTACCATTGGAAGGAATTGTTGGTAGTCTAGGCTGATGAAAACCATTACTTTCCATTGTTACTACTTCATAAGAGGAATTCACATTCATACAAACATTTTTATCCTAAGAAAGGCTCTTGTCATTATAAAGAGATATAATAACTTCAGACAACAATGGAGCTGACATCATCGCCTTTATATCTTCAATCCTATCTGAAAGATATGACATTAGATTTTTAAGCACACTAACCACATCATCCACGACACTTGTAGCTAGTGTACCATTCAGAGAGTTATGTCAGTTGTTTCCATCTGCAAACTTGCAAAAGGGTTTCTAGGTTCAGTCAGTTCAAATAATAGCTCGAGATGTTTCTCCTTCTTATCCTTCTCCTCAATTATAATATCATAGAGTTGGCCTCCTTTTGTAAGGTTATTTTAGATGGAAAAATAAGCTACAACAATATGTATGTGGCAGGATTAATGAAGAATTTAATTTCTATATCCGCATTGGAAGATAAATGGATGAGGGTTTCCTTCATCAATGGAAAATTTTTGACTTGGTCTACTGATACACCTATGAAATATTCATTCACATTAGGTTTGAGATCTGAAGGACTCTATAAAGTCACTACAAGGCCACTTCTATCATTGGTTCATAACACCAATTATATGAGTAAATTGTGGCACCACGGACTGGCTCATTTACACTATGATGCTCTTCCGAAATTGAAATAGTCTTAGGTATTCCCAATGTTCAAGCTCATCATGGTGGAGTTTGTACAGGTTGTGCGAGAAGAAAGAAAAAAAGGGGACCAATCCCCTCTAGTAAGAATAAGACAACTAACATCATCCATCTCATTCATTCAGATATATGTGGTTCAATTCCTATGCATTCTATTGGTGGTCATCTCTATTACATCACCTTAATTGATGACTTCTCAAGAAATCCATGGATATACTGCCTTAAGCACAACGATGAATCCTTTGAAAAGTTCCAGGAATTCAAAGCCTTGATCTAAAATCAATCAGGAAAAAGAATCAAAGTATTCAGGTCTGACAATAGAGGAGAATACATGTCAAAAGAATTCATAGCATTTTGCAGGAAATAAGGGATCAAGAAGGAAACTATTGTGCCATATACACCTGAACAAAATGGATTAGCTAAAAGGAAGAATCGGTCTATATTAGAAGCTACATGTGCCATGCTCCACAATCAAAAGGTACCAAAGTTTTTATGGGTTGAAGCCACACATGTTGTTGTATATGTTCTGAATTGGGTGCCTCATCAAGCATTAGAAAACAAGACCCTCGAAGAAATATTCACATGCGTCAAGTCTGATATTAGCCATCTTCATATATTTGGATCCCCTGTGTACTTTGATGTGTTGAAGGACAAAATAAACAAGCTGGAAGCTACAGGAAGAAAAGGTATGTTTGTGGGTTATTGTGAAAACTCTAAGGCATACAAAATATATATTCTTAGTCAAAGGAGGGTCGAAATTAGCAAGGACATAACTTTCGATGAAAATGTAACTCTTGGTGAAGTAAGAGACCTTCCTCTGCCTCCTCCTCCCAAGGAAGATAATGATGACAAGGATATTCTATATGGTCCTTCTATGCCCGAGTCTGATGATATTGATGATCCCATAAAGCCTATGGATCCCTTAGATCCACCTCCCAATGATCCTCCTACTAGGAAGAGACCACTTTGGCTTCACAACACTCTACAAGATAATGAAAGAAATGTTCCCATTCAAAAAACATTCAGAGAAAGGAAGCAACCATGCAGGTATCAGGGATATGTATCTTCCATGAGCACTATGATTCAAGTCGAACCATCCTCATTCGAAGAAGAATTCAAAGAACAAGTTTGGAAGGATGCTATGGTTGAAGAATATGAATCTATTATGAAAAACAATGTATGGGATGTTGTGTCGAGACCATATGGGAAGTATTTTGTGACTTCAAAGTGCCTATTCAAGATCAAACATGGAATCGATGGCAACATTGAGAAATAAAAAGCAAGGTTCCTAGCTCAGGGCTTCTATCAGAAAGAGGGAGAATATTATGACGGCATATTTGCTCTTGTGGCTTGATACACAACCATATGTTCAATAGTTTCCCTTTCTGCTAGTCAAGGATGGACTCTTCAATAGTTTCCCTTGTTGCTTTCCTTCATGGCATGTTACAGGAAGAAGTATATGTTGAAGAACCACAAGGATTTGAAGTGGAATATCGCATAACACATGTTTGCAGGTTAAAGAAGGCATTGTACTATTGAAGAATGCTCCTCAAAAATTGGTAGGTTGTTCCTCGAGAAACAATTTTTGGCCGTGTAAAGGAATCCGTGCTCAAGACATTAAAGATTATGTCACAAACACAAGCGTATATCTGTCTCTGTTTATTAAACCTTCAAATATTAATAATATATTCTCCAAATATCAAATCTTTACAAGTTCTGCAATGCCATGTTCTCTTTATGTTGAAGTGAGCGAATGGAAGACGAAGAAAGAAAAGGATTTTAAATTGACATGCTGCTTAAAACAGAATCTACCATTATAAAATTCTGAAGAAGTGAGTAACAATAAAGCTAAAATAGAGGAGCGCCCATTAAGGATGTTTAACTCTTAGATACACAAATATCAAGAGACCTGCAGCTCAAATCACTCTACTTTATTCACAGATATGGAAATGAAATGAAAAATAAGAAAACTCTTCAACACAGATGGAATGATGGAAACTTGCAAAACTTTTCATTCATTCAATATTTTTCAGTACAAAATTAGCCTTCAAGGTCCAAAACTCGGAACCTTCTTTCTTCTTCCAATTGTCTTTAAATACAATATGATCAAAATGGTTTCCAGTAATGAAACCAATTCTAACTAATTCTAACTGTCTAACTGCTCACTGTAGTGGAGGTACATGCCTCGGGAAAGTTCTATTACATTTACATAACTTCAATTAACATGATAAATTTCTAATCTAAGTGAGTTGATGCTCCTGAAATAGTGGTTGTCTCAATGACTATTTGTGGCTGAATGTCTACTTGTGGCTGAGTGGCTGGAGTTGTCTTTTCTGTGTCCATAGAAAATCTTTTGCATTCTTTCCAAAGCTTATCCTGAGTTGTCGAAGCGTTCTTATAACGATGATATTCCAGTGTAAACGCAACCACCTGAATATGAGTAAGATTACCTGTAAATAATGTTTTCACCATCCATAGTAGAAGAAAATGCCTTTGTAAGAAATTAAATACCGTTTCTCCCTTCAAAACCTGTGTCTTCTCATGCCGGCCATCTGCTCTGCTTTTTGCAAATATCAACTGATCTTCATAGAATTTCCAGGACATAATCTCCCCTCTCTCCGTCCAGCATGAGGGCAAACCTGTTCTCGTCAACTTGTCAAATGATATATCAAATTTCTTAATTATCTCTTTAATTCCCTGTAACCGCTTCTCTGCGGCCTTTATAAGGTCGTTTTTTATTATCATTTTATTTACCTCTTCAGCATAGAAGTACCTATCCTGTATCCCCATATCTCCTAACTCTTCATCTGTCTTGGCATTAATAAAGTTTATGAATTTTCTGGCCCAATTCGCTCTTTTAATAGCGGCCTGCTTCTCAGATAATAGCTCCTTTTCATGCTCTGAAACAATGCTTTTCTCTCTGGCAATTATATTCATGGAATCCCATTTTGACTGCATTTCTAAAATAATTTCATTCCAGATGATATCCTTAGCTTTAATAAGAGAAATATTTCCCTTTAATTTCTCCTTGAGCTCTTTGATTTCATCCTCAGCTTTCTGTAGCTTCTGCTTGTTCTCATGTGCTTTTTCTTCCCATCCCTGCATCATCTTGGTAACTGTGGCCAATTCTGACTGGGCTTGTTTACAATATCTTTCCGCCATATTTAATTCTGTGTTTAGCTGAATAACCTGGGCTTGAGGATCAGCTTCACCTGCAGTAAAATCAAAAGTACAAGTATGGTTCTCGATATGATTCTGTAAGGATATAGCGGTCTGCTTTACCTTAGTGAGTTCTTCGTCTTTCTTCATCAACTGCTGTCGCAATTCCTCTTTCTCCTTTTCAACCTCAGCTACTTCGGCCGCCAATGAGTGCTCTGTAGCTGGTAATTTCAACTTTTTCCTTAATGAAGATATTTCCGCTTCTGCACTTTTCATAAGTTTTTGAATTGCGACTTTATCATTTGGATCCACACCGATTTTCATAATGATCTTCTTCAGCTCTTCATTTTGAGTTGTTAATGCCCTTGCATTAGCTTTCTCCATTTTGCATTGTTTGATGACCTTTGCAAGCATGTTTTCAGTTTTGACTGCTGTAGCATTGGTCTTGCTCAAATCGTTTACAATCGGCTGACCGGTCTGCATGTGAAGATTCATTTTGTCCCACAAGGGGATCTTTTTAACATCCATGACTATGTTTAACTCCTTAAAGCTGCCCGAAGGTCCAAGGGACATTCCTGTCGGATGTGACAGAGCCATCTTAAACTGATCTTTCTCCAGATCCATCACAGTCAATAATCTGGTTTGGTCAACAGATATATGGTGCTCTGCTTGTGCTTCTATATTGGCTTTTATCCTCTGGTTCCTTTCCTCAATCTGTGTGAACACTTGCTTCATTGAAGGAGCCTTTTCCAAATGAAGTTCCTGTCTTCTAGGAGATGAGGGGCAATCTTGTTCTTCATTGACCTGGAGAGTAAAACCAGGTGAATTGGAAGAATGGTCTTCTGCTATTTTGGTTCTTTTTTCCTCTCGGGGCTCCTCATCATCGATTTCAATAACATCCTCTCTACCTCTTTTGCTCATTCTTTCCAAAATTGCAGGTGTTTGAATACTAGTCTTTGATGAACCTGACTCTCCTGGATTAGCCAGTTTCTCCAAATCGGGTTTACTTACATGAGAAAATGCAGCATACCCATTCTCAACCCTTTTCTGAGAAATTATTCCATGTGGATCATAAGGCCATTTCTCTCCCAACAACAACTGCGTCCCTTCCAATATCTTTGATACTTCATCAAAAGCTTGTCTTGTGTTGACAACAAAAGGGCCTACACTCATAGGCAACTTGTACATCAATCCTTTCTTCATGGGCAGAAAATGAACTTGATCTACATTAAGACTTTGCCTTATAAATTCCAAGGCAAAAAGTCTCATGGGAACAAAGGTTGGGAGCCTATAGGGCTCAATACTAACTCCATATAGCCTTATCTCAGAGTAATCTTCAAAAACAAACCAGTCTCCAAATTTACAATTGGGTCCTAACTGTAGGAACTCCTGGGCCTTTGGCAGAAAGCATGGAGGAAGAGTTCCATTCAGAATTTTATAAGCAGTAGACATGAAATTGTCAACAAATTCAAACAGCCCGGCTTCGTTCTCCTCTTTTCTAACCATATTGGTCCAGAATAAAACTGACTGCTTATTTTTATTACTATCCATTATATTTAAACCCACACTCATGAACTCTTCAACATTTTGATATAAAAATAAGTAAACTACCAATGATGGAAATCTGAAAAAACATGTTAGAGGGAAGGCGATCAATTGGGAATTTACTACTTCCTGCCAAAAAGACGGGATGTCTAGCACCACCCCTGGTTTCATCATCAGAGCGAACATCCCCAAGACTGCTTTATCAATTTCGTGATCATCGTCTCTTCCCAAAATCTCCGTAATGCAGCTAAGAACTGGCCTATACTGAACACTGAATGCCTCCAAACTGAACTTTCCTGCTTCAAATTGAGTTTTCTCTGGACTTGGTATCAAAAGCGACATGCAACGATTAAACTCTTCATTTGAAAGATCCTCGAAATACTGAACCAACGAATCTTCGGAGAACTGCAATGGAGACTCATCTTCTGGAAAACATAATGCTTGACGCATTAATTGTGTTGAAACCTGCAGGATATTTTCCCCCTGAGAATTCATAATGAAACACTTGCCATGGTACATAGACGAAACTAACCAAGAAATGAACTCGGGGAAGAAGTGAGTTTTCGGAACACAAGCGGACAACACACCCGAAATTTTCATAGCAGAGAACACAGGGGACTTGTCAGTGTTCAGGGTTACTTGGTAATGTAATAGGGGGTGGTTGACGGACGACGCGGTATCATGAACATCCTTCTCGCTATCCAGGAGGGGACTGAGACTTGATGAACCAGACAACGATGTTCGCTTGGCCATGGCTGACAGGAATTCGAAAGTAATTCGCGAGGCAACGGATAATGCAAAGGTGGCGGGACGTGGTTAAAAAGGGAAAACATTCACATATAAACCAAAACGGGATGGAAGAACCCCTTTTATAGGCTACGGGAATCCATAATAAATACAGGAATGACGTGGAAAAACAATTGAAAGTGGATGACAGCTGTTTTCCATCTCGGCTGATGACATCATTGCGGGGGGTCTGTGAGTACGGCGGAAGAGTTTGATCCATACCCCCCGTAATAAATCCCAGCCGTTGATCACGGCATTTCCAAGATCTGACTGGTCAACTGCGGGGGGTCGGGATTTGATAACCGACGGGATAATTCACCCCCCGCAATAGCTTATCCAAAAGCTTCTTCTCTGTGATCATCACTTCTGCTCGGGAAGCTGCTCGGGACTTAACTTCAAATCATACATATCGAAAAAATAAAGAAATACATTGCATTTTTTTTTATACTAAAGTATAAATAACTTCATACTGTAGCATATTTTCGCATTTATATTATTATTTTTTTTATTTTTTTCTCTTTTAAATTGCGAAAAATAAAATATAAAAGGATATGCAGATAATGATCTACAACAGAGGTCATGAATTGACAAATATTTAGTGACGCTTGATTCACAAGAAGTAATGTTGATCCCCGTTAGCCCCTTATAAATTTCTTGACAAGCAAGCAAGGGGCTATTTTGTTTTATAAGACTATAAGGAATGCCTTTCCCTTGAAAACACATCATCCTTGCAGCCTTTTCATGTTCCCTGCCTTGTGATTGTTTCCCTCTACTGTTCTGAGTAAATAAGCCTTGTTGATAAAGACTTATGCTCCAAAAGGCTTTATTTCTGCCCTTTATACCCTTACAAAATGCTTCATTTTCACCCCTTTTTCCCTTCCTCAAAGTCCCCTTTGTTCCCCATAAATTCCCCCTTACTCTCCTAAAACCTCCCAAAATCCCCATGAAATCCCACCCTTACCCTTTGTTTTACCAAATCCCCCCTTAGCCCTCCTATCGTTACCCTCTTACGGCTTTAAAATCCATTGAAAGGGCTTTAAAACCCAATTTTAAAAATTATAATAGGGCCTAGCCCCTTTTAGCCTAGTCCCCTGTACATTTCCCCCCATAGAACCCAGCGCTATGATCGAGCGCCAGCCCCGAAGGCGCTTGTCCCATATGTTTATCGGGAGCATTTTCAACTGTTGATCTATGCAGATCGGATGGCGATCGCAGCCCCCGCAACCTCTCATGTTCGTAGTTCATTTATCCAATCACGCCATCATCGTATGTTTGGTCGTTGATTCGACGTTCCGGAAAGCATCCATCCTAGTGGTCCCCGCCGCGCACTATTCAGAAACAGCGTGGTTTTCATCGCACTGCTAATGGGGGTCGGGTGGTATTTTCCCATTTCCCAGCAATTCCGCTCAGCATGCGACGCATGGCAGCAGCACTGTTCCAAAACCGCTTGCCCATCGCGCATTAACTTTCGGTACAGGACGCGGAGCGATATCGTCGCCAGCCGTCAGATCTGCGATTGCCCATCCAACGGTCATCGCTCAACGAAGCTGCATGAGGTTTAACCCGAGGAAACCATACTCCTGGCCCACCGTTCGTCGCCCTCTGTTGCATTTTCAACCGTCGATCTCTTTGAGATCTAACGGTCTAGATTTGTCTTCCCCTCTGTTGACTTCTCCACCATCACCCAGTCTTGCCACGTCACCCTCTCCACGTGTGTCCATAATATATTCGCCCCTGCCATATATATTTGTTCCAAGATCGATTTTTCGTAGGTTTTATTTAATTTCTGCTGTGCTCCGCCCACGTCCGCCAGACCATGTCCCGCTGTCATATTGCATTTTCCACCATGTTTCTGCACTTTTCCACCATCTCACCAGTCTACATGGCCATCCTTGTCGTCCTCGTCTCATCCATTACCCCCATTCATGGATTTCATAACAAGTTTTTTGTTTTGCAGGGTTTTTGAGGTGGTTAAAGCTGCCATGATTTGCACACACTGTCACAGTCATAGAAAACACAGGAAAAGACCGTTTTCAGAGGCAGAAACAATGGAGAAAAGTCTGAGGGGATCCTAGACAAGACCTGCGTTAAAGGAACAGGGTTTGGCCCTGTAAAACTGTCCCGGCGCCATTATCACACAGATTTCACAGTCAGAGATATAAATGGAGTAGGAGAGAGCTTAAGGCATGAAAATGAAGATATATAAGCCTTATGCTCAAAGATTTAGAGGCAAAGTACTAGATTGAAGACCCAGGGATCATGTAGAAGGTACAGCACGCAGAAATCAATGCATATCAAGGTTTCTACAACAGCAGAATGTTTTTCCTCCATAAAGGACAAAGCGCCCATGCAGTTTTTATTCTACGTCGTGCTCCTGAAGAAATTTCCACCCTGAAAACAGTCAGAAGCTACTAGAGCATTTGTTTCATAAATACGACAGACCGCCGAGTCATTTATTTATCATTTGTTTATTCACCAAAAGTACCACAGAGTCATGCAG
This sequence comes from Pinus albicaulis, assembly GCA_034641835.2. Taxonomy (NCBI): domain Eukaryota; kingdom Viridiplantae; phylum Streptophyta; class Pinopsida; order Pinales; family Pinaceae; genus Pinus; species Pinus albicaulis. The sequence continues at coordinate 234,698,852 of CM076581.1, read as the reverse complement.
ATCAAAGTACATCAAGAGACATACCGAAGTAAATAGGGGCCTGAAGAAGACCACTCTTCCATCCAAAGAGTGACAGGAATTGAATGCTCAGAATTTAAAGAGAATGGGTTTCGGCCCTCTTTCTTTTCAGAATTTTTAATGCTGTATTTAGTTTTCACCTACCTCCTCAGCTCATCTTTCTGCTATAAAGTTTCATGAAGAAACATTGTAAAGGTTGTTGATAAGTTATCAGAGAACTTCAAGTAGTTTCTTTTGAGATGCAGTCTCTGTGTAAAGTGTAAGATAGGTTGAAGGAGATGTTTTCAGACTGAGTATTCAACTATTGGAAATGTTGTACTTGACTGGTATTGATGTTTAATATGACAAGCACATTTCTTTGGATCTTGATTTGAAGTAGCGGTGATGTTTTCCTATCTCTGTGTTTTAATTCATTTCATTTTGTTTCTACTGGCTTGCATCAGAATATTGGCATAGGATTTACCCTTGTTAGGTACCCTATGTTTTTTCTCTCCTTGCCATTAATGTTGTTCTTCTGAATGTGTTATCTAAGGATTGATTTAAGTTGGTTTAACCAGTGTAGTGGATGTTATTTCCTGCTCTCTGATGTGTGAATTAAATGAATTTAGTTCTTAGATGTTTCTTGTTAAGGATTTAGTTGGAATATTTGGGAACACTAGGGATTAGAGTTAGCCCTGTCCACTAGGATCCTTGTGTGACCAGCTGGTATTTAACTTTGTGCTCTGAATCTTTGTTATCTCTCCCCTCCTACTTTTCCATATCACACAATCATATTTAAAGATCCTATGTTTTAGATGACTAGCCCAATTGAAAGCCTGCCTATTGATTAGCAAGCAAATCCTTTCTTGAATCCATTGCCCAATGGTTTTGAATATTTCCTGGAATACTTCACCTCTGCCTTTTCCCTCTTTGCTCATCCTTGTCTTACATTGAACCCTTCCTTCCTGATAACCAGAAACCAAATCAAAACAAATCAAACAAACAAACCTTGTGCCTATAACTAGCCTAACATCTTAACATTTGAGCTTCAAAGACAAATATACTTTGACTATTATAGAGAGATCCCTCTCTAGACCTAGGAGGGCTAGATCCTAAGGTCTGAAAGTGGTTTTATGTTGTCTGATCTTTTGGTCTTGCCAATCTGGCCAAAACATGGGAACCCCAACAAATCCCAACCTATATTTGAAGGTTTTTCAAGGTATGCCGTTGATTTTGGCTCTATATGTTGACGATCTATTCTCGAAAGGAAGTGAACCCCTTATGATCGAATGTAAGAGGGAGATAGCCGCTAAATTTGAGATGAAAGACCTTGGACTCATGCACTACTTTTTGGGCCTTTAGGTGTGGAAAAGTCTTGGTGAGATCCTTCTATCACAGGGAAAGTATATTGTGAAGCTGCTAAAAATATTTTGTATGACTAAGTGCAAATCCATGGCTACTCTGATGGAGATGAATTTCAAGAAGCTGTGTGGAAAATCAGTTGGACCTTATCTATCAAATCCATCTGAGTATAAACAACTAATTGGGGCTTTGATGTTCCTTGTGAACACATGTCCATATATATGCTTTGCAGTAAACACATTGAGTAAATCCATGATTGAGCCCTTCCATGCACATTGGATCACTACCAAACATGTATTAAGATATTTACATGGATCAATCACACTTGGTATGAGATATTTTGTTGGAGACGTTCGAATTCACGGATACAATGATGTTGATTAAGCATGAAATGCTACTAATATAAAGAGTACTTTTGGATGTATCTTTAGTCTTGGAGCTTCCATGATATTCTATATGAGAAAGAAACAAAAGTCTATAGCATCAAGCACCGCTGAAGCAGAATACATTACTGCTAGCATGGCTAGCTGTGAAGAAATTTGGTTGAGGAAGATCTTTGGAGAGATATTTGAACAGGTCTTAGACACTACAGTGATATATTTTGACAACAAGAGTGGGATCCGTTTGGCAGAGAATCTTGTGTTTCATGACAAGTCCAAGCACATCGAGATTCAATATCATTTTATTTGAGACATGGTGCAGAGAGGAGCTTTGAGACTCCACCACATATCAAATAATGAGCAGATAGTAGATATTCTCGCCAAGGAATTACTGAAAGGAAATTTCTCGGTATTTAGAGAACAACTTGGACTGATGGATGTAGCCCCTCCGGATAAGGGGTAACACTGATCGAGGACACTGAGCAAACTCTTCCTATCCTGCTTGAGCTCTTAGGGTGGGGAATTGAGATAGAAGGGCTCCTGGGGATGAGGGATCTCTAGAAAATAGTTTACTCCCTTATATGTTACCCATAGGGTTGAATATGTTCCTCCCCTATCTTCAAAGGGTCGAAAAATGTTGCTCCCTTTATTGGTCTTTGCAGAGTATACCCTAGTTGGAATCATGCCCTCAAGCAAGGCTTGTTGGGAATATCGCTCCTCATTTGACCAACGAGTTGAGAGTGTACTTGGGTTGTAAAACCAAATTCAATTATGATGCATGTGTTCTACCACATGAATATTGAGATTCGTTGATGGGAATATCAATAGGCAGTAGGATTGAGTTGATATTTTCCCCCTTCTTAAGATTCTAAGGTCGAAGATGTGCTCCCCTATATGATGTGTTATCCTATTTCTTAGTATGGGTGGAAGCTATTGCTCCCCGATTCTTCTTATTCTAGATATGAGAAAGTTTCAACAGATGGATTTGAGCAATGACAATCTTATCATGACGACACCATGATGTGAAGATCTACAGGTAGAGGATAACAAGTGGAATTCTTCCTAGTTGAGAGGGAGTGTTAATTTTTTTAACTAGGTTCGAATTCCACTTTGGACAGCTCAGATGATTGAGATTATAATTGCATTAGATTCCTCTTTTTGAGAGGACCAAAATCGACCTATAGATCACCCCAATCGGTTAAGCGGCAGTTAATTTTTGAATTATTTTATTTATTAAAGTGAAATGGAATGGGTCAACCTAAGCACATGTGGAATTAGTCAAGATGGCCTCAACCCCAAGAGGAACCTCATGAAATATACAAATATAAGCGACCTAAATCTCATTCTCATATACTTTCTCAAGCGATTTTATATTTTCATTATTTTCCTTGGTTCGTCTATTTTGTTTTGGCTCGCACAGGTTCGACAGAAAGAGTTTGCGCAGTGACTGGAATCACAGGCGAGAGGCTCGCTCTGATCTAGGGATTTCTGGATCATAGCCGTAGGCTTGACACTAATATTTTTGGGCTATAGACACATGCACAATATGTTCTGCCTGTGGCAAGGGTTTCATAGCTGCAGGCACATTGTGGAAAGGTGGTGGCTAGGGATTTAGAGCCTAAATAGGCTGATATGGACCATAGTCACATGCACAGTGTCATGCATGCGGCCATGGAGCTATAGCCACTAGCAAGAGTATCAAGGGTGAAACTAAGGGGTTTTTTAGCAGATATGGGCTAGATCGACCTCAGTTGCTCGCGTAGTGTTTCATTCGCACAGTCACAGATGCTCGCAGTCAGTTTTTGATAACGTCCTAAATTCAAATCTAGGATTTGAAAGTTGATTTCAGTTGGCTTCGGTGATCTATTGGATCTTTGTTTCTTACTGTTGTAGATATGCAGATATGTGGATATGTTCTATATATTTCCATTGCATATGCATTGGGATCATTTTACTCTCTGTTGAAAACTTTTTATGGCGATCTATTGAAGAAGAATATTTGAATGGGTTTCCCCCTTGTGGGGTTTTTTTTCCCTGGTCTTTGACCTTATGGTTGTGTTGTTGTCTTCTTTATCACTGCATATATTGTTCTATCTTCAGTTACATTTTATGATTGGTTACACTGCCAATAATTGGATACATTTTTTATGAAGAAGTAATTTGTGCCAAATACAACATAGAACAATATGAAAATTTAACACCCTGCCTTCCAGTCACCGTTAATTTCTAGTCTACCTTTTGCTTGCTCAAAGCATTGTTTCAACTTCTTATTAACATCTTTTAGAGTTTGAGGTTCCAACAATTAAATTTTGTCTCTGAATGTCATAGGAACCCCACTAATAAATCTTTGAATTTTAGCTTTCTCATCTTTGAGATATGGCACATATCTCAATAATTCCAGGAACTTGGCGACATATTCATCATTTTCCATTTTCCCCATCTTGAGTTCATAAAAATATTTTTCTTTGCATCATAGAAGCGTTCAGATAGATATTGATCTCCAAAAATATCCTCAAATTCATCCCAAGTCATATCTTCCTCAGCAATGCCTCTAACACTTTTCAAATCTTCCCACCATATATCTGATTTTCCTTTCAAGTTGTAGGTGGAAATATTGGCTTTCATGTTTTTAGAATAGTTATGAATTCTGAAAATTTTCTTCATGTCAATCAACTAAGCTTCTACCTCTTGTGATTTATTCATATCCCCATCAAATGTGGGAGGCTTGGATTTCTTGAATTCCTCGGGCATGTACTCCTTTTCCTTTCTTCCCCGATGATGATGATGGTGACGATGAGAGTGATGGTGGTGCCTTCCAATATCAGAACTAGATGGATTGCTAGACTGATGTAGATAGGTGTTAGTTCTTCAACTTGGGGTACTCAACAATGCATTTCCCCACACAGTATATTCACTTTATTTCCTATTCCTCTTCTTGGATTTGCTACCATATGCCCCATTTATTTTCTCTTCTAGCTCCCAAGGGATCCAACTCCCAAGGGATTCCCCTGTCTCTGTGACTAGCCCTCATTGCAGATTTCTTTTGTCTTTGTAAATCTGAGAGACTTTGTAGAATGACTGCATTTATCTCATCTTGTTTCTCTATAGATCTTACCAACCTTTCATTGTCTACTTTGAAGCTTCTAACTTCATCCCTTAGGTTTCTCATAGTATCCAACCAATCTGGAGATTTATCCCCTCCCCCTTGGTCAACCAACCTTTCTCCTTCATTGGCCCTGACCTCTCCATTTCCATCTTGTGACTTATCGAAGTTGTACTGCACCATTCTGATCCTCATTTCTACGTTTTGTCTATGCCTTATGATGTTTGTGATGTGTTGTTAATACACACATTATTAGACACTTCATGTGATAATAAATAAACACAATCATAACCATGAACCTTGCATTCATGAAGCTACCATGAATATCTCTACTATGACAAATCAAGCATGTTAGTATACCCTTGATAATTAATAATTCATATGCATCAATCAGATATCAAGCAATACCAATTGTCAGTGCATGATAAATAAATAAACAACAAAATTATGGCCATGATATTGCTCTTACAGAGATGATGTGATTGGCTTTTAGCAACAAAACCATTCACATTAGCATGTGGTTTTTAGCAAAACAACAAATCATTAACTGAAATATATAGGCCTACAAAATTCCATAATGTTTTAAATGTTAATCCCAACTATTAATATGTTCTTGACAGTGAACTATTTCATCTGATTAGATTTTTGCTACTTGGGTAAATCACCAAGCTAATGCACCAATGTTAATTTTGGGAAACTAGATCCAAACTCCATGTTGGACTGCTCATATGGCGATGGTCATATTTTTGTTGGATTCCTCTTTCGAAGAGGTGCAAGATTGATCTAAAGATCATCTTGATTGGATAAGCATAACATTTATTTTGAATTTATTTTTTCCACGTGTGCAAGGTCGACCAGATTTGTAGTGTAGGCTCACATGCCTAATAGATGTGTCATACACCCTCATTGATGGATATAAATTGGAGAGACTTGGAGGTCTCTTCATCATCAACTCATCACACATTCTCTCATTGTGATCTGATTGGTTTGATAGCCTTTGGAGGCCTTTTTCCCCTCACACGTGTGGAGCGAAGCTGTTGTTTCTTGTGGATCTATCTAGGGCTTTTTGCTCCAGCATTGACCAACGTTGACCATGGTCAACCCTTGGTCGTTTGACCTCCAACTTCTGCCAAAAATCCGATTTTAGGAGGCTGTACTAATGAGCACAAAAATCGAGGAATTTTAGGTTGTTTGACCGAAGCCTTGAATTGTTGTGTTGATTTTTCTGCCACTGCATGCGTTGAATTTTCTATGTTGTCTTTGGGTTGACTAGTGTTGACTTGAGATGAGTTATATTTGAGGGCTTTGGGTGTGATGCATGAAGGAGTGGTTGACTGAGAAAGACTTTTCCAGTTGAAGCATCTTATTGACCATCGTAATGCAACAATATCTCATATCTTTGTTGGACAAAAGGAATTGTAAATCTGGTCTATATTTGGCTCGTCTTCTATTGATTTATTATTTTTTTCTATCAGCATTTTACTTTCATGTTTATGTGATTTTTATTTTGTATCGGGCCTAAGAAATATTGAAGTAAAAGTGCATCAAGCATAGAACACCATGGTTATCTAAATTTAACAAGGTATCAGAGCTGAGGTGAAGACAAAGTCCAAGAGTCCAAGATAGTGTTAGAAGCAATCTCTAAAGGAATAAATCCCATCAAGGACAAATGACCTCCTCAACCTACAAGGGTTTCAAGTTGGATGATAAATTGACTGATAAGTCTGATTATCATGCATGGAAGATGTCCTTAGATTTGGTGCTAGAAGATCAAGATGTCATGGACTATGTACAGGGGAAGATCAAAGAGCCTCCATCAAATGCAGCTACTGCCATGAAGACAAAGTATAAAAAGGGGGAAATCAAAGAAAATATGATTATCTGGGATTCTATTAATAAGCACCTGGTTGCTTACATTTATGAGTTGAAGACATCTAAGGAGATGTATGATAAGTTGGTGAGCATGTTCAGGGCTACCAATGCTAATCAAATCCTCTTCTTCAAGAATCAATTGAAGAATATCAAGAAGGGTAAGGATGAATATATTCAATCCTATTTTATGAGGCTCTCTGAAATTATGAATAACCTCCTAGCTATTGGGGAAGAAATATCTGATCGAGAGATGGTTCTTATTGCACTTGGAGGTCTCCCCCGTGATTGGCATGTATTCAATACCACCATTCTCAATAATAATGTGATTCCTGATTTTGATGAAATATTGACGAGATGCACTCAATAGGAACAAGAATGATGGAGTATGCTTCTAATGGAAGTGACCCTACTGCCGTTGCCGCTCATGCAAAGAAGAAGAACCATGGTGGCCTGAGAAATCAAAACCATGGTAGAGCGGGGCCCAAAGGAAGGAAGGGAAGCTGTTACACTTGTAAAAAGACTGGTCATTATGCAAGAGAGTGCCCTAATAGAAGGGACTCTCCCAGGGATGATGACAATAACAACTCAAGAAGGAATGACAAGAACAACAAGTTCCAAGGAAAAAGGAAGGCTCCCTCTAATCGTAGTGGAAATGAGCAACATTTCAAGAGTTCAGTAAATTCCAGGTATGATGAGTCTAATGTTGTTGATAATAAGAAAAATGAATTTATTCTTATATCTACCATGTTTGTTGCATCTCCACCCGACACCCTGGATGTCTGGTTGATTGATAGTGGTGCTTCAAGGCACCTCACTGGTTATAAAGAAGCCCTTTCTAATTTGGTTGAGAAGGATACTAATCTGGAAATTATCCTTGGAGATAATTCCACCTATCATGTGAAAGGGATAGGGACTATGACCCTCCATCTATCTCAAGGTCAATTCCTTCGATTTCAAGATGTGTTCTACGTACCTGATTTGAAGAAGAACCTTGTGTCTATTTCGGCAATTGAAGACAAAGGGTTCAAGGTGGCATTCGTGGATGGAAAGGTACGTATCTAGAGGAATAACTTCAATAAAGTTCTTTCTATTGGTTTTAGAGTTGATACACTCTACCAGGTTGGACGAAGCCCATTGGGGGCTATGACATTTGATACAACTCTTCAAACAGAGTTATGGCACTGGAGGTTTGCACACCTTCATTACAAAGCCCTTCCCGAAGCAAGGAAGGTGGTGACAAGGATGCCTGAATTTAGAGATGACCATGAAGGTATATGTCAGGGTTGTGCCGAAGGGAACCACAAAGGGGACCATTCCCCTATAGTGTCACAAAGACAACTGATATCTTGCAATTGATACATTCTGACTTATCTAGTATGCTGCCTATGACATCCTTGGAAGGATGTTCCTATTACATGAATTTTACAGATGAATTCTTCCGTAAGACCTGGATATATTTTTTAAGAAGAAGGATGAATAATTCAAATGGTTCTGTACCTTCAAGGCCTTGGTGGAAAATCAAATCGAGAATAAAAAAAAAAATTTGAGGACCGACAATGGGATCGAGTATGAGTCAAATGATTTTAATGACTTTTGTAGAGAAGCTGGCATTAAGAGGGAGACCACAACTGCGTACACTCCCAAGAAAAATGATATTGCTGAAAGAAATAACAAGACCATTGTGGAAGCTACCCGCGCCATGCTATGTGACGAATATCTTCCAAAGTTTCTATGGGGAGAAGCTGTGAACACTGTTGTGTATGTTCAAAATAGATGCCCGTATTCCGCTTAGGACTCCAAAACTCCTAAAGAAGTATTCTCTAGTAAGAAACCTGATGTTTCTCATTTTAGAGTTTTTGGTTTCCCTGTTTACTTTCATGTGCCGAAAGAAAAGAGAAGCAAGTTGGATGCTTTTGGAAAGAAGGGAATGTTTGTGGGCTACAGTGAAACTTTGAAGGTATATAGAATCTATGTTCCTGGTAAAAGAAAAGTGGATATATGCCACGATGTCACCTTCGATGAAGATGTTTCCCTCGAGAAAGTGAGAAATCTTCCTAGCCCCAAGGAAGACAAAGAACATGAAGAAGCAGGGAAGTTGGAAGAGCCGAAGGATGACCTGATGCCCGATGTTGAAGGACCTATGGATCCCATTAATCCACCTCCTTCAAATAAGATAAGACCCTCATGGCTTAGGGATACTCTCGAAGATTCTGAGAGACATATTGCCCCAAGGGGGACATTTCGTGAAAGCAAGAAGCTGAAGAGATACCAAGGGTGCCTAGCAGCCATGAGTACGATAGTACAATATGAGCCTGAAACATTTGAAGAAGTTGTAAAGCATCAAGTTTGGAAGGATGCTATGCACGAAGAGTATGATTCCATTATGAAAAATGATGTCCGGGAATTGGTCCCGAGGCCGGAGAACAAATCTGTTGTCACCTCGAAATGTATCTATAAGATCAAGCATGGATCTGATGGAAGTGCTGAAAAGTACAAGGCAAGATTTGTTGCCCGAGGCTTCTCTCAAAAAGAAGGCATAGATTATGATGATATATTTGCACCTATGGCCCATTATACCACCATCTGATCTATTATTTCCCTTGCTGTTACGCAAGGATAGAGTCTACATTAGATGGATGTGAAGACTGTTTTTCTGCATGGATTTATAAAGGAAGAGGTGTATGTGGAGAAACCTCTGGGGTTCGAAGTCTGAGATAGAGAAAACCATGTATGTAGGTTGAATAAAGCCCACTATGGGTTGAAGAAAGCCCCCATGTCTTGGTATAAGAGGATATATAGCTAATTTATGAAGTTGGGCTTCACTCAAAGTAATGTTGATCTGAACCTTTATTTTAAGGTTGATAGAGAAAGGCCTCTCATTTTGGTTCTCTATGTGGACGATCTCTTCAGTTTTGACCCTCTCATTCATCAGTGTAAGAGGGAGCTAGCTTCCGAGTTTGAGATGAAATACCTAGGACTGATGCACTACTTCCTAGGCTTGGAGGTCTGCCAGAAGCCATGCGAGATTTTCCTTTCTGAAGGAAAATATGTCGTGAAGTTGCTGGAGAGATTTAGTATGGTGGACTGTAAGTCTGTGTCGACACTAATGGAACTAAACTTTAAGAAGGTGAGTGGAAATGTTGTTGGGCCCGTGCTATAAAATCTTACCGAGTATCGACAACTCGTGGGGGCCCTGATTTTCTTAGTGAACTCCCGTCTAGACGTATGTTTTGCAATGCACAATTTGAGTCAACATATGGTTGATCCTCGTCAGTTTTACTGGATTAGTGACAAGAATATATTGAGATGTCTTCGGGGCACAATCAACCATGGGCTAAGATACACTGTCGGGAGTTTGAGACTCCATGCATATACTGATGTCAATTGGGTTGGCAATGTGGCGGATCACAAGAGCACATCTAGATGTTGCTTCACCTTGGGTTCTGCATCAATATCTTGGATGCGCAGGAAGCAGAAGTCGGTGGCTTTGAGTACCGCTGAGGCCGAATACATTATAGCGAGTATGGCCTATTGTGAAGCTGTTTGGTTGTGAATTCTCTTCAGTGATTTGTTCGGGCATGTGCTAGATACCACTGTTATCCTTTGTGATAACCAGAGTGGGATTCGTCTTTCTGAGAATCCCATGTTCCATGATCGATCCAATCATATTGATATCAAGTACCACTTTATCCGGGATATGGTACAGCGACACTCAGTAAGGCTCGATCATATAGGAACTGATGAGCAGGTCGCGAATATTCCCATGAAGACCCTGTGGAAGATCAAGTTCCTAACCTTCCGTGAGAAGCTTGGAATCGTGGAAAGACTCTATTATGAGGGTCCTGATTGAGTTGGACTATGAGCTCTGTGAGCTCCAGGGGGCTTGGGGATAGATTCTTGGAGCTATAAGCACATATGGGGCTAGGCTTGTTGAACCTTATTTTGCTTCTACCCCACAGTTATGATATTGAGCTGGTTCGCCTCTCTCTGATTTGTGCCCCGCACACATCCTACCATGGAGTTTCAAACTCATGGGAAGTACCTCTCATTTGGCCAATGAGGTGGGAAATGTGGATAGAGACCAATAGCAAGACCAATGGACGCATTGGAGATTTCTGTACTCTCTATTTCTAGGATGACACGTGTCCAACACCTTGATATGGATCAATTATGATGATGTTTTTACCTCTAAGCTGACTTCGTGTCAGTAAACTAACTTCGAGCTAGTAGGAGACTATTTTGAGTCTAAGAGAGGTTTTTACCTCTAAGCTGACTTTAGGTCAGCTGTGTGTGATGTCTTTATGACTCACCTTTTCTATCTGAAATAAAGACCTAGCAAAGCAAGTTACAACGGGATGACACACGATGTTTGGTTTGGAACATGATGGTACTGATGGATGGCACTTGTGGACAGATGGAGTTCTCCCTAGTTGAGAGGGAGTGTTAATTTTTGGAAACTAGGTCCAAACTCCATATTGCACTACTCTTATGAAGATGGCCATATTTTTTTTGGATTCCTCTTTCAGAGAGGTGCAATATTGATCTAAAGATCATCTTGATCGAATGAGCAGAACATTTATTTTGAATTTATTTTTTCCACATGTGCAAGGTCGACTAGATTTGTAATGTAATTTCACATGCCTAATAGATGTGTCACACACCCTCATTGATGGATATAAATTGGAGAGACTTGGAGGTCATTTAATCATCAACTCATCACACATTCTCTCATTGTGATATAATTGGTTCGATAGCCTTTGGAGGCCTTTTTCCCCTCACACGTGTGTACCGAAGCTGTTGTTTTCGGCGGACCTGTCTAGGGCTTTTTGCTGCAGTGTTGACTGTGGTCAACCCTTGGTCGTTTGACCTCCAACTTCTGCCAAAAATCTGATTTTAGGAGGTCGTACAAATGGGCACTAAAATCAAGGAATTTCGGGTTGTTTGACCGAAGCCCTAAATTGTTGCGTTGACTTTTCTGCGATGTCTTTGGGTTGACTAGTGTTGACTTGTGATGAGCTGTCTTTGAGGGCTGTGGGTGGGACACATGAATGAGTGGCTGACCGAGAAAGACTTTTCTGGTTGAAGCATCCTGTTGACCATCATAACACAACAATATCTCATATCTTTGGTGGACAAAAGGAATTGTAAATTTGATCTATATTTGGCTTGTCTTCTATTGATCTATAACTGTGTTCTATGAGAATTTTACTTTCATGGTTATGTGATTATTATTTTGTATCGGGCCTAAGAAATATTGAAGTAAAAGTGCGTCAAGCACAGAACACCATGGTTATCTAAATTTAACAACCAATCATGCCTGCAGTTAAGTTATTTAACTGGCTTTTAACACCTAAACAAGTTGTTGGTTAATTTCTAAAATAATCATTGCTTGCCCACGATAGAGCCCATCTAGTCCAACTGTTGAACTTTAATTTTATGGTACCACATATAACAACCACACCCAACTTACCCCATTGGGGTGGTTGCTACTAATAATCCAACCCTTCTTGTGATGTCAAAAGAATGGGATAAATTTCCCCTTTTTTTTCTTTATATATATATATATATATATATATATATATATATATATATATATATATATATATATTATAACACCCCTCGCAACACCCTATGGACCCCACAACTTACCCGCCAGATCCAACAGTTACTAGATGAGAAGGGAGATCGATGACATGTGTTGAATTGTGCTAGACTAACATCACCAATGTTAACATGCAGGAGAGTGACACAATCAAGGTTCTGAGCCATGGTTCTGATGCTTTCATTGAATGGCCCACGACACATCTACCCATTCGATGACTGAGAATAATTGTGCCACCCCGCCCCTCCTCCCCCATGACATCACAAGGAAGGGGTTTCACATGTCACTTATGTCATATATCTCAGCAAATCCTCATTATTCGATCTTGGAGTGGTGGTCCCTAAGCACTACTAAGATCCTTCCACATCATCTCGCTACGCTTATCTCAACGTCGCCCTTTTGCCGCTCCTCTTACACCTCTGGGGCGGGGACCACCAGGACACATCATCCCTATCCTGTAAACCCAACACTCTTTAGTCGATGCCTAGTTTATACTGATGGTATGGAACCTCTAAGGGTGAGCCTTCGGGACACATGATATAGTGGTCCATCCCTCTGCACTCCCTTGCTTCTAGTTTTCCCACGAGGTTGCGATTCCATGTCACCTCACGCTTAACCATCCCAACCCTCTTCGACCAATCCCCCTTTCGTACCTCCAAGATGGGAAATATGGGGACCACAAGGACAGGTCATCCATGTTCCTTCACCCCGAATCCCCTCCTTGCAATTTCTCCTTTTTGCGCTGATAAGGAACCACCGAGACATGTCATCTCGTCCCCATTATCCCAACGTTCCTTTGTTATGCGCCTTTTTGGCTTCCGGGGTAAACTCCTTAAGAGATGTCATTCACTACCACTACTCTGTGTGTGTGTGTGTGTGTGTTTGTTTGTTTTTATACGCTTTGGAGCAGCGCTCGATTATAGAAGGACTGGTTGGCATATTTATTTCTAGTTCTTCCTCCATAGATCTGTCATGCCTAGGGCCTCCACTACATCGATTTGACCATGAATCTAAGGGTTTTGGTCGAACCACTCAGATTATTTTGCCCTTATCGGTGCTTACCCACACTATTTTCATTTTACACAAACTCAAGGCTCGTGGTGCCAATATGAATGTGAATCTCCCCATATAAAGAGCTTTAGGGAAAAACACACACATAGATGACCCATCGACAAAATCTCACCCTTTTTCCAATTAATGTTGTGAGGCCTACATTGCTTTACACACTCAGTGCCCACAACGTTGGTATTGACGCACACATGGATATCTTATATAGATGATTCTCCTTGCATTCAAGCATTTAGGGAAAAATCATAGTTTTCTGAGTTATTTAACATAATATCTTTCTTTTTAAATTATCACTGCAATGTATGCACATTTGAATTCATTCAATGCAACTTAAATTTAACAATCAAACATATATCATTGTCTTCAACTAGGGTTCTTTTTTGTTTTGTTTTCAAGCTATATTTCTATGAAATATAACTAGAATAATTACAAGTTTTTCTCAACTAATGTTGCCATCGTTCAAATAGAAAAGAGACATTCATTCATTGAAATAGAAGGTATAAAAAAGACACTTGTATTATCTCTTATGGGCATTTGAGTCTGGGACAAGGACTCTCAACCCAACCATAGAAAATTGTAGCCAAGCTCACTTGTAGCTATCACCCCCGAGCTAGATTCGAGACACTAAGGGGCTTGCTCAAGGGATTGAAACACCAATTTTCGACAGAAACAAGGCTCAAGGAATCTAGAGTTCAGTTGCCTTCACCCTCCAATTTTCCAATGGCAACCAATCAATAAATACATGAAATCCATAGGCTTACTACCTCCACCCAAAACACAAAAGGGAATCTAGAGGAGCAAGTCTCCACCCTAAACATAATGGTCCCACACACTCTGGGGAATCTAGAACCCACTGTAAAATCACAACAAGAAAGGCTTAAGAAGTCCTCCCTCCACGAATCCAAGGACACAATCATCCACCCATACCATGAAGGGAATCCAAATAAAAACATATGAATCCTCTGGCTTTAGAGGGACTTGAGAGGAATTGTTCCTCACGAAGGAGTGATCTGAAATGAATCTTGTATGTTTAAGTCGAAATTTTCATAAGGACCAAGATGGTCCCATGTAGCAATTTGTTTTCGACTTGAGCAGAAAATGGGCAGTTCCAGCTCAACCTGACATCAACATCAAGTTGAAGTGTTCATCGCTCTGAATCCGATGCTTCTTACGGTTTCTCCTTTGGACACCGGATGGTGGAGAAAACATCCGCCAAAGTTTATGAACCACAGGCGCAAATGAGGCCCAGTTGGTCATAAGGAGTTTCCATCACTCGACATGATATTTCCATTGTTTGACACGTCGCATCAAGTCAAAATTCAGTGCATGTCTCTGACGGATGGTAAGATGTTGATTAATGTTGTCACATTTATATTTGGCAAGTTACAGGAAGATATTGTCATTTTAGTTTGTCCAGAGAGTCGAGTTCATCGTCACCTTTGTCATCTTTGACAATATTGTCTTCAGTGCAAATATCGATGTTCGTTGCTTATTCATGATGGTGTTTTGAACATGGTGTCATGATTTCAATGTAACCTAAGTCTATAGTGGTAAAGGCCTAAGTGACTATGGTCTTTATGTAAAATGTCATGGCGCGATGTAATGGTGATGTAAAAAATTTTCAATCCTAAGCTAGGGTCTAAAAACCTAAGTTTAGAAACCTAAAATACACAACCCTAAGTCCTAATGCTAAAGTGTCTAAGTGATGGACCTAGCGCAAATGGTTATGTTAAAACCTAGGACATAACCCAATTTCAGACTTTGTGTTAAAAACCATACAAAAACAAATGTAATACACCCACAGACTTAACCGTAGCAACTAGGTCGCGTCAGAGTTGTTAGGCGCATGTGAACAAAGGGAAGGTTACCGAGAAGGTTAAATGCTATCGCCAGCTCAAACCACGGCAAGTTGACCGCATTGGAGAATTTCATCAGAGCAGCATTTGAACACTGTGAATGTTAAGTTTGATGTGGAGTTTGGATAAGCCGCCAGCTGGTTGGAGCCGGAACTGTTGGGAAATTCATGTGAACATTGCGAAGGTTAAGGGGATAAGCCGCCATCTCAAGCCGTCGTTGGAGTCTAAACCACAACATTTACCATCAGAGAAAGCTGTCACATGAGCGTAGACAGTAACGGTCAGCGGAACCGTCGGTTCTTATCCGCCTAGATGTCTGCCTGCAGTTAGACCGTGCCTGATCACATACTGGCAGGCTGTCACCACCCCGCTATTTTCCAGACTGCCAACAGATTTGGATAATCCAAAGTTATTTTTGGGTTTTATTTATTTTGCGCTTTATGACCATGTAACCTCTTATTCCTAGGTGTCACAAAGTGACAAGACCGAGGAAAATGAATATTCAAGGCATCACATACATGCCTATCTTAGCCTGAAGGAGGTTCGAGTGAACCTCAGGGGCTATAAATTCACATTTTTTATTCATTAAGAGGGGGAGTGGATGCAATTAAAGTGAATTCGAAGTGTTGTAGTTAGTTTGCTGAAGAGGATCACACTTGTTGAGATCACATATTTAGTGTGAGAATTCTTCTTGAAGTTTTAGGAAGGAAGCTAATTCAAGGAAATAGTGTAGTAGATTCAATTCGACTAGAAGAGTTTAAGTTCAGAGATCCATTGCATCATATCAGGGCATCGAGAAGTTTGAAGTCATGAGCCAATTAGTTTTGGGCTTTCCGGAGTCATTCAGAAACCAAATGGAGTGATTCAAAAGCCTATACAGGGTTTTAAGGTGCTCCAAAGACACTGATAGGGTCCTTTTGGTGAATGAAGCAGCTGAAATTCCAAATTTCAGTACAAAGTCAGTTAGACTCTTTCGTCAATTTGAGGGAGGTTTGATTTGAATTCTTGTTGCTATTGAAGTTTGCTTGTTTTCAATAGAGGTTTGAGGCAACATGCTAATACTCGCTTGTTTTGTTGTAATTTAAAATTTCACTGGTAGAATGTCCATGTGAAGTTGCGAGAACTCTTTGTACTGAGTATTTTCATTTTGGGAAATAGCCGCAATTGTGGTAGAAAATGTAACGTACCTCTTTTTCACTAAAATATGAGTGGTCTAGCCAATTGCGCAGGGCCCAGAGACGTAGCCCAGGAGGGGTGAACTCCGTCACCAATATCGATGTTTGTTGTCTTGTTGATTTGTGTAACTTTTGTTTAAATTTCTCTAGAGTTAATTTCACATGTGATGAAGTCATCCATAATGAACAAATAATTAACAACGTTGCACGAAGCATCATATAATCATTTTTGCCAAAGAGAGAAAGAATGATCTAATTTTTCCGCATTTGAGATCATTTGGTATCAGATCAATTTAGCTCTTTATTAGTTGCAAGAATGGGAAATAATTTCAGGTAGCTCGGGTTGAAAGAACTAGAAGAGTTCGATCAACATTTCCAGCAGGAGAACGTTACTTTGCGACGAATGGTTGAATCGTTGGAGAAAGACAAGCAAAGGTTGCATACATAGATTGAAACTTTGTGAAGGAACCAAAGGGGAAACAGTCCTTCGGTTCACAACTCATCTACTGAAGGGAAAATGGAAGCCCTGCCTCTTCATCAGGAAGATGAAATAGTTCATCCCTATCGACAAATCCAAAATCACAGTCGGTAGAAGAGGCTATCAGAACCTTTTCCTCATCTTCTGAGGACACTCCTTACATTCCATCATCTCCAAGAAATGATTTAGATGATCATTCCAACAATAAGGAAACTGGAGCTTTTGAAGGGCATACCCGAGGAATGGGAATGTCACTGATGAACAAAATGGGATACCAGGAGGGACAAGGTCTCAGGAAGCACGGACAAGGCAGGATCCAACCGATCTCCGTGTAGGAAAGGCCGAAACATGAAGGCTTGGGATATGGTCAAGAAAAATGTGACTGCTGCGGGAAGAGAGGTCACATTGCGGATCAATGTTGGTCCCAACACCCAGACCTAATGCTAAAAAAGCTATAGGACCGAAAAGGTAAGTTGATGAAGCAATCTAGCAGTGATTCAGAAGGTGAGTCCTCAAGTCAAAACTTAATGTTAAAAGTTATCAAGATGATTTATCCGTGTACATTTTGTGGTAGTAATTCACATTGTGTAGAAGATTGTTGGAAACATAAAAGTTTCAACAAGAAAGTAGGTGCTATCAAAATTCAACCACAGAAAGATGGTGTAGCACTGCAAGTGAAGAATCATCTCAGAAAGACCTTACCTCAATCAGACAATGACTCCACAGCAACCAGACATAATTTAGGAAATTCCAACAAAAAGGTAGCTAGTACAAACTATGAAGAACGATTTTGTCAAAATTGCAAGATGAAAGGGAATTCACAGAATAAATGTCTGAAGCTACCACAAGAGACAACACCTACATCAATAGAGCAAGAGACATCTAAAGCACCTAGAGCCAGGGAATGTAAGTCTCCAGATTGGAAATGGGAAAATTTCATGCCTTATGCATAAGGTGCATGCAAAATTTTTACAGTAGACCTAGTCAAGTCGGTAACTAGGATCTAGATGTTTTAACATTTACTCATGTTGAAATAAAACTACATGTTGAAATAAAAAAAAATTTGGAGGTCCAAAAGTTCTTTCTGTTGGGAGGTGTGATCCGAAATAGATCTTGTATGTTTAAGTCAAATTTTCTTAACGACCAAGATGGTCCCATGTAGCAGTTTGTTTTGGACTTGTGCAGAAAATGGGCAGTTCCAGCTCAACCTAACATCAGCATCAAGTTGAAGTGTTTGTCGCTCTGAATCTGACACTTCTTACAGTTTCTCATGACACCGGATGGTGGAGAAAACATCCGTCAAAGTTTATGAACCACATGCGCAAATGAGGCCTGGTTGGTCATAAGGAGTTTCCATCACTCGACATGATATTTCCATTGTTTGACATATGGCATCAAGTCAAAATTCAGTGCACATCTCTTATGGATGGTAAGATGTCGATTAATGTTGGCACATTTATATTTGGCAAGTCACGGGAAGATCTTGTCATTTCCGCTTGTCCAGAGAGTCCAGTTCATCGTCAGCTTTGTCAACTTCGACAATATTGTCTTCAGTGCAAAGATCAATGTTCGTTGGTTTTTCATGATGGTGTTTTGAACATGGTGTCATGATTTCAATGTAACCCTAAGTCTATAGTGGTAAAGGCCTAAGTGACTATGGTCTTGATGTAAAATGTCATGGAGAAATGTAATTGTGATGTAAACAGGTTTCAATCCTAAGCTAAGGTCTAAAAACCTAAGTTTATAAACCTAAACTACAAAACCCTAAGTCCTAATGCTAAAGTGTCTAAGTGATGGACCTAGCACAAATGTTTATGTTAAAACCTATGACATAACCCACTTTCGGACTTTGTATTAAAAACCATATAAAAAAAATGTAATAGACCCACAGACTTAACCGTAGCAACTAGACCACGTCGAAGTTGTTAGGAGCATGTGAACAAAGGGAAGGTTACCGCGAAGGTTAAATGCTACCGCCAGCTCAAACCACGACATGTTGACCACATTGGAGACTTCCATCAGAGCAACATGTGAACACTGTGAATGTTAAGTTTGATGCGGAGTTTGGATAAGCCGCCAGCTGGTTGGAGCCGGAACCGTCGGGAAGTTCATGTGAACACTACGAAGGTTAAGGGGATAAGCCGCCAGCTCAAGCTGTCGTTGGAGTCTAAACTGCAACATTTACTGTCGGAGAAAGCTATCACATGAGCGCAGACAACAACAGTCAGCGGAACCGTTGGTTCTTATCCGCCTAGATGTCTGCCTGTGGTTAGACCATCCTTGATCGCATACTGGCAGGTTTTCACCTCCGCGTTGTTTTCCAGACCGCCAGCGGATTTGGATAATCCAAAGTTATTTTTGGGTTTTATTTATTTTGCACTTTATGACCATGTAACCTCTTATGCCTAGGTGTCACAAAGTGACGAGACCGAGGCAAATGAATATTCAAGGCAACACATACATGCCTATCTTAGCCTGAAGGAAGTTCGAGTGAACCTGAGGGACTATAAATTCACCTTTTTTATTCATGAAGAGGGGGAGTGGATGCAATTAAAGTGAATTCGAAGTGTTGTAGTCAGTTTGCTGAAGAGGATCACACTTATTGAGATCACATATTCAGTGTGAGAATTCTTCTTGAAGTTTCAGGCAGGAAGCTAATTCAAGGAGACAGTGCAGTAGATTCAATTCGACTACAAGAGTTGAAGTTCAGAGATCCATTGCATCAGATCATGGCATCGTGAAGTTTGAAGTTGTGAGCCAGTTAGTTTTGGGCTTTCCGGAGTCATTCAGAAACCAAATGGAGTGATTCAAAAGCCTAGACAGGGATTTTAAGGTGCTCTGAAGACACTGGCAGGGTCCTTTTGGTGAATGAAGCAACCGAAATTCCAAATTTTAGTACAAATTCAATCAGACTCTTTCGTCAAATTGAGGGAGGTTTGATTCCTATTCTTGCTGCTATTGAAGTTTGCTTGTTTTTAGTAGAGGTCCGAGTCATCATGCTAGACTCGCTTGTTTTGCTGTAATTTAATAGTTCACTGGTAGAATGTCCATGTGAAGTTGCGAGAACTCTTTGTAGAGGATTATTTCCATTTTGGGAAATAGCCACAACTATGGTAACATATGTAACGTACCTCTTTTTCACTGAAATACAAGCGGCCTAGCCAATTGCATAGGGCCCAGAGATGTAGCCCAGGAGGGGTGAACTCCGTCACCAACATCGGTGTTCGCTGTCTTGTTGATTTGTGTAACTTTTGTTTAAATTTCTCTACAATTAATTTCATATGTGATGAATTCATCCGTAATGAACAGATAATTAACAATGTTGCATGAAGCATCATTTAATCATTTTTGCCAAAGAGAGAAAGAAAGATCTAATTTTTCCACATTTAAAATCAAGGAGAGACCATCATCATGCTATTCATGCCAACCAGATTGTTGTCATTGTCTTCTCTTCTCTTTAGCAAATCCTTGCTCTTCTCTCGTCTTCTCCGTTGCGTTGTTCTCTACTGAATATTGCTTGAATGGGTGCTCTTCCTTCATGAAAAATGAATTAGTGAACCCCCCTTCATGAGTTGAAATCCTTCTTTTCCTCTACACTTGCACAATCTCCTAGCTCCATTAATTCTTGTCCTTTTTGCCTTGTAAGTGTTTCCCAAAGTACATAGGCCCACGTACCTCTCTTGCAACCCAATTTAATTCAAAAAATCAGTCCATTTAGGCACATCCACCAAATTTTAATGGCTATTCAATAATTCAGATTTTCTGCACAGGAAAAATTTTAAATATCCCAAGCCAACAACCTCCCCAACTCTGGAATCCGCGTCACTTGACTCAACCCTTTTTTTAAACAAAATTTATTTTTGTAAAATATTTACATTTCATTTCATGAGAAGACCATGTTTGAGGCTATTACAAACACAATGAAATTAACCTGTAAGTTGATGTTCCTCGCTCCACACAACACCACCAACTTATAACATACTATACATAGTCAAATTAGTGATATTCTCTTGTGTCATTGTATGCATCAATAACCACCAATTTGAAATATGCTATTATGTTCTATGATCGGTTATTCATTATATTTTTCACACTACACTTGGACAATAACACACTACAACATAATAAAACAACAAGCCACACCACATAATAAAAATGGATAAAAAATGATGGCCATTTTACCATCTACAACCATTGTTTTCTAAATAGTCAATTTTTATTTATTTTTTATAAGTTACAAAACATAAATAAATCAAGCCATAATTAAAACCCTTATCTGATGCAAGCTACAAATTTCACTCGAGTGGAAGCGTCATGTTTTTTATGAGAGTCTTTTGGCCCCTCTTACTGGAAGCAGTGCCTAGGGAGACTGGTCCATGAAGCTTGTCACTGATCTTGAATGGTGGAAAGGGAGGCATCCAACTCAAGAAATTTCATCCATACAATGGTTATAGCGCAATGGCAACCTGGTCCAAGTCTCTGAGCTCTATATGTTGTTTCTCAACGTCGACATTGAACTAATCACAAACTTCGGTGGATTTGTTGCTCTAGGTTTTGAAGTGGGTTCTCCATCTTTCTGTCAACATTGCCAAGCGAGTCACATTGGGTTGCACTTCCGCAATTTTATTTACACACTGTGTTAAACACCGCTTCACCCCTAATATATACATAATGCACCCATTGTTGGTCTTCAAATAAATCGAGTTGACAACTGAAGGCATCTTTTCCTTCACTCCTCATAAGATTAATCTGGCCGCCCTAACAAAAAAGCACTTGCTAAGGCCCCTTCCAAGACCTCTAAACATGCAACACTTGGTTGATCTGATTTGATCCACACCATAGCCTGACCATAACAAAGATACGATCCCCTTTAACAGCAAAGATCTCAACCCTCTGGCTCTTAGATATGGAGCCCTTTGTTTCGAAATGACCGTGAAAATCTATTTATTTGTAAGCATGTGACTCTTTAACTCACACATGTATAAGCACAAATTTGAAATCCCTCACAAAATAATAAACTATTTACTCTCACACAATAATATCTAACCTACGCCTACTCTATGTACATAGGAGTATCATGGCTAAAATTGCATGATCCTAGCCCTCTCTCATGAGACAATCAGGGTTGAACCATCTCTGATACCAGAAATAGAGAGAGCAGACATTATTACACACAAATCACACACACTATTTTATTGATCACGGTGGTTGCATATATATAGGAATAAATGACTCTTCTCGATCCTATAATAGTGGATCTAGATTTCTAAAAATAGTTGATACAACTCACACATAAGAAAATAACTACTTCTAGAATAACTCTTCGGGACTCACAATAACTTGTAAATTACATGAAAACATTACTTCCATCTGCTATAACATTTATACCATCAAAACCCAAATATAACAATCGAATCACCAAGCTCAAACAAATTTTATACAAATAGTTAACCATTCAAACACAAATTTTGGATAAACAAACTCTTTCTGGAATTTGAAACACAATTCTAAATTTATTTTTTAGCATTTTATAGTACTTGTAAAAATGATTAAAGTAATTCATTATATTTGAAAATAAATCACATATAAACCTAGACTGAAGAAAAAAATAAAAAATAAATAAATAAATAAATGATATAAAAGTTTCAAACAAATCAATTTTAATATAAAATCACAAATATATATTTATTTTAATATAAAATCACAAATATATATTGATTACAAATTTATTTCACCATTTAAGAACCAAAAGAATCCATGGATACAAAATCAATCAATGAATAGAACCATATATTATTTGAAGAATCCTCGTCAATAATTACATTTTCTCTATATTCTACCTCCAACTATTCAAATAGACTAGGATCAGACTCACCCTATTTTGACTTTTAAATGGAAATACAAACTTGGACTACTACAAATTTGTTTGAACTTTGCGTCGCACTTTGCCCATGCTAGTGGTGGCTGAATAGCTATTTCAATTTAAACTCTAAGCACATGTCAAAATCTTCTCGAGGAGCAACATCCGTGAGGTTTTTGCAAGTGCATGCTATGGTGTAGGAATACACTTATATTTCACACTTTATAAAACGTTACCATTATGTACTCAATCCATAGTTGAACTCAACCACTTCTTCCTTTGGTAGGGTTTGTGGGCAAATTTAGGGCAATTAGAGTGCTTGCAGATAATTTACTAAAAGATGATAAAAAAGTGCCACTTGTAGATCATTGGCTCTAATTGGTTGCCCCTATCTTTATTTTGATATTTTTTCTTTAGATTTAAATACATTTTAACTCCAAAATTTAAAATTTGATGCATTTTTAAATATTTTATTTTATTTTATTTTGAGGTTTTAAATATTTTCTTTTAACAAAATTGTAATGGGTTCGCAAAGATTTAAATACATTTTAACTCCAAAATTTAAAATTTGGTGATTTTTAAATACATTTTTTATTTTATTTTGAGGTTTTAAATATTTGTATTTAACAAAATTGTAATGGGTTCGCAAGTTAAATATTTTTATTTATAATTTTGTAATTTGTTTTGAAGTTAAAGATATTCATTTTATATTTGATTATAAAATTGATATTTTTTTTGAAAATAAATAAATTATTTTGGAATTATATACTTTTAATTTAAAATTTGTATTTTATATTGGAATTATATATATTTGGTTTGTTAGGTAATGTGAGTCTTAAAATGATTGGTGGTTTGAGTAGCTTCGACTAATGGGCATCTAAGCCATCAAAATCACTAATGGATCACATTTGGCTTGGGCCACACTAGCTCTTAGCATGACTGAATTTTTGCCCACAAAGTATTTGGCTAATGACCTTCTCACCTTCTCACCACAAAGTGTCTTAATGTAGTACCTCTTACTATCTATTCTACAACCTGTGGCCTAAATATTTTTATTTTTATTTGATCTCGTGTTCCATTGGTATTCTATATATTGGAAAAACTGACCGTTCTATTAATAAGAGAATTCAAGAGCATGCAACTAATATTAGACATTGTAGAACTATGTCTTCTGGTTTGGCGGAACATGTTGTGAAGACTATGCACCATGTGTGTTTGGAGGAGTCTAGAGTGAAGATCTCGTTAGTTGAATAAGGATGACGAATGGAAGATTAGTTAGTAGGTGTTGGATCCCTTTGCTCTATTCCTAACATTTTTCTTTTTTCTCTATTCCCTAGCATTTTCCCTTTTCCTCTTTTTGTCTCTTTTTTATTTTAGTGTTATTTGATTTTGTGGTTGATTTCTTCCCCCTTAATTTAATTATTATTTATATATTATTATTATTACTTCTTATTTAAATTAATTTTGAATTTTGAATTTCTTTTCATTTTTCATTTTTATTTCTAGTTTATCTATATATTTTTTTAGCATTGTTTCTTTTTTCTGGTTGTGATGGTTTGGTTTGATTTTTAATTTGTTAATTTATTTTGCCTTAGTTACTTAATCTAGTTATTTTTATTAATTTTTATTTAATTTTTATTTCTAATTTGTAATATTATTATTAATATTAATTTATTAGAATTGTTAAAACGGGTAATAAAAATTGTAATTTTAATATTAAGACTTCAATTTTTTCTATAATTTCAATTAGTATTAATTTTTTGGTTGATTTTCAGCATTGGCTGTTGGTTGTTTGTTTGGTATTTTTATTATATTTTTATAATTTAATTTATATTTTATTACTAATTTTAATTTTGACTGTTGACTTATTTTCATTTATTTCTCTGAGTCTATTTCTAAATTTGAAATTATATCTATTATTACTTTATTTGTTAGTTAATATTGGTAAAATTTGTATTTATTAATATTATTTTCTTAAAATATATTTTAATTATTTTATTATTTCTTAGTATCTTAGGGTTTTGAGAGTTGCCATCTCTACACTATATATATTTATGTATAGGATTAACCAAATCATCATTCTCGTGATGATAAAATACACTAGGTAGTTATATTTATGTAGAGGATTAACGAATCATCATTATCTTGATGATGAACTACATTCGGTAGTTCTTCCTATGGCGGTAGTCTAACTAGAGTGCATTTTTGCCCTGAAAATCATGGAAATTCCTGTAAGATTTAAGATAATCCGGTAGGGATTTTTGTAAATCCAGATTATAGCTATCAAACTTCAATATTTTGGGTGCTCTAGAGGTTTTTGATGAGGCTGAATCCATTTCCACCATCAAAAACACGATTCAAATTGCAAGATTTTATGATGAAATTTATTAAATTTCATAGCATTAACTTCTTCTTCTTCTATTTTTTTATTTATTTATTTTTATTTATTTTAAATTATATTTACAATTTATTTTGGAATTAAAATAAATTTATATTCTAATCATATATTTTAAATCTAAATTTTTCTTAAAATTTTTAATTTACACTCAAATTAAATATTTCTATTTTCAATTCTGTAATTGGTTTTCAACTTAAATATTCTATTTTAAACTTTACTTTACCATTAAATATACATACCTTTAAAATTATATATATATTCTTACAATTATCACTATAATTTATAGTTAAAAGTTGGGGAAATAAAACATTGTATATAAGCTTAAAAAAGAAAAAGAAAAAAGGAGACTCATAGTTCTATTGACTATTTTTAGTTTTGTGGATGTTAAAATGTCAACCACTTCAAACACTATATATGTATAATCAATTTAGACCACTGACACTCTAACTTTTAGTTGAGAGATGAGAAGGTGGGACACTAATAGTGTTTTAATAGTGCATCCATTAACCAACTATTCTACATTCCATGGTCAAATATCTTTTTTTTGTTTTGTTTGCTAGGTAATGATAGTCTCTAGACAATTGACATGCCTAATCTATGGTTTGAGTAGCGGGGCATCTAAGACGTCAAATATCTAGGGATTACACACGACTTGAGCCACTCCTTAGTATGATTGGATTTTTACCCACTAAAATTAGAACCAATAATCTTTACATCACATGGTGCCTTAACAAAAAAACTCTATCATAATTTGTTCTACACCCATTTCAAAGTGTCTTAACAAAAAACCCTATCATAATCTACTGATAAACCATAATCAAATATCATTATAAATATTTATAATTATTTTATTCATATATATATATATATATATATATATATATATATTTTTTTTTTTTTAATTAATAAAAATATATTCATTATATAAATATAAATATGAACTTTTAAAATTTATTTAATATTTTCGTACTTTCCTAACGATTCAAATCAAAATAATTGATCATGAAATTATTTTTTTATTATAGAATTTCATAATAATCAAATATTATTTTATATTAATATGAAAAATTAATCTTTAAAATTCCTATTTATCTACTTGAAGCTATGTCCAGTAAATATATTTCTTCAACTTCATATTCTTTTATATTTTTTTATTTTTTATATGTATTTATTGACATAATTTTTTTAAAAATAAAAATATTATTAATTTTATTTAATGATAGATGAAAAACACCTCTATGTTGATTTTTTTTTATCATAATAAATCGATAACTCTTAAAACTAATGTAAGAAAAATCCCATGTTCAATCCTCGTGACGACACACCAAGAGTATATCCTTTCCACACCTCAAAAATTTCAATTTTATAGGCCTGTTGTTGTTCGGATCTGTACCATAAATTACCCCACTTAAAAAATACGTAACATAAACTCTTGTTTGCTTCCTCCGGATGATAATTTGTTTTTATGTGAACCACTCCAACCTAATCTAGAGTACCATGTTTTTACAACACCTCTTCCTCTGTTTGCATTCCGCCATTTCAAGCTGTATTTGAGGTTTTTCGGGTTTAAGATTTCGATATCGTTTAATTCAGCTGTCCAACTAAAGTGGAGTGAAGATCCTTTCCCCATTCTGCGCTGCACTGTGATGGCGCTGCTGCCGGGTAACTGTGGAGTGGGCAAATTATTCAA
The DNA here is from genome assembly GCA_034641835.2 of Pinus albicaulis. Taxonomy (NCBI): domain Eukaryota; kingdom Viridiplantae; phylum Streptophyta; class Pinopsida; order Pinales; family Pinaceae; genus Pinus; species Pinus albicaulis. Next base: position 234,672,011 of record CM076581.1, on the reverse strand, counting down.
AAGGAATGCAATGCCTTTCAGTGGGTTGTCGTTTAAACAACCTTCATCGTTCCTACGGCTCCGCTCTCTGCCAGTTGCATGCCTTCCTCCTCCCACAAGTACTAGAAATAACAAGCTCTTCGTTACAGGTAGTCTCGCTGCCATTTTTCGTTCTGTAATTTTTGGGAGATAAACATTGTGCAGGCCTTGATGTAAATTTCCTAATTTGGGCGAATATTTCACATTGGTGGTTATTTCTCAACGTAGTCAGATGATAAGTTTAAACAGTCGAGGCCACATGGGTGAAGAGAGCTGATGGGTTATAAAATCCTTAAGAGTGAACGGTGATGTATTTTTTGGCTGAAGGATGAACACATACATTTCTATTTCGAGTTTGCACCACATATAATGATAACTAGCAAAGTCAAATTGATACCTCAGTCAGGACACAGACAGAATCGTGACTGAATATCTATTACGGTTAATCAGTATTGCAGTTAATAAATTCCCTACCAAGAAAAAAAAATAACTTGCAATTCCTTGCAGGCATTTCGTCAAACACTTTGTATAAAATAAAATGCTAAACAACTAACCCAGCCAAAATGTCAAACACTTTGTATAAAATAAATGCTAAACAACTAACCCAGCCAAAATATCACAGCAAACAATTTTATCCAAAATAGCAGATTTGTTTATTAATACCAAAAGTACCACAATAGCTGTAAAACCCTTCTAGCACAATGGCAACATAGCCAATATTTCATAAACATTTTATGACAACAAACTCGGCCAAATGGATATCAGGAACCTGACCCGATTTGATTGGAAAAATAGATGGGAATGACACTAAAATATTAAATAGGCTATGGGAATCAAATAGGCTATTAAGTCTTTCTCCAGAAATGATCATTCAAAAAGGGACATTACAAAATGTTATCTAGAAACAACTAAATTGAAATCACAATGTAACATGATGACCAACCAACATAATCTCTTCGTGTATATTACAAATCTGTTTTAAATGTCAAAATTTCCCACTCAATCAATAGCGAGCTTTTGATCCCACTTTGCTGGTACCTAGATGGCAAAGACTATAATCTCGTGTTTTGCATGGCCTGTAAATTGGCTTGGGTGAGAGTAACGGCTACCAGCCTAAGTAGCACCACACTTTGATGTAAAGCCCCCTCTAATTCAAAGACCTATTTACAGAAGAACCATGCATGGACGATTCCTAACTCCCAAATAAATGGAAAAAACTCCAAATGGATCGAACAATAGCACTTTATAAAGGGAAATACTTCAAATTTTGATGTCCTGCAGTAGTTAACAAGGCATTAGAATCCAGACTAAATACAGACAAAATGCTCCTGGCAGGTCATCTGGCTTTCATAGTAATCTGTTACGATGGTTCAGGTAAACTTGACTCGGTCAAATTACCTGTGGTTTTCAGGTTTCAGGTATATGACAACCCATGGTTTTTCCCATGGTATTTATCTTTAATTTAGCCTATTTAAAGGTTCAAAAAGCTCCATGTTAAGTCGTCCCATTGGCCATTGGGAACACAACAACGGTGTCTTTAGACACCACCACTTCTCTCGGTGCTATGTGACCCTAACCATTGGTATCCGTGTTGAGGACAAAAGACGTAGGGAGGTTGTGCGCGAGATCTAAGAGGTGGTTCCAAATGGCGCCAAGATGACTGCTTGGGCCTCACTATCTAAGCATCAATGGAACTCCCAAGTGGCAAGAGAGAAACACGAGGTTTGAATAGTGAGAGTCATGTGTAGATTGAGCTTTGGACAAGACCTTTAGGCACTGATAGCGGTGTGCAGAGTACTTGTAGAGTGCAATTCCTACAAGGCTAGAGTCTTGGAGAGCCTGAAGAACGATTGCAAGCGTGGTGTTGAAATTGAGCAATCTCCGTTGTTGTGGTACTAGCAGATGAACTGGCGTTTTGACTGTGGAGTCCGGGACAACGTTGCACGAAGTGGGGACGAAGCAGGGACGTTTTTTGGAAGCGGGGACGCGGAAGCGTCATTTTCCAAAAATTTAGGAAGCGAAGCGTCTACTATATATATATTTATATTTTTTTTTGCATTTATATTCAAAACAAACATCCCAAATACCAAATTAGTTGTAGAAGACATGAAAGCATGTATATTTTTACATAAATCAAGATAGATATGACATCCATGATTCCATTGTACATCAATAATTAATTATTTGAGCATCAACCATCTAGATTTTAGATTCCAGCAATTACAAACATACATCTAATTTTTAAGCATATTATAGAACATAAAACATTTAAGCATGTTGCATATTATAAAACATAAAATATTTAACCATGTTATAAAACATAAAACATAAAGCATATTATCTAGCAAGTGAGCAACCGTCAACATTAGTCATGTCCAAAATTCAAATAATAATGTTTACAAAATAGGTCACTTGGCCACCACCAAGACAAAGAAGTTCAAATTCACAACAAGCCTACAAGTCTAATCTATGACAAAAGTAGTAAATTGTGAATATATCTACTAACCTCTCCTCCTTCCACCACGAAGAGTACATGGCGGTGGGCCTCTACGTGGTGGCAATGAAGAAGATGGTGATTGTGGAAATTGTGGCATTGCAATTGATGAAGACGAAGCCCTTGCTATTGGTGTTGAACCATGGAACTTGGGAACAAAGGGACCAGATGGGGGTGGTATCTCAACTCGATCATCATCATCCTTGATAAGAGCATCCTCTAATTGCTTTAATCGCAACACTCCATCCTCCAAATTGGGCTCCTTTGGATACCTGTCCCAAACCGTAAGGTCTTTATTACTCTTTGCATCATCACAATAATGGGACAACAATTGTAAGTTGTAATGAACATAAACCAAGCTCTCTGCCCGGTCTAAACTCAACCTGTTCCTTTTAACACCGTGGATGAAAGAACAAGAGCTCTAACACCTCTCTGTAGAAGAATTGTTTACCACCTGCAATGCCAAAGTTTGTAGAATTGGAGTAGCACCTCCATGCATGTTTCACAACTAAATAGAAGAAAAAGTCTCTCGATCTCTAATTGCATGCATGCTCCCAAATGGACCATTGCAAAGCGTATAGTTGCTCAATTGTTTTCATACCAAGGCAATCATATATTTTTCTAGAACCTCTAGATCTAGGTGTGGTTTTCTTCTGCTCCCCCCTAGGTGTTGGTGTTGAAAGCCATGATGGATGATAGTATTTATGTGTCAAAACATATGCTAATGCATGTAATGGAACATTTAGCATATCCCATCGTTTTTCCACCTCTACACGAATATAATTGTACAAGGTGATATCTCTAGGCTCAACAATGTCTTTAATCTGCCCCAACATGTTATCCATTTGCTCATACACCTCCCCAATTATTGGTCGATCTGAATCTGCAAACTTGATCATCTAATAAATTGATTTGGTGAATTGCAAAACATATTTAGCCTATGACCAAAAGAACATGTCAAAAATAGTGTCTTTGGCTACATTAGCACCATCTCTATCAGTGTTAATTTCCTCCCATGATTCAGCAGTGACCATATTAGTTAAAGCTTGTCTCACCTTCATTAGCCGCCTAAAGGTGAAGTAATAACTTGCAAATCTTGTTTTTGCAAGTTTATGCAACTGCAACTTGGAGTAAGTGCCATAGAAGTAGTTTACCCTTGTATGCCCTGTGATAAATTTAATGAGTTGCTTCCCTCTCTTGTAAAGCTCATTAATCGACCCACATTCTTTATGCTTCACAATATCATGCATCAAAAGGTTCAATGTTTGCACCAAGCACCCAGACCAAAAGATGTGTGGATGAGTACACTAAATAATTTTTCCTGCTCCCTTACAATTTGCAATTGTTGCATTATCAGTAATCACTTGAACCACTTTACTATGACCAACATCTTTGATTGATTGCAATCGGAGATCTGCAATGTTATGGGAAGTTGCATTGACAGAGGAGGAGTCATGTGTTAAATTTAGTTAACCATGGTATGTTCTATGCTTAGAGTAGTTTACTTCAATCTTTCTTATTAGCCCAATTCAATTTCCAGATATGCAATCACATAACCATTGACAGTAAATGCTGATAGAACATAAATAAATTACAGAAGACGAGCCAAGACGAGACACAAATATTCTTATAATTCTTCTTATTCAACAGAGGGAGAGAAAATATAATTTATAGCAGTCAACAAGATTCCCTAGCCAACAAAGTCAACGTTGGTCAAACCAGCAAATCAACCTCCAATGAAGCTCGGTCAAACTCGACCTCCAATCACAATCAAACATAGCCCAAAACAATCCTGAAATATAGTCAATGCAGTGGTCATAGTCTGTGGTCAAATCAATAGTCAAACCTGCGGTCAACTTTGTGGTCAACTGCAGTCAAAGTCAATGCTTCACCTCGATTTCTGTGCCTCCAGCTATGGCCTCATAAAATCAGAATTTTGACCCCAAAAACGCAGTCAAATGACAATTGTTGACCCAAAGTCAATGCTGTCCAGAAAGGCCCTAAACCACTCTGAAAATCCCAGCTTATGTTTCACACGTGTAGAGGAGAGAGAGAAACCACTAAGGATGTACGAACCAATCAGATGAGGGAGAGATGTGTGAGATGAAAGAATGATGAAACGAGGATCATGTCTCTCCAATTTATATCCATGACTGAGGGTGTGTGACGCAACTTTTGGGGCTTGTGAGACTACATTACAATTCTCGCCGACCTTGACAAATTTGCACATGTGGAAAATAAATTCAAAATCCAACTTCTACTCATCCAAACAAGATGATATTTAGATCAATCTTGCACCTCTCCGAAAGAGGAATACAACAAAAATATCATCTCCATCATATGAGCAGTGCAACATGGAGTTTGGCCCTAGTTGCCAAATTTAGCACTCCTTCTCAACTAGGGAGAACTCCGCCTGACCATCCATCTGTCAACCTTTGCAATCCTGTCATCCAGTACCATCATGTACTATCATATATCATCCTGCAATCCTGTGTAATCTTGCTGTCTCTGCTTTGCTGGCTCTACTATGCTATAAGAAGATATGATCGAGAGTGAGTCACAAAGACCTTGCCACTCTCCACTGACCCGAAGTCAATTTAGAGGTAAAAACCTCAACCAGACTTGATCCCTGATCAAGTTGTTGGACACATCCCATCCTAGACGTAGAGAGTACGACAATACATGATGCGTCCATTGGTAATGCTATGGTCTCTATCCTCATTTCCCAACTCATTGGCCAGATGAGAGGTACTTCCCATGAGTCTCGGACAGGGTGTATGTGGGGCATAGATCAAAGAGAGGGCGAACCAACTCAATATCATAATGGTGGGGAAATAACACACCAACAAGGTAAGGTGAACCTAGTCCTGTGGTTGCTTATAGCTCCAAGTAGCTATCCCTAAGCCCCCTGGAGCTCCAAGAGCTCATAGTCCAACTCAAGCGGGACCCTCATAATAGGGTCTGTCCACAATACCAAGCTTCTCACGGAAGGTTAATAATTTGACCTTCCCTAGGGCTTCATGGGAATATTTGCGACCTGCTCATCAGTCCCAATGTGATGGAACCTTACGGTGCCTCGTTGTACCATGTCCCGGACAAAGTGGTACCTAATATCAATGTGCTTGGAACGGTCGTGGAACACGGGATTCTCAGAAAGACGAATCCCACTTTGGTTGTCGCAAAGGATCATAATGGTATCCAACACATGCCCAAACAATTCACTAATGAGCTTTCTCAACCAAACAACTTCACAACAGGCCATACTTGCTGCAATGTATTCGGCCTCAGCGATGCTCAAAGCAACCGATTTCTGCTTCCTGCTCATCCAAGAGATCGAAGCAGAAGTGAAGCAACATCTAGATGTGCTCTTACGATCCACCACACTGCCTGCCCAATTGGCATCGGTATATCCATGGAGCCTCATGCTCCCGCCAATGTATCTCAACCCATTGTTGATTGTGCCCTGGAGATATCTCAAGATATTCTTGGCACTAATCCAGTGAATGTGATGAGGCTCGACCATGTATTGACTCAATGTGTTCACTGCAAAACATATGTCTGGGCGTGAGTTCACTAAGAACATCAAGGCCCCCACGAGTTGACGATACTTGGTGGGATTTCCCAACTCGGGCCCAGCAGCACTTCCACACAACTTCTTAAAGTTGAGTTCCATTGGAGTAGTTACGGACTTGCAGTCCACCATCCCAAATCTCTCCAGTAACTTCACAACATATTTTCCTTAAGAAAGGAAAATCTCACCTGGCTTTTTCCAGACCTCCAAGCCTAGGAAATAGTGCATCAGTCCTAGGTCCTTCATTTTGAGCTCGGAAGCTAGCTCCCTCTTACATTGATAAGAGGGTCAGCACCTGTCAGGAAGAGATCATCCATATAGAGAACCAGAATGAGAGGCTTGTCACTATCAACCTTAAAATAAAGGTTTGGATCAACATCACTTCGAGTAAAGCTCAACTTCATCAAGTAGCTATCGATCCTCTCATACCAAGCCTTAGGGGCTTGCTTCAACCCATAGAGGGCTTTCTTCAACTTGCATACATGTGTGTCTCTATCTCAAAGTTCGAACCCCAGAGGTTGTTCCACATAGACCTCTTCCTTGATTGAGCCATGAAGGTAGTCTTAACATCCATCTGATGTAGACTTCGATGGTGGTGTAGCAGGAAACAGGTGCAAATATTTCATCAGAAACTATGCCTTCCTTCTGCGAGAAGCCTCGGGCAACAAATCTTGCCTTGAACTTTTCAGCACTTCCATCTACTCCATGCTTGATCTTGTAGAGCCATTTTGTGGTGACAACATATTTGTCCTTCGGTCTAGGGACCACATCCCACACATCATTCTTCATAATGGACTCATATTCCTTGTTCATAACATCCTTCCACATTTGATGCTTCATGGCTTCTTCAAACGTTCCAGGCTCAGACTGTACAATGGTGCTCATGGCTGCTAGGTACCCTTAGTACCTATTTGACTTCTTACTTTCACAGAATGTTCCCCTTGGAGCAATATGTCTCTTGACATCTTCGAGAGTGTCTCTAAGCCATGAGGGCCTCCTTTTATTTGAAGAAGGTGGATGATTGGATCTATAGGATCCATCACACCTTCAACATCGAGCATCAGTTCATCCTTCAGTTCTTCCTGCTTCCCTGCTTCTTCTTCTTCTTCTTTGTCTTCCTTTGAGATAGGAAGATCTTTAACCTTCCGGAGGGCAACATCTTCGTCGAAGGTGACATCATGACATATCTCCACTTCTCTTTGACCAGGCACATAGATTCTATATGCCTTCGAGGTTTCACTGTAGCCCACAAACGTTCCCTTCTTTCCAGAAGCATCCAACTTGCTTCTCTTTTCTTTCGACACGTGAAAATATACAGGACTTCCAAAAACTCTAAAATGAGAGGCATCAGGCTTCTTACCAGAGAAGACTTCTTCGAGAGTTTTGGAGTCCAATGCAGAATGTGGGCATCTATTTTGAACATACACAACGGTGTTGGCAACTTCTCCCCATAGGAACTTCGGAAGACATTGGTCATAAAGCATGACACGAGCAACTTCCAAAATGGTTCTATTCTTCCTTTCAGCAACACCATTTTGGTCGGGAGTATACACAGTAGTGGTCTCCCTCTTAATGCCAGCTTCCCTGCAATAGTCATTGAACTCATTTGACTCATATTCGGTTCCATTATCGGTCCTCAAAATTTTGATCTTCTTCCCTGTTTGATTTTCAACCAAGGCCTTGAAGGTGCGGAACCACTTGAATGCTTCATCCTTCTTTTTCAAAAAATATACCCAAGTCTTGCGGGAGAAGTCATCTATAAAAGTGATATAATACAAGCATCCTCCCAAGGATGTTACGAGCAACATACCAAATAGATTAGAATGAATCAATTGTAAAATATTAGATGTCTTAGTGACACTTGAGGGGAATGCCCCCTTGTATGCTTTCCTTCGACACAACCTTGACATACACCTTCATGATCATCTCTGAAATTAGGCATACCTATGACCACCTTCCTTGCTTCGAGAAGGGCTTTATAACGAAGGTATGCAAACCTCTGGTGCCATAGCTCAGATTGAAGAATTGTGTCACATGTCATGGCTTCCAACAGACTTCCTCCAACTTGATAGAGCGTGTCAACCCTGAAACCAAGAGTGAACGCTTTTTTCAAGTTCCTCTTCCAAATGCGTACCTTTCCATTGATGAATGCCACCTTGAATCCTTTGTCTTCCATTCCCGAGATAGACACTATATTCTTCTTCAAGTTAGGTACATACAACACATCTTGCAAACAGAGGACGTGACCTTGATTTAGATGAAGGGTCACAGTCCCTGTCTCTTTCATAGGATATGTGGCATTGTCTCCAAGGATAATCTCCAAATTAGTATCATTTTCAATCAAATCAGAGAGGGCCTCTTTATATCCAGTGAAGTGCCTTGAGGCACCACTATCAATCAACTAATTATCCAGGGTATCGGGAGGAGATGCAGCAGATAGTGTAGATATAAGAATATATTCATTTTTCTTATTATCAACAACATTAGATTCATCATACCTGGAGTTCCTTGACCTCTTGAAAGGTTGACCATTTCCATTTCCATTTCGATCAGAGGGAGCCTTCCTCTTTCCTTTGAACTTGTTGTTCCTTTGATTTCCATTCCCCCTGAAGTTGTTATTGTTGTTGTAGTCATCATCTTAGGGAGAGTCCCTTTTATTGGGGCATTCTCTAGCATAGTGACCAAACTTGTTACAATTGTGACATCTCCCCTTCCTTCCTTTGGGACCTGCTCTTTCATGATTTTGATTTCTCGGACCAACATTGTTCTTTTTCTTTGCATGAGTGGTGAAGGCAATAGGGTCACTTCCATTCCCATTTGAGGGATGGTCTCTCTCCATCATCCTTGTCTCCTCTTGAGTACATCTCGTTAACAATTCATCAAAATCAGGAATTATATTATTATTGAGAATAGTAGTATTAAATACATACCATGGCTGGGGAAGACCTCCAAGAGCAATGAGGGTGAGCTCTCGGTCAACTATAGCCTCTCCAATAGCTAAGAGATCATTCTTGATTTCGGTGATCCTCATGAAGTAGCATAGGATGGAATCTCCCTTGATGTTCTTCAACTTGTTCTTTAAAAAGAGAATTTGATTAGCATTGCTAGCCCTGAACATGCTAACCAACTTATCATACATCTCCTTAGATGTGCCCAACTCGGAGATATAAGCAACCAAGTGCTTATGAATAGAATCCCTGATGATCTTCTTCGCCTTGACTTCCCCTTTCTTGTACTTTGTTTTAGTGGAAACCAGTGCATTTGATGGAGGCTCAGTGATCTTTCCCTACACATAATCCATAACATCTTGTTCCTCCAATGTCAGATCCAAGGACATTTTCCAAGCATGATAATCAGACTTATCATTCATCTTGTCATCATATTTGAAGTATGATGAGGAAGACATTGACCCTGGTCCTTGTCTACTCAACTTCGATGATTTCTCTTCTCACTCTTGCTTAGGATTTGTCTTCACCTTAGCTCCGATGCCATGTTAAATTTAGTTAACCATGGTATGTTCTATGCTTAGAGGAGTTTACTTCAATCTTTCTTATTAGCCCAATTCAATTTCTAGAAATGCAATCACATAACCATTGACAGTAAATGCTGATAGAACATAAATAAATCGACAGAAGATAAGCCAAGACAAGAGACACAAATATTCTTATAATTCTTCTTATTCAACAGAGAGAGAGAAAATATAATTTACAACAGTGAATAGGATGCCCTAGCCAGCAAGGTCAACGTTGGTCAAACCAACAAATCAACCTCCAATGAAGCTCAGTCAAACTCGGCCTCCAATCACAGTCAAACACAACCCAAAACAATCTTGAATTCCATTCAACACAGTGGTAAAAGTCTGTAGTCAAATCAGCAGTCAAACTTGCGGTCAACAATAGTCAAAGTCAACGCTTCACCTTGGTTTCTATGCCTCCAGCTGCGGCCTCATAAAATCAGAATTCTGACCCCAAAAACGCAGTCAAATGACAAGTGTTGACCCAAAGTTAGCACTGTCCAGAAAGACCCTAAACCAGTCTAAAAATCCCAGCGTTTGTTTCACATGTGCGGGGGAGAGAGAGAAACCACTAAGGTTGTACGAACCAATCAGATGAGAGAGAGATGTGTGAGATGAATGAATGATGAAATGAGGATCATGTCTCTCCTATTTATATCCATGATTGAGGGTGTGTGACACAATTTTTGGGGCTTGTGAGCCTACATTACAATTCTGGCCTACCTTGACAAATTTGCACGTGTGGAAAATAAATTCAAAATCCAACTTCTGCTCATCCAAACAAGGTGATCTTTAGATCAATCTTGCACCTCTCTGAAAGAGGAATACAACAAAAATATCATCTCCATCATATGAGCAGTGCAACATGGAGTTTGGCCCTAGTTACCAAATTTAACATCATGACATGTAATAAATATTGCACCACTAGCAGAAACACCAAGAACAGTTATCAAATGTTGGTTTTTGATATTTGGCCACCCATCTGATACAATGGATACCCCACAATCCACCCACTCATTTGTAAAACGTGTCAAAGCGATTTGAACCTTTCCTTTTTCTCTTTCTAATAACATTGTTCTAGCTTTCTATAGTTGCGGAACTTGTATCCTTTTGGGGCTTCATTGATGGCATTTACCATTTCATGCCAATAGGGAGAGCGAAGCACATTGAATGGTACACCGCAAGCACAAAGAGATCGGACTATCTTTCCATCCACATCATCCCTCCCAACAACATTAAGGAAATCCCCTATTGTTCTTTACCTCCAGAGCTTGCAGAAGTACCATGAGGAGATGAGCTACCAAATCTAGAGGTTGCACCTGATTCAGATTTAGTTTTTTGTTTCTTGTTTTTTTGTTGTGTAGCCTCGTCTATTTGGATGTATTTTCTTCTTTGTTCAGCTAGAACCTTTGGAAAAATTGTTATCCCCACGACACCCTTTTTGTCATCACTGTCCATCACCCCACAAAGATGCCTCCTCACACGGGTATATGAATCACTATATGGTTTTCCTCCATGACAACCATGAGGGCACAAAAACTTGTAGCTTCCACCTCCTTTTCCCCCTTCAAGTTTGGTCACATAGTTCGACAAGGGTGTCAATGCAGCTTTCCCCTTTAGTGTTTCAATGTTCTCATTAGATTCATCCCCTTCCTCTTCAAACCCTTCCTCCTCATCATACATTGGGTCACTCATATGGGGACCACTGTTGTGTTCTTCTCTTCTATTTCTACTCCCCCTTGCTATCATGAAAACCAAGAGCGGAACGATACATAGAAGCCAAAAAAACATCATCTTTGAATATGAATATAGGTGGTGGACAACCTGCAAATAAATGACCAAGAAGAAAGAATGGTAAAGTGTAGGAGAGGGAGGAGAGAAAATACAAAAAACAATGACAAAAAAATGAGGGAGTTTGGTGTTTACACTTACCTCTTTAGCTCTTGTAAATGGAAGCCCTTTTTTACTCCTCCAAGCCCCTGGTCTAGGAGCCCAACAAGTGTTTATGGAAAAATGAGGCATCATTCTTGACAACATTGATTGCAACACATACAAGTCGAAGTTGCGATCGAGTCTACTGTCAAGATGGACCGTAGAAGGTGCAGTGGATTTGTTGCATGGCATGGAGGCACAATATGCAACAACTGTGGAGTTGACAAATGGTCAAATTTCATGAAGGATTCTCTGCGATGGTACTTATTGAAGAGCAAGCTAGAAGAGGCCATAGCCATTACGAGACCAGGTGCCAGGGTTATTGTGAGAGCTGGACCAACAAACTCAAGACTGGAGTATGGATTGGAAGTGGAAAGTCGAGTATTGTGAAGAGAAATTTCGAGGAGGCTGTGAATTAGAGTGTCGTTGCAAATGACAATTATAATGTGATCGAGCTATATGATGGTTGACTCATGGGCATGAACTGTGTTGATAAGATATCTCGTGGATTCAATGGTAAAAAGGATAATAATCATGATGACAGTGATTAATAGCTATGTAAGGAGGACAGTTGTCAGTAGCATGAATAACCTAGGTCAAGGTATGGATCGCATAAGATATAGCAAAAGAGAGGGGCGGTATGAACAAAATGAAGATGGAGTGGTATAGAGTGAATGGTTAGCATGTGATGTGTGAACACCCTGAGGGTTTTTGTCCAAGTTGTGAAATCCTATCATAGGTAGGTGTATTCCCCTAGGAAGTTGTAAGACCTAATGTTCAAGAAGACATGTTGTGCGGGAGCACACATTGTCTTAAGGCCTTAAGACTTTGACATTTTTTCAGGCATGCTTGCAATGCAATGGTGCATGGAGTCATCAAGTTGTGAAATGGACCACTTGGAGAGGTACCAGGGCGGTAGGTGTACTGGTATCTGTCTTGAGGGGGGAATGTGAGATAGTTGATGAATGATTGGGACCAAGGCAATCTCCTTGAGTCAAGTTTAAGAGGAGGATGGTTAGGGTGGTTCAGTTAAATTTGACTCAGTCAAGGTACTGGTGATTTCTAGGCTTCAAGTATATGACAGCCCATGATTTTGCCCATGGTATTTATCTTTAATGTAGGCTATTTAAAGGTTCAAAATGCTCCATGTTAAGTCATCCCAGTGGCCATTGGGAACACAACAACAATGTCTTTAGACAACATCACTTCTCTCGATGCTCTGTGACCCTCACAACATTCATGAAGGCCAAAACCGATTTGGTGAAAAATTTGGGAATCCCAGGCGGGGACTCGTTTACTATTACTAGAGACATCAATAGAGAGCCCCTGGGTACTGGAACTAAAATTACTCCGTTTCTCAAGGAAGGCCAGCTGGAGTACCTGGAGGTGCGGCTGCTGAAAGATCTGATTTAAGAACTTATAAATTCTGAAGATGTTCTATGCTTAGATGCAAATATACTTTGACCTTCTAGGGCAAAATGAAAGTAAGATGCAGATAGAACATACCAATAGATCGATGGAAGACAAGCCAAAATAGAGATAAAGAATGGTGGCGTTACGACGATCAACAGGATGCTTTAACCAGCAAAGTCTTCATAAGGTCAGCCACCCACATATGTCACACAACCCGAAGACAACCCAGACAAGAATACTCCACAAAGACACAGCACCAAGAACGCAACTCCATTGCCATCAAGAGAGAAGAAAATCCTCCACACATTGTGTGTATAATGAACTCCAAGTCTCTCCAATATATAGGCATCTTTGGGGGTGTGTGACATGTCCTTTAAGACATTTAAGTCTATATTATATTCCAGGCCAACCTAGCACATAAGTGGAATAAATTCAAAGTACATGTTCTGCTCATCCGATCGAGATGATCTTTAGATCAATCTTACACCTCTCCGAAAGAGGAATCCAATAAAAATATTGGGATCATCATCTGAGTAGCACAACCCGGAGTTTGGACCTAGTTGTCTAAATTTAACACTCCCTCTCAACTAGGGAGAACTCCGTCCACTAGTGCAATCCAAACATCGTGCGTCATCCCGCCGTAACTTGCTTCACTAACTTCTTTATTTCAAAACAAAAGGTGAGTCACAAAGACATCACTCACGGCTAACCCGAAGTCAGCTCAGAAGTCCGAAACCTCTATAGGACTCAAAGGAGTCACACACCCACCTGAAGTTGGTTTCACTGACCCAAAGTCAGTTGGAGGTCTGAAACCTCAGTTGGACTCGAGAGAGTCATATACTAACCCGAAGTTAGTTTCACTGACCCTAAGTCAGTTGGAGGTCCGAAACCTCGCTAAACTTGATCCCAGATCAAGTGGTTGGACACGTGCCATCCTAGACATAGAGAGTACGACAATCTTCGATGCGTCCATCGGTCTTGCTATGGTATCTATTCACATTTCCTACCTCATTGGCCAAATGAGAGGTACTTCCCATGAGTTTGAAACTCCATGGGTAGGATGCATACGGGGCATAGATCAGAGAGGGGTAAATCATCTCAATATCATCACGGTGGGGTAGAAGTACACCAACTAGGTTCGGCAAGCCTAGCCCAGTGGTTGCTTATAGCACCAAGAAGCTATCCCCAAAAACCCCTTTGGAGCTCCCAGAGCTCATCGTCCAACAGGACCCTCCAAATAGGGTCGTTCCATGATTCCAAGATTCTCACGGAAGGTTAGGAACATGACCTTCCCCAAGGGCATTGTGAGAATATCCACGATCTGTGCATCAGTTCCTATATGATCGATGCTTATGGCGCCTCGCTGTACCATATCTCGAATAAAGTGGTACCAGCCATCATCATGCTTGGATCGATCGTGGAACATGGGATTCTCTCACAAACGAATCCCCTTGTGGTTATCACAAAGGATAACGGTGGCATCTAGCACATGCTTGAACAGCTCACTGAAAAGCTTTCACAACCAAGTGACTTCACAACGGGCCATACATGCTGCAATGTATTCGGCCTCAGCGGTGCTTAAGGCTACCGACTTCCGTTTCCTGCCTGAAGCAGATCTACGTGTGAAGCAACATCCAGATGTGCTCTTGTGATCCACCACACTGCCAACCCAATCGGCATCAGTATATCCAAGGAGTGTCATGCTCCTGGCAGTGTATCTCAGCCCATGGTCTACAGTGCCTCAGAGATATCTCAAAAGTTTCATGGCACCAACCCAGTGAATGTTATGAGGATCAACCATGTGTTGACTCAAAGTGTTCACTGCACAACTTGCATTCGGACGGATGTTCCCTAAGAACATCAGGGCCCCTATGAGTTGACGATACTCAGTAGGATTTTCTAACACGGGCCCAACAGCGCTGCCACTCAACTTCTTAAAGTTGAGCTCCATCGGTGTCGACACGGACTTAAAGTCCACCATACCAAATCTTTCCAGAAGCTTCACAATATATTTTCTTTGAGAAGGGAAAATCTCGCCAGGTCTCTGCCAGACCTTTAGGCCTAGGAATTAATGCATCAGTCCTAGGTCCTTCATCTCGAACTCAGCAACGAGCTCCCTCTTGCTCTGAGGAATGAGAGAGTCAGCATCAGTCGGGAAGAGATCGTGCTCGTAGAGAACCAGAATGAGAGGCTTTTCTCTATCAACCTTGAAGTAAAGGTTTGAATCATCATTACTACGAGTGAAGCCCAGCTTCATTAAGTAGCTATCTATCCTCTCGTACCAAGCCCTGGGGGCTAGCCAACCTGCAAACATGGGTGTCTCGATCCTGGACTTTGAATCCCAAAGGCTGCTCTTCATACGCCTCTTCCTTTATCGCACCATGCAGGAAGGCGGTCTTCATATCCATCTGATGAAGATTCCGTCCATGCGTAGCAGCAAGGGTAATAATAGATTATGGGTGAAATCATAATCAATGCCTTCCTAGAGAGAAGTCTCAAGCAACACATTTTCTATCAGATCCATACTTGATCTTATATCGAGGTGACAACAACTTTGTCCTGTGGTCTAGGGACCATATCCCAGACATCACCCTTCATAATGGACTCATACTCTTTGTGTATTGCATCCTTCCAGACTTGATGCTTTACAACTTTCCCAAATGATCCTGGCTCATATTGTACTCATGGCAGTTAGATACCTCTGGTATTTATATGGCTTCTTGGTTTTCGTCCGGAATTTCCCCCCTGAAGCCATATGTCTTTGAGTCATGAGGGTCTTATTTCTTTCAGCAATGATATTAGCTCAGGAGCATATACAGTTGTATTCTCCCTCTTAATGCCAGCTTCTCTTGTGAGAGAAGATATTTATTTTAAATGAGGGCATCCCAGATACCAACTCGGAAAGGGATTTGTAATCATGGGCCTAAATCTTACTCACCCACTGTACAGGCCATTCAAGAATCATAGCCATATCTGTCATACATCTTGTCAGGTGTCATATATTGTCATATCATGGATTACAGTGATGCTGTAGCATTATTTATCACAACCATTAGAAGATATCAAACTTCATGGTTATATATATTTCCATATGCCTCTGAAGATATCACAGATCAAGATAGATTCAGCGATATGTCACTGTCCATATCTTCCTACACATCAAGAACAAATAAAATGACTTACTTGCAGAAGATGTACTCCACTTACATCCCTTTGGCCTCTGTTACACAGCAATTTGTCACCGTCCCTACAATCCCCGTCCCGCACATTGGAGGGCTCTTTCCGTGACCTGTGGACAGAGTTAAGGCTTGAAAATACTTTCATTGCATCCCTCTGAAGATGAGCTTTAATTGCCCTAAAGACATCTCCCTGCAAAAAACCCTAAAAATAACTCTTTTTCCATTGGCGCGGTTCCACAGTTCAGCCCTCGCGCCAAGAGGGAAATCCTCCAAAGAGGGCGCGCCAATTGGCGCTCTGTCATAGAGTCGCACCCGCGCCAACCATATTAAGAGGTGTTTTTTAAAAATAAAAGGTGGAAGTTTCATCCTAACAAATTACTGGGCTGATTTCTATCTTGAGTTGGGAGGTTTGGCTACGGATTTCCATGGAGAGGAAGTGGTTTGCCACCTCTCATGGAAGTTTCCTTGATGATAGGGCCAATCCCATAATTATAGGGATCCCAACTCCCCTTCCTCCTTCTATAAAAGCTTGCCCATTTCCATTGCAAGCTAGTTCCAAAGAGTGGCAGAATTTCTAAGTTCCCAAGAGCTTTCATGCTGCAAAAGCCTTCTTGATTCCCCAAGGCCTAATCCAAGCAAGGAGACTATTGCCAAGTATCTGGAGAGAGAGGCTTGTCCCATCCCTGACAGGATTTTTCTAGACATGTTGTGCCGACGACCCGCTAAAGGAGAGTGCTGCGTCGAAGCTATGGTTGTATTCTTCTTTTAACTCTTTAATGATAAGCGACTATCGGTTATGGTTCCACTCTTGTTCTTGATCATGTTCATGAGTTATATCCTCTTTGACTGATATATAGTTGTATGCACTGGATTTTATGCTTGCGTTTGTGTTGTTTCTTGCATGTGCAGGTGTTCGATCACAGAGATCGTGAGGGCTGTGATCTGCCAGGGAAAAGGAACGAGAGCACCACCTCTTCTACAAATGACAGCGTTGGATTCCAGGTAAGCCTTCCTCGCAAGTCGGTTTATTTACAATTAGGAACCTGCACTGTAGCGTGTTTGATTGTTGCTAGACCCGATCTGGGCTAGTAGGGATCACCTCTGTCCGCAGAGGGGATTTACCTCCTCAACAAACATCTTTCAACAAGAATGGATTACCGGACTCCCTCTCAAAGGTAATGGTCCCAATGCTGGTCGCATTGTATCGACCATCGTCGCCCATCTCTGTATGCATTTGAAAGTCCTTCTCCTCCAAGTCACTAAAAAACTCTTTGTCTCCTGTCATATGGAAAGACGCACCACTATTAAGATACCACACCGATCCCATATAGCTTGAAACCAAGCATGCGATCAAAGAGAAATCAAGTTCAAATTGTGAGGCTAAGGCCTCTCCAGCTGCAGCTCCAGCAGCCTTCTTGTTTTTCCTTCTTCTGTGGGTAGTTAGTGGTGAAATGCCCATGTTTGTGATAGTGAAAACACTTCACCTTGGACAAATCCTGCTTCTTGCCTTTAGCATCGGATTTTGAAGGAAATTTCTTCCCCTTCCCTTTCCTTGCTTTGGCAGCCAAAGCGCAATTCTCTTCATCTTCATTTTTCGATGAAGAGCCATCCCTGGTACCTCGCCTTATCTCCTCTGCACAAGATCCGACCAAAGTTTCTCCCATCCCGACAGTTTCTCCCGTCCATTGACAAAGTCTTCGTAGCTATGCCAACTCTTCAAAAGCCCAAGGAGAGCCAAGCTCACCAAGTATTCATCATCAACAGTAATCCCCACACTTCCCAATTCATCCCTACAGTGGACAAACTTCGTGAGATAATTTGGAATACTGTTGCCCTTCTCCATTTTTATTTTTCTGAGCTTGTCTTTCAGCGCCAACTTCCTTTGGTCGCTGCTGCTTTGGAACAAATCTGTCAAAGCCTTCCACATTAAGAATGGAGTGGCTTTCCCGTGAAGGCTGGACACAATATGGTCCTTCACACCTTCCAACAGAATTCTTCTTGTCTTTGCTATCTTCTTTTGCCATGCGTCAAGTAATGCAGCATTGCTAGATCCCGGCTTAGGAACATCACTATCGATGAACTCCTTCAGTCTATTATCCTCCAGCACCGCCTCCACCCTATCCTTCCAGGCTATGTAATTCGAGCTCCCATCAAGGGCATACTCCAATCGCAACCCATTGAAAGGCATTTCAATGTATACTCAACTTTTGCACGAAGAATTTTCTGTAGCAAATTCGAATTGTCCACCAGCACAAACTCAACAATTCTTCACAATTGCAATCTTCAAGAATTAACACTGCTCTGATACCATGTAGAAATTACATACAAGATGCATGCATATATCCAGATTCTCCTGATCTAACAATATTTTATCTTCTTGCTAAATACAAAATCCTTTCACTGTTAATTTTTTGCGGAAATTAAACATTCAATTGCAAACACATGAAGCAATAAAAACAATCGCACATAACACAGTTGTTTAATGGGAAAACCTGAAGCTGAAAACTCCAACTATCATATATTATGTATCATGGAGATTATGTAACAATCTCATATAAAGCTTAGTACATCAAGCTCTCAGTACAATCAATCGTCACACACTAATCAGAAGAAATATGCAAATCTATGCACCGATTTCTTGCCATCTGCTAGCCTGCCTCCACTGCGCAATCCCTACTGAAGAATAGCTCTGAATGAATTCGAATTACCTTTGCCTTGACTGCGCAATCCTCATTGGCAACTCCAATGTGTGTGTGATGCAATCAATGCATCATTATAGTCACAACAGATAGTCCATCTTGCCCTTTCACCTATCTCTCCACTGGATCTCGACTGGAACTGACATGCACTGTAGTTAACTGTTGTATTGTTCAGTTGATTAATGAGTTATTATTTGTGAATTAATTAACTAATTAATTCACTCCACTCACTTCAGGGTATCTTTCAAGCTTAGACTAGATACAACTATCAACCGAGTTTAACTCCATTAACCGAGTTAACCTGAAAACAACTCCATGAACTACTCTTCCAACTCGTCATAACTTTGTCACTTCGCCTCGAATCGAGTCCTCCATGCATGAACCACCGCAAACCCTAGAATTATGTATTCTTTCACCACCGATTTACAATCATGGCACTGAAAATAAGTGCTCCAAGAGAATAAGTTGTTGTTTATTGTCGGATTATTATTAAGAGCTAATAATAATCGGCACTTCTATTTTTAGATCGACGATCTATAAATATACTTCGCCCAATATTCTAAAAATAGAATTTCATCTATTTTTTCCAACTTGACCAACCATCCACAAATAGCATCCTGCAACTTCTGAAATATTATCACCATGTCTAAAAATAGACTTGCGCCAAAAATAGCCTGCGGGCCCACTTAGTGAAGGCGACTCTTTTCACTAAGCTCATCATCTTGTTGAATCTCAACACCAACTCTGCTTGACAAACTGACACTTCCAAATGATGTGTTTAACTGTCTTTGAATAGAAGCGAACACCAAACAGGACAAAGGTCATTGGAGAGTCCACGTGGCCAACATGTTACATGGCCTTGGATGGAGTCCCTGATACCAATCCTTTTGGAGGGATTGTGGGCGGTACTACTACTTCCAAATTCCTTCTTCTATCATTCTTTCTGTAGCAATTGGCTACACACTTCTTAGACTCCATATTGCTAGTTTTATAAATGATGTTAATAGTTCAACTTTCTACAAAATTCTGAAATGATGGAGGCAGAGATTTTAGAGTAATTACAATCACATTTTCTTCATTTACCTTTCTTCCTATGGCTTATAATTGATCTCTAATATCTTTCAACTTCAGTAGATGCTATGAAATTGAATCTCCTTCATTTGCATAAAAAACATGTTTTCTGAGGTAAAAAGCTCTACCTTTATATGAAGTTTTGTGCATCTTCCATAGCTGCTTCCACACTGTGGATGAATCTTTCGCATTTTGCACTTGAGGAAACATCTCTTCAGTGACTGACATGTTGATGAGCATGATGCTTCTTTCTCCTTGTCATATTCCTCTTGTTCCGTCACTATTTGGTTCAGCTGTACTTCATATCTTCCATCTGGTTTTCTCGTAACTTTCCCAGTCATCACTCACAATTAGGTACCTATCCTGGAAAATGGTGATCATCCATTGCTTCCATGTCTTGAAATTGTGCCCATTGAATTTTTGATTGGTGTCAAGCGTATAATGTGAGAGTCTTCATCTTCATTATTAAAAGAAAAGTTGCCAAGCATAAAAAGAATTCAACTCAGAAGAAAATACCTCAACTGTGTCAAACTTCAACATGCTACAGATTTATTTTTTGATTTTTTGCGACAGAGAATTTACCTCCAATTTTTTCTACCACTTGGAATTACTTTATGCTGCTATAAAAATTTATACTGGCAAAAAGATGTTATTTTCTTCTGGAATTTTTGTTTCACTGGCTACAGGCAATTGTTTTGCAAACTCTATGCCTCCGGGTTCACACCTTGATTTCTCTCCATAAATTCTGTATCACGGGGTCAGTGCGTTGATTTCTGTGCACAAAATATCTTTAACTCTGTTCAAGAAATGATTCAAATTCTGTCCATAAATTGCCTCAATTTGCCCATTGTTCTGCCTCAGGTTGCGTGACTGTTGCCTTTCCCATCATTCTGCCTCAGGTTACATGACTGTTGCCTTGAATATTAGCCATAGTCTATCTGTTATACGTTTTGGAGGCTTTTCCGGCATATTTTCTTGTCTAATTTGCCCAGAATCTGGCAGGGATTTGTTGGAATCACAAGTTTGAGTTGTGAACTCTCCACAGTTCGAGTGAATTTTTCAGGGTGCTGAATCCATATATGCAGTTAAAAACTGATTTTAAACAACAAAGATCAAGATTTGGCCAAAAAAAGTTTCGCCAGATTCCGGCAAAAAAACTCTGAAACATAAAATGTTTACACAACGCCTCAATATTATGCATGACTGTCTCCATTTCTGTGCAACAATTTCATTGAGTTTTATGCTTTTTTTTGGCTTTCTGCCCCGTTTTTTTGCCTGTTCAACACTCCTTGGGTTTCATGCCTGACCTGCACTTTTTTGGGGTTGTTCCATACTAATCCGTACAGTTTGTTTTGGATGCACGTCTGTTCTGCCACTCCCATTGAATTCTCCTTGGGATGCATGCTGCTTGTACAACTGTTCAGAATCTTTTTGCACCCGTTACAATGATGTTCCTAGCTGTCACTGCACTTGTTATGACCTTGGGCTGCATGTTGCCTTCCTCAGGAATTCAAGAAATCATAATTCTTCTCCTCCTTGCGTACCAAATAATTTCTTGGCCATGCTACCTTGTTTCTATGCCACCACAGTGTTCCATCACACTTCTTCAACTTTCACCACATCATAGAGGCCAACTTTTACCATGGCTCAAATACCACATTTGTAATTTGCATGCAATAAGAGCAAAGTATTTACAACGATTGAGAGAGAGCCCGTTTGAGTATCATTTTATTCAATTTGCGAAAAGCCTTTTATGTCTTTGTAACTTAATTATGTAATAATGAGAATGACCAGTACACATATTGTAATATTGGTCTCCTATGCCTTTGTTTCTGTCTTGACCCTGTCTCCCCACTTTCCCAATACTATGTTTTCTGATTTATTTATAGCAGCAGTAATTGAAATTCTTTGTTCTTGATCTCTAAAACTCATTGCAAAAACTATGCATGTATTCTATTTCTATTTCCATCACTGCAATCCTTCGAACACTAACTGTATGGGGTTTCTAATCCTTCGACAAATATTGCAATGGAGTAACTGTTTGCGGTATCTTTGTTCTCTACGGTTTCTTCTCTGTCCATAGGGTATTTGTAATTCTTGTTAAAAATAATTAATGGTTGTTTTCAAGCAAGGCAGATGTAAAAGAGTACTTTTGGCTCTAATTCCCCTATTATCTTGCTTCTCATGCTAATAGACGAGGTTAATCAGTTCCTTTGGAAGCAAACTTTAAGTTTTGTTTTATGATTTCTGGCTACTGACAGCCACTGTTGAGGATTGTTCCATAGCCTTGTGGCTTCCTTGCCAATAATTCCACCTGCCATAGGTGGCATAGAGTTAGGGGGATCTTCTGACCTGCCTATTAAATCCGCTGGGAAGTTTTTGGAATGCTATAAAGACAATTTGAACCTCAGCCCAGTATTTTGTGATTTCCTTGAAAGCTCATTACTCAACTTTATTATTCCAAGTTCTCTGGCACTTGTCATTAGTTGAGAGTGAAACACTGTACAACATAGGCTTCTAAATCAATGTTGCTAGACTCAGACACTTTTAATATTCTTTTGACCGGTGACTCGGGAAGACATGGGGACTCTTTTCAGACAACAAAGAGAAAAAATACTCAAAATATGGTAAAATTTGTGCATAAATACTATACCAATTATTATGTGCATAAAAAACATACCAATTATATTTCCAATGCATATAAGTTATAAACCACAGTCCATGCTGAAATTCATAAGATTATCTCATAAAATACAACACAACATTTGAACTGAAAGGTGATTCCATGATCAAATTCACAAATATTACTCAATTCAACTACATAACTTATAGTCCGATAACATAATTAGAAATTCGAAATAGACAGTGTCTCCAAGTGCAATGTTGAGTCTCATGCATGATTACGAGAACACCTAGATTAAGCCCTTGAGGAGCTTGCGCCAACATCACTAGACTGGCACAACAACTGTGATGGAGGTGTGTCTGGGTGCTTTTTGGTGTCGATATATTGACCAATTTCACTTGCAACCTGAAGCACTGCACTGATGACTGAGAATTCTGAAGGTGAATTGTTGTATTTATGGTCTCTTAGAGCCATGATCTATCCATGAATGTGTTAAAGAAAACTAGAAAAATTACAATGTAACAGTTTACAAATTGAATTTTACCTGGAATTTTCTTCTCCCTTAGACATTGGGTTGAGCTAAATCCAAACATTCCAGATGATTACTTATACATATCTTGCTGCATATTGTTTTGGTCTTGTGTGTCTTGATATTGGGTACATCCTCTCAATGGATATCATCACACCTGTTATCACCTTGTTTTTTTTTTAAATTTTAGACCCCTCATTACAGAATATGCTCAGATTGAGATATGCTCTTGTTGCATGCAGCAGTGAATATAGTTGCTTGTCTCACTTGGAATCAATAATTTCCCATATAGGGAGATATTTAGATGAACCCCCCTTATAGAAAGTTTCTATGGCCTCTTTGGCCCAGTCCATGCCCTCATAAATGTATCCCATTGGAGGTTTGTCTCCATCCAAGATCCTCACCACTCTCACATGGGGCTCAGTCATGTTGACAACCTCAGTGACTTTCTCTGCTAAATTATCCTTAAAGAGAGAAACCTGTTCACATCAATTGCATCTAGTTTTGTGTTGTCCTTTCAAATAGTCATTGCTGGCTACAAAACATCCGTCTCAATGCTTAATACTTGTTACCACAAAATCTAGCAAGCCCTAAGGAGGGAAAGCCTATATGAGAAAGAGCAAAGACTAAGTGGTAACAATGGGACAATGGGTCACTGTCACCACCAGGGTCTCCTGCTCTTTACGGACTTTCACTGATGGGAGGAGTCCCAGTATGATTATGACCACCTATAATAGATATAAAGGGTTGAAGGTACAAGGCGATGGAGCTAGAGCTCATTCGAAAGAGAGGCTCAATAAAGGTACGAGGCTTCAAAGAAGCAAATCACTCTCTAAGAAAAACCCTAGAAAAGAAGGCACAAGACCTAGGGTTTTGAGATTTTTTCGATGGTAATAGGTATTCACAAGGTCAAGGCCTGAGAGGAAAGACTTCCTATGATTTAGTTCAACAAGGCCTAAGCTCATACAACCTCCAAGGAAGTCCTCAAGTTGTGGGATAAGAACCTAGGGTTTCCCTCTTGGAGTAACACTTAGGGCAATATATTTTATGGATAAAACTTGAGTGGATGCCCACCAAACTTGGAGCATAGGTAGCTTATACCCTAAGATTGATGTTTAGGCTCTCGAATTCTTGAAAATTTTCCTCCCTAAAATTTCGCTACAAGCCCTAGATTTTTGCCCTAGCCTTAAAATTACCAAATTTTGAGAGGAAAAATTATAGATGAAAAGTAGAGATGACCACCAAGGACTTGGTTAGTGCCTTGTCCTTTGGGCAAATGGAGTCTTAGGATGTTCAAGATGAGCTAAATGGTCTCTAAGGAGGCTTAAAAATGATGCCCTAGGTACCACGTTTAAACATTTACCTACTTCAAAGATAATGGAATTTCATAGAGACTTCAAGATTTTACTCCACTAGGAACATTCATTACATGCCATACATAGAATAGCATATGCAATACTCAACTAGAAGACCTTCCAAGATTGATTTTCAATAATTAGGGCACAATTAACACATTCTACAAGTTGCGATTCCATACATTAGACAAATTCAAGAGAAAAATTCCATTAACATTAAGAACTTACAAGATGACATGCAATATATCCATCCAAGATCCAAGAAATAGCTCCAAACAAGAAATGTGAATTAGCTCCAAATGTCAAAATGCATTCCAAAAGATTCTCCAATAGCCAAAGAAACATATGTGAGTTCTTCTCAAGAGATCTAATCAAAGTGTGATGATGATGAGCAGCTCAAATGAGCTCTCATGTATTTATACATGATCAACTAAGTCGAATTAAGCCTAGAGGC
Organism: Pinus albicaulis; assembly: GCA_034641835.2. Taxonomy (NCBI): domain Eukaryota; kingdom Viridiplantae; phylum Streptophyta; class Pinopsida; order Pinales; family Pinaceae; genus Pinus; species Pinus albicaulis. Next base: position 234,647,159 of record CM076581.1, on the reverse strand, counting down.
CCCACAACATTATGAAATTGGGCAAGATACATCCCTTGGTCATAAGCTGACCAAGTAGCTTTGTAAAAATATGAATTAATTGTAACACACCCCTTACTAACTCCTGTCCTCACCAAGGTCAAAAGGGGGCAATTACTATGCTAACCCAACCTCCAAGGTACAGTTATGGAAATGGGGTCTAAATTTTTCGCTCTTTTCCAACTATTTCAGAACTTAAAATAGATGACTTCGTTGCGTTTGTCTTGTTGAAATTACAGACAAAGTTGCAGGGCTGAAATCTTGGTCAAAGGAGAAGTGGAAGCTGCTATAAGGCAAAGTTTGACTTGGGTTGACTTTGTGAGAAGGAAGTACTTCAAGGAGAAGTTTGACTTTGTCTTGGAGGGGTATTGGTCAAGGGTCACAGGTCTTGGAATTCATCATTTGAAGTTCTATAAGAAGAGGAGTTCTTGTGGGTTTTCCTCTCAAGAGGAAAGGTTTTGGCCCTAGCTGATATCCTATATCTTGTGTCCTCTTGTCTCATTGTTCTCTATTGTTTGGTAGTTGTTTCATGATAAGAACACTAATTATAATCAAGAGAAAGAAGAAGCTAATCAAGTTAAGTAAAAATACATCACAAGTAGTTATCAAAGTAAGAGAAATCACCTAATCTAGCTGCCCCTAGATTTCTCAACATGGTATCAGAGCTAAGGTGACAAGACAAGGAAAGGCAGTTTGAAGAAAGAATCTAAGGAGCATCAAGGAAGACTACCCATCTCATCTCAAGGATCATACCATCTAGAAGCAACAAGAAGAAGAAGACCTCAAAGACTCTACTTTCAAGAAGGACCCTACCTCCATTCAAAGAAAGAAGGACTACACATTTGAAGCATCTTGAAGTCTCCATATTCTACACTTCTACATCCTAAAGAAGCAAGAAGAAGCATTGCTATCATCATCAAAGAAATCAAAGTGATCTCCCTCTCTTTGAAGAAAGGATCACATTTCAAGCATATTTGAAGAAAGACATCTCTAGAAGAAGTATTGTCAACTTCAAGGAAGCAAACATCATCAATCATCAAGAAAGGCATAAAGTTGAAGATATCATCATCAAAAGGGCATCTTCACTTGACAAGTAAGTATCTTATAAATGTCTGAATCTACTATCAAAACGACTTCATTATGCAAGGAAAGCAATAAATTGGTTGGGTCATCAAATTTTCTTGCATGGAAAAGGATAGATCTAATCTTTATAGAGAATGAAGTTATTGGACATGTTAAGGGTTCAATCTTCAAACCATCACAAGAGGAAACTCAAGCATTGTCGAAATATATGAAAGGGGAAATAAGGGCTCAAAGAATCCTTATAGAATCAATCAAGGATCCCCTCATCCCTTATGTAGCAAAGTTGGAGAAATCGAAAGAAATATATGATAAATTGGTAGAATTGTTCTCCGTAAGCACTGTAGGAGAAGTTATATCTTTGAGAACCGAGCTATATAAGATGAAATTTAAAGGTATCAATGGAAGAAGGGATAGCCTCATATCTTACGAGGGTGTCACAAATAAGAGACCAACTATAAGAGTTGGGGGAAATAATGTCCCATAAAGAAATGACCACTGTTAGTGCTTAATGCACTACCTGATGAATGGGGTAACTTTGTATCAAGTATCTATGGAAAGAAGGAAGCTACTCCATTCAGTGAACTTTGGTCATTATGTAAAATTGAAGAAACTATGTTGAAGGCAAAAAATGATGTTGGATCAAACGAACAAGTTCAAGCATATGCTGCCATGGCCAAGAGAAAAGGAAAGTTTGGAAAGTTTGGTCCTCAGAATAGGAAGAAGATCGATATGCCAAAGATACAATGCTATGAATGTAACGAATATGGGCACTTTAAACGAAATTGTCCTAAACATAAGAGAACAACAAGAAGAGAAAAGAAAGAAATGAGGCCCATGTCACCGAAGAAGTGGAAGAACCTGAAAAGAAGAAATCAAAGAAGAAGGAAGTGAAAGATCTCTACTATGACTAAGATAATCTCCTTCACTTAGTTCTTTTCAGTTTTATAGAAGATAGCAATCATGATAGGAAGCATCTCTAGCATTAAAAATTGAAATAGAGATGACATTGTCATAGAAGCTTGAAAAGATAGCTGAAGTAGAAGTCTACATGGTTGTAGTAGACATCATAGAAAGAAAGTAGTTCATGGCATCTCCATTAAAAAGTATATAAGGACAACCATAGTAGCAATATATATGGTTGGAAGAAAGTCATCTAGCATGATAGAAGATAAAGAAAGGTCATCATACATCATCATTAGAAAGGAGAACTTGCGGAATGAGGAACATCGAGATCCTCCACTGGAATATTTAGGAGAATGTTCTCTTGAAAGAAGCTAGTGTCTCGCTGATAGTTTTCGGTCCACCTTGTGTGGGATCCACTGGTAAGGTATGATGACGAAGATGTGCAACATGTTGAGTTGTTTGAAGTCCTTTCATTGTCAAGCAAGGAAAGGAAGTTGCTAGAATGGAGTCTAGATGACCAAAAGAAGGAAGAGGTATGTATACATTTGATAGATAAAGTCATGTCATCATATAGTTGTTGATAGCATGGTTGAATGTTCAACCTCATGAGTATGATCGAAGCGGAAGGATCTCTTCCATTAGAATTATGCATAAACACATATAGACAATGAGCCTACAACTCTTCTACATATTGATAAGATGAAATCAACATAATATGACCTCATATGGAATATGAGGTGGCCGATAATCATGGTTCCTACCAAGGAAAGCAATATCTGAAGAAAGGAAGAAGAGTTCGTGAAAGTTGCAACTATAGTTACATAAGATAAGATAAGGAATGAACATATGATATTGACTAGAAGGATTAGTTGTGACATCTCCATGGAGAAAGTATGAAGACATTGATAAAGTCTGTAAAGGAAGGAGACCCTTGACATTGAATGTCTTGGAGATGGAGTCATACTGTATACATATGCTGGATGTTGATGTTGCAAGAAGATGATGTCATGACGAAAGGCCATCATAAAAAGGTAACTTTGATTTACTGTTCATTTTGATTTTTGATAAATCATTTGGTTGGGTTGTTACAAGGCTACCAAAAGTGAGTTGTAGATGTCACCTACAACTAGTAATCATGTGATTGGATGGAAGACCTTGAAAGAAACATGATTTGGAAGAGGTAATTCTATGAAGAAAAGTCAGATATGGACTAGAAGATCACTTTCCGATGAAGAGAAAGATGACATGACTATTGGTTCAACCCTATGGTTTGTTCAAGGAAAGTGATGGATGGTCGATGCCCTACAAAGAAGATGAAGGCTCCATGATGACGAAGATGAAGTTCATGACATTAGGAAGAGGAGCCCTACAAGCAACTGATAGTACCATGATCTCCACCAAAAGGCTGAGAGCTGCTACTGGAAACAAGTCCCTAGTTAAGAGGGAGCTTGGGAAAGTCCCAGGTTAAGAGGGACCTTGAGTATATTCCTTTTATAGAAATGAGCATATCCTCCCTAGTTGAGAGGGAGAGATAGACACATCATTCTTGTCTTCATCTTATGAAGAAAGAATGGAGGATTGGGTAAGCATCTGAGATTGATTCTGATACTCTTTGAGGATGTGGTAGGGCATCCAATAGGCAAGAGTAGTCAAAAAGGAAATTCCTTGAGGATGTGTTATTCCAAGACAGGAATTGTCCTAAAATGACATACCCTTTGAACACCCGAGTGGAGTATGTGCCTTGAGAGACAATGATGATGATGTCTATTAGTCATTGGTCTCGCCAACATTGTGCTCTGATCTTGTGGAGAGATAGAGTTGTTAGTCAAGGCCTTGCTATGTGACAATGCTGGTTGGTATGATGAGATGCAACTCACAAGAACTTTGATATAAAAGGAAGAAAAAGAACTAGAAGGAGTGAAGAAGAGGAGAATCCAAGGAGAAGAAAAATCGAAGCTAAGAATATTGTTTTAGGGCTAATATCTCTCACACGTGTGGACTACAACTAGGGTTTCCAAAGTGAAAATTGTAGACCTTAAAAGAAGCCGAAATCTAGCATCAAAAGATCATTCTTGCAAGCCGAATTTATGAGAAGAAAAGTCCAAGCAAAGCAAAGGAGAGAAGCCTATTAATTGTGCCCTAAACCTCTCACACGTGCGAAGTAGTAGTAATTGTAGGAGGCCAAAAATTGCAGGCCAAAATTACAGTCAAAGTTGCAGGTTCGAAATCTTGGTCAAAGAAGTGGAAGTTGCTATAAGGTAAAGTTTGACTTGGGTTGAATTTGTGAGAAGGAAGTACTTCAAGGAGAAGTTTGACTTGGTCTTGAAGGGGTCTTGGTCAAAGGGTCATAGGTCTTGGAATTCGTCATTTGAAATTCTATAAGAAGAGAAGAGTACTTGTGGGTTTTCCTCTCAAGAGGAGAGGTTTTGGCCCTGGCTCATAGCCTATATCTTGTGTCCTCTTGTATCATTGTTCTTTATTGTTTGATGATAACTTATAAGAACACTAATTATAATCAAGAGAAAGAAGAAGCTAATCAAGTTAAGTAAAAATAAATCACAAGTACTTACCAAAATTAGAGAAATCACCTAATCTAGCTGCCCCTAGATTCTCAACAGGGTTAGGACGTGCATGGGTTCCTTGATGATGTGGGGGCACTCATGGGCCCTAGGAACCAGGGTGATGGCTATAATGATAAGGAATAGAGTTCATGTTTGGCTTTTGCCCATGTGCTATATTAAATGTCCCAACCATCTTTTGCATTTTATAATATTCTTTTTCTTTGTTTCTTGCTTGTGGCCATGATATGCTTTTAACTTTCTTTTAGCTGCATCAACCTCTGGGGAAACGTTTCCAGGCTCGAGCCAGATATGTGGACAAGGGAAGGGGGTGTGTCAGTCCCTTGTGGACCCAAAGAAAGAAAATAATGAAATAGGGCATGTAATGTGAGGAGGGGAGTGAAAATTGTGCAACAAGAAAATGAGACCACACTACCAAAATCGGGGTTTCCCAAATAGTGCCCTTCCTAAAACCATAGGTCAATAGGGGAGATCCCACAAGGCTAGAATTGAGGATTAAACCCCCATTTAGGGTGATAGAACAAAACCATGGTCAAAGCCCTTCCTTCTTCCAAGTCACCCAATAATCCATGCCCAAAATGCCCAAGAAAAACAAGCATAAGCACCTGATTGCACAATGAAAAACATACTTTTTGGGTTGGATTGCCCACCTTCAAACATATGCTTTCGACAGATGGGTAAGGGGAGATATGATTGATGCAGGGAGCAGAGATCAAATGGCACAATATGTCGGCTACATCGGTGGCTGCTTGGGGCTGCTGGCTACCAGTTGAAGATATATCTAGGAGAAAAAATTCTCCTATGGGGTCACCCACTTTTGGTGGGTAACAATACTCATTCATAAGGCTTTGGAGGGAGAAGAAGTTTGTGGCAAAGATTGTGACAGCAGGGCAACTGAGCTTGTCCTATGCGAACTCTCTCATAAGGTTCAACACCCAAACATGGTTATAAATGTACTTGTTTATTCATTTGCCCTGATGTACAATATCTTACAGCCACTCCAACTTCCCTATGTCCTCCAAAATTAGATCTATGCAATGGGCAGCAAACGGGGTCTGAAAAATTGTAGAGTATTTTGCACATAACAATTTTCTAGCTGCCACATTATTTGCGGCATTTCCCATGATCACTTTGACAACATTTTTAACCCCAACTTCTACAACATCTGGTAAAAATGAATATATCAGATTTGCATCCTTTACATGTGAGGATGCATCAGTGAATTTCAGGAACATGGTTCCTTTAGTGAGAGCCACAAGAAAATTTATGATTGCTCTATTCATCTGATCTGTCTACTCATTTGAAATTTTTTTGGCAACCTGTAGTCTCCATGAGCTTTTAATGCCTTCCAACTGTGCCTTCACACACTCCAACTCTTCATCCAGAGCTTTACCCCTAAGTGCACCATAAGAGGGTGCTTTGTATTCAGGGCTAATTGCATCTACCACGAGCTGATAAAAAGGAGGCTTTGTAAGGTTAAATGATGGTACCAAAACCTCCAGATTGCCATATCTGCCTCCTTCCTCTTCTTTCGCTATAACTATTTAAGGTTGGTTGACAAACTGGGGCTGCGCAAGGAAGTAAGAAAGGAGAGGCAACTATGATGGGAAACCAATTGGAGGTGCCATTTGAGATCTACCCACCTCTCCAACTTCAAACTTTGTGCCAGCTCTCTCGGTATTTTGGTTTTTGATGACTTGCAAAGTAGCTTGCATTTCAGTTGTGACTTCTACAGGGAACCCATAAAAAACAATGACATTTTTGCCCACAACTTTAGCTATAAGTGGTGTTTCAGGCTGTTTATGCCCCCATACATAATAGAACAGTATTTCCACTTGATGGTCATCATCTGAAACCACTCGGACACAATGTTCCCATGCCTTATCAAGAGGCCTTTTGGGCTTTTAGGTTCCATGGATGAGAATGTGGATTGGCAAAACATACGTCAGAATTAGAATCACGGTGGGTGGTCTATACTACAAGTTTTGCATCATTTGAAATTTAAAATTTAATTCTTAAATTTAAATTGTTAATTTTTTTTTTTTATAGCCCATCCTACAGGCATATAGGATGGCATCTGTGGGCTGAGGTGGCCTCCTACAGGCCATCCTCTGAGATGGAAAACTACAGCCCTCTAGGATGCCATCTCCAAGGATGGCCTGTAGGATGCCTTCTCAGCCCACAGGCTTGTATGATGCCATCTTAGCCCACAGGGTTGTAGGATGGATGGATTCTGGCAGAGATGCCATCCTACAGGCCTGTAGGATGCCATCTTTGTCTACAGGCCTATGGGCTGAGATAACATCCTACAGGTCCTCAGCCACCAAACTTGTGGGCAGAGATGCCATCCTACAGGGTTTTAGAATAGCATCTCTGCCTACTCACACGCCTATGGGCTGAGATGGCATCCTACAGGCCCACATGCTTGTGGACACAGATGCCATACTACAATATATACTGAAAAAGAAAAGAAAAAAACAAACACTAAATTACTAAACCAAATAACTGCCCACTTGACTGAACTTTGAATGCTGATAGCCTGAGACCTCCTTCAGACAACGATCTCCTTAACATAACAGCCTCCACACAGTAGAGAGTGATGAATTGTAGCCTCACACAACAGCCAGTTGATGATGATGAGGCCTCCATAGGCCTGTAGACAAAGATGGCATCCTACAGGCCCTCAGCCACCAAACTTGTGGGCAGAGATGCCATCCTACAGGGTTTTAGAATAGCATCTCTGCCTACTCACACGCCTATGGGCTGAGATGGCATCCTACAGGCCCACATGCTTGTGGACACAGATGCCATACTACAATATATACTGAAAAAAAAAGAAAAAAACAAACACTAAATTACTAAACCAAATAATTGCCCACTTGCCTGAACTTTGAATGCTGATAGCCTGAGATCTCCTTCAGACAGCGATCTCCTTAACATAACAGCCTCCACACAGTAGAGAGTGATGAATTGTAGCCTCACACAACAGCCAGTTGATGATGATGAGGCCTCCTTCAGTTGCCCTCCTAAATGATGATGAACTGAGCCCCCTCAGTGACAAAGCACAACAGTCTTTTAAAGAAGACATGGCTCATGAAAATAAATGGAATGAGAAAGAACGAGGGGAGAAATGTCTTTATAAATACTTCAACGCTCTCAACTGTCTCATTTCCCTCCAAAGTAATGCTGACATGGTCCAATCGCATGTGCGGGCTTTTTTTTTAGGAAAAATTGGGTTCAGCTGAGCCTGGGTCGGACTCCCAAGTTGGAATCAAGATTTCTGAATCTGAGGCAAAACTCCTAAGTTTGGTGAGTTTTGAGGAGTTTCAGAGGAGTCTTGCGGAGTCCGGAGTATTACAGAATAGTTTGCAGGATTTCCATGGTGACTCGAATAGACTCGGGAGTCCGAAAATCATCTAACAACACTGTTCTAAACTATAGTAGAGTAGATAGTAATATTTTATCCAAAGAATGGATTATCTGATGTTTTCCGTTTAGAAAGGTCAGTAGAATAGGTTTTCAGTATATCTTGATTAGAGTAGGATAGAGACTAAGAATCACATGTTCCATGTATGCATGTTTGAGTAGTTCTTGCAATTTTGAAAGATTTTTAATGCAATAAATGTTCTGCTTTTTGACCATGCATGTTAAGGGTTGCAGGTCTTTCCATCTATACAACCGAGAGAACTTTGCAAAATGCTTTTTCAAACCATGGGAAAGTTGTTGATGGTATGTGTGTTTATGTTTTTGTTCTCTATGAGTTTATGCATCGTGTCCTTAGTGCACTGGTTGAATACATTACAATCTTATAAAAAACAATTTGCGAAATCTGTCTACTGCAATCTCTTTGGAATATATGCCTTGCAGTTAGAATAATAATGAATAAAACTACTAGAAGATCAAAAGGATTTGGGTTTGTGGAATTTGCTACTGAAGAAGAAGCAAACACAGCTCTGAAAGAGATGAATGGCAAGGTACGAAGGTGTTTGTGTATCTTGTTAAAAGTGATATTGACCTATTTTTTTGTTTTTGTTTTTTCTAAGTGTATGGAAATATATGCAGATTCTGAACGGCTGGCTTATAACCGTGGATTATGCGAAACCTGCGCCTCGCAGTGGTCGGTCTCCTAACGTGCCACAGAACAAACCTTATATGAACAAAGAAGCAACTGCTGAAGCTGCGGACGATTTAAGAAATCCCTAATTTTTTCTTCTGGGTCATTAATATTTATTTGCATCTACCATGTGTTTGAAATCAGGCAGTGGTACTTGCCCACAAGAATTGTGCAAATTATGTTAATTGTTTTGCTGACTTATCAATCTAAATCATTCAAGGTAACATTCGTGTGTTTCTAACCTGTTCAGATTCTAACAAGTGCCCACATTTGCGTACCATAATCAGGAAATAGACGGAATGCATTTTAACAACTTTTATTCTTATTCCATTGTTGAGGAAGGATCAATATTAGTTCAAGAATGTACAAATATAAATGTAGTGGCACTGCGAAAGAAAAAGGACAAAAGTACTGGCTTGAAGCAACTAACTTATTAGCATACCCTTAACAAGGGTAGCAGCAGCATCTTTTGACATGTTCATTCTCTCTTTCCACATATATATATATATATATATATATATAAATATATGGTTTTATATACGTATTTTCGAAGGGGCATACATATACTTATATATATAGATGAGGGGTGTTATATAGGTATTTCCAAAGGGTCACATGTTTCAACTAGGTTCAGGCTAAAGGGTATTATCAAACTATCGTGCGTGTAAGTCATAAATTCTATGTGCTTGAGAGAAACCAGATAAATGCACATATATTAATTTGTTGTTGACAGACTCTATATCTTGATATTATGTTCATTGTGGTTTTTGATGTTTTTGTGGAGTGCTTTGTCAATTATAAGTGTGAACACTTCAATAGCTCTGTTTTTGGAAGGTGATGTTTGTTGCTACTAATTTTGTTAAAATTTGGAAAGCTAATTATAATTTTTTCATCCACTCAATCATTTTCACATTGATTTTTCTTTTCTTTGCATTCTAGTATATTCTCAGTGCAATTGCTAATATATTTGGTGTTTGATTACATTAAGAAAGCACAAAAAATTATTGTTCACTTTAAACATAAAAACACTAGAACTTGTAAACGTTTGCTTTATTCATAGACTAATCCTTGTAGGTAAGAAAAATATGTATTTGTGCTCCTTAGCATTTCCTGGATCTCCAAGAATCTCTTCTATATCCTCTAAATTATTATTTCCTTCAATTTGAATCCTAAAGCCTCTCCCTTTTGCATCACTTTCTTCTATCTCTCCAATTAGATCTTGCCTTCTATTACAACACAATTTGTCGCCCAAAAATGTAAAGTCCATTCACAAAGGTGAAGACTTGTGGAACAAAGAGGTTGGCCGCAATCACCTCACCAACTCTCTTCTGCACTTAGGACAAATGAGGCATTGAAGTCGATGAGGCTTTCCTATTGGTTACTGTGTTCACTTCATGTAGTATGGAGTGGATGTAAACGGAGCTCAGCAATAGTGCAATAAAAGGAAAAGATGATTATAAAGGTTTTAGGGGTGATGATGAAATGAAATCTAGTGCCTTATTGCTTGGGCTATGGGATCTGCATGGAATCTAAGAGGGTTATTCTAATATAAATAGCCAAATTGACTTGTTGTATAACATCTCTAACTTGGAAATCAATTATTATAAGGAAAGAAGGGAAAGGACTCACCTATGGGCACTTCCACAAAAAAAACAAATCTAGAAGTGGTTAAGATTTTACTCATAATGAATGTTTAGGGATTTAAATCCCTTCTCTTTGAGATAAGGCATAATATTTTACCCATGATGGATGTTAGGGCTTTAAGTCCTCTTTAAGACAAGGTGCCCATAGAATTAGTTTTGAGAATTTAAACCTGCAAACAAAGATCTACCAATGGTGAGCCTAGGACATCTCCCACACTTAATAAATTGTACAAACAAAATTGCCATCACTTAGACAATAAGTACTTTGATTTGAATGCTTGGAGTTAGTTTGCTCACAAGCTCTTTCATTGATCAACTCCCCATTGCAAATGGAAAGAGAAAACCCTTAAATATATTTTAGCTCTAACTCCCTCATATATTAAACAATGAATTGTTTTCCTAGATCTATTATTTCTCCTAGGAATAATAATAACATAAGCTTCTCTAACAATCCTTTTACTAGAAGTAGAAATAATTTTTTGAGATCCACAATCTCCTCTAGGAGGTTACAATAAAATATTTTATGAAACAATTTTCAATGACGTTGTCATTTAATGAACTTTAAGAGCTAAATCAATAATGAAAAAATAATGAATTAGTTGCGACCGATTTCTAAAAATAAGGCCAAGAGATGAGGGTGCTTTCTTTGTTTGAGGATGGACTGATTCTAAGCTCCCAAAATAACAAGATAGACAAGTGCGTCTTTTTGTAAGTGTGCCAACATGTGTCAAGTAGTGGAATGACCTCAATAGATGATCATGGGATGTGTGCATGTGATCTCCTCCAATCAAGTCATGAATGAATGTGCAAGTAACCAACCTCATCCACACGTGTGGCCAGTAGAAAAATCCGCTTCATGAGATGAGATGTAGAATGAGTCAATAGATGTCTAAGTGGCATGTGTGGATGATCTCAAGGTAGATGTAGTGGTGTAGGACCAAATAGACATAAGAATAACATGAACATGCTCACGAAGAAGTGTGCTAGGTGACCTAATCCAAATGTATGAATAAGTGTGCCATTCAATCCTCTCAAGTGGGCATCTTCAATGAATGGCATGAAAACAAGTCCAAGTGACCTCCTTAAGTCTTCATCATGGAGATAGATGAATTAAAAGGTGGAGTGCTCAAGCGATGTTGATTATGAATGTTGATTTGGATTGGATCATTATATTGTTTGTAATTCGTTTTGATGCTTATAGAGTGGAAAAATTATAGAAATCAACTTACAAGGGCAACTTTAGTGATTGGATCAAGTTTGGAGAATTGGGTTCAAAAACCTTTCAGGGGCACTTTGAGGCATTAAATGGTATTTTTTTGGGGTAAAATTTTGCTAGTCAAGTGCTACCTAGAGACCTTTCCAATGGTTCAAGAGAGATGTTAACAAGAGTGTGGATGCAAAAGTTATGCCTCCCAGAAGTTGATTTATTATGATTGACCACCACAATTCAAGAGGATGTGATGTCGACCCTTGTTACTCATGGAAAAAGGGCTAACCATGTGGAGATGATGAAGAAGACTCTAGAAGGGTCGGATTATAACTCATTTTGATGGTTGAATGGGTCAAATTTAACCCTAGTTGGCTATCAAATTGTGTTATAATTAGGCCACTAGGAGGAAAAGGAGTTTCGTTCTATTCAAGTATGTTATGACTGTGTTTACATAGCCGCTAGGAGCTATTGCTCCGTAGTCTTGGCCCTGACAAGACTACCAAACAGAGGAGTATATGGAAAATCTAGAACCATAACATTATTAGGAATGACCCGAGGACATACAAAATGAGTGGACTCGTGAGCTAGTGCAGCTCCTTGAACAAGATGATCAAGACATAAAGGGGATACAAGACACCCATCAACAGGTGAAGAGGAGTTGGAAAATTCACTGGCAAGTTCAGTATTAGAAATCCAAGACTTGACCCAGTCCAAGGGTGGCACTTCCAAGGATGGTCGAGGAGATGTCCACTGGGTCAATTCAAGATTTTGTTTTTCAATCTCTACCTTTTCCAATTACTTCCGAAACATGGATACCGAGTGAGATGAGGGATGTAAGGAGCTAGTACAGGAAGGAATGCAAGTAAGAAAGCTAGAACTGGAAGGGACCCTAGGTGAGATGGTGGTGGTGGGAAGCTTACTCTGGGCCTCGATCCCTAATTGGGACCGCATTTGTGTCTTGACCTAGTCAGCGCGTTGGTTCTTTTATTGGATGAGCAACAACTGAGTTATTGTTCCAGCCCGCGCTATTTGGCACCCGATAATTGATAATGAAAGAGGGGCTTGATTCTCTGCGAAGTAACCCACCCATTATTTGGCACATCGTGTCGTGGGATATGTCTATATCTACTTTAGAAATAACTATTGAAAATATTTGTGTGCTTCCTCTAAGATGGGATAAGAACTGGGGATGGCGTGTTATCACTTGCTGCTGCGAGAATAGAATATGGGCTGGGAGAATTTGGCTGCATGATCTTCATGTCGATTGGGAAAAGAAATAGGGAAGATACATCAGGTTCAATATCGTGCTCCTCAAAAGCAAGAAAAATATGTGTTATTTTTTTTTAATTGCATAACTTTTGTTTGAAAAATCAGTTTGGAGTGATTCCAATGGCATATTGAAGCATAGATATCAGTATTGGGTTCTAAAATTCCTTCCAAAAAGAATTCCGCATCCATTAAGCCCTCAAAAATCTCTACTATGACACATGAAGAGGAAGAATTGCAACATGATATCTCAAAATCACGAGACCAAGTGCAACAAATTTCACTTTCGCAAAAAGTAACCAAAGATGGTATGAAAGCTAAAATGGATGACATAGAAGTAAAAATGGAAGATTTTAAGGATGGATTAAAAGCGGACATAGATAGTTTAAAATAAGACATGAAAGCTAAGATGGATGGCATAGAAGCAAAAATGGAAGGTTTAAAGGATGGTTTAAAAGCAAACATGGAAGGTTTGAAGGAAGGTCTGACAAAGTTTCTAAAATAAATGATTCCTAATAGCGAAAAGGTATTAGATGAAAATCATGATGAGAACAAAAAAAAATGTTAATCATGATTTCATAGCCTCTAACGTTGGATTAAAGACCCACCATATTCCAAAGATCGATATGAGGAAGTTTGATGGCAAGGATCCGATAACATGGATACTACAAATGGATCAATACTTTGATCTCCATAATGTGCAACACACACAAAAGGCACACATTGCAACTTTATATTTATAACTCAATCAGTTTGTATGGTATCGATGGCTTTGTTCTCATAAACCACTTTTCACTTGGTCAATTTTTACGGAGGAAATGATATCAAATTATGAGGATACAAAGAGCAACACCTTCTTTAGCCAATTAATAAATCTCAAACAAAAGGGTTCAATGGCGGAGGATATTGAGGACTTCCAAAAATTGAATATAAGGGTAAATAATACTCCAAAGGAACATATGATTGATGTCTTCATAGGGACTTTAAAGGATAACATCCAACGTGAGGTTCGCCTTTGGGAACCTGATTCATTTGAGAAGGAATTCAGGCTGGCAAGAAAAATTAAAAGCAAAATTATGGCAACAAGGAAGCCTACCACTCACAAATATAAAGATGGAAGTGTTGCTACTCCTAGTCTCCCACAACCTACAAGGTTGACACCACAACAGTTGGAAGAAAAAATAGCAAAATGGATTTATTACAGTTATGATAACAAATACACTAAAGGTCATAAGTGTGTTGAGAAGAAATTATTTTACATTGATTGTGAAGAGGAGGAAGAAAATGAATAAGAAACTTCAAAAGAAGAGGATATACACCTGGAACCGAACTTATAAAAAGAAGAAACGAATCAAACCATATCTTATAATTCATTGGTAGGAATTACCTCTTCTCAAACTCTCAAGATAGAAAGACATATCAAGAAGAAAAAGGTAATAGTGTTGATTGATTCGGGTAGTACCCATAATTTTATTCATTGCAAGATAGCCAAGGAATTGAATCGCTTCATATATCCATCACCAAAGCATCAAGTGATGGTTGCAAATGGAGGAATTATAAATTTCTTTGGAAAGTTCCATAATATAAAGCTAACCATGGGGGAATATGTATTGAATATCCCAATGCTTTCCATTACAATGGGTGGTGTTGATGTTGTACTAGGAGTTCAATGGTTACAATCTTTGGGTATGATAAATTTTAATTTTCAAGAAATTTTCTTGAAATTTTTCTAGGAAGGAAAGGAAGTTGAATTAATGGGTATCGCAGGGAAACCAAGAAAGATAATAAACTCTTATGGCATGACAAATATTATAAAGAAAGAACAACGAGGCATAAGTGTACAATTATGCTTACTAGAGTTTCAAACATAGAAATCATCTATTTCTCCAGATCTCCAAAAAGTATTGGAAAATCATTCCAGGGTATTTGAGACTCCCAAGTTCCTCCCACCTATTCATGATCATGATCATTCTATTCATTTGATTCCAAGAAGTGTTCCTCCAAACACCAGGCCTTATAGATATCCATATGCCCAAAAGAGAGAAATTGAACGTATGATTGCAGAAATGCTAGAGGCCGGTATAATTAAATCTAGTCAAAGTTCTTTCTCTGCTTCATTAATATCGGTGCACAAGAAGGATGGATCATGGTGCATGTATCCGGATTATAGGGAGTTTAACAAGCTCACTATTAAAGATAAATTTCCCATTCCTATCATTGATGAATTATTAGATGAATTACATGGAGCAATTTAC
Source organism: Pinus albicaulis (assembly GCA_034641835.2). Lineage (NCBI taxonomy): Eukaryota > Viridiplantae > Streptophyta > Pinopsida > Pinales > Pinaceae > Pinus > Pinus albicaulis. Next base: position 234,632,088 of record CM076581.1, on the reverse strand, counting down.
TTCACCAAGTTGGATCTTCGTTCATGATATCATAAAATTAGAATGAAGACTGAAGACATTCTGAAAACAACATTTAGAACTCATGAAGTCATTATGAATTTTTAGTCATGCCTCTTGGACTTACCAATGCACCTTCTACATTTCAAGGGTTGATGAATTCCATTTTCAAACCCTTCTTTAGAAAAATTGTGTTAGTATCTTTTGATGATATACTAATCTACAACACTTCTTGGAAGGATCATGTTCAACATGTTGATAGGGTGCTCAAACTATTGGAGGAAAACAATTATTTACAAAAAACTCCAAATGTTTCTTTGGAGTACAGGAGGTGGAATATTTGGGTCATATTGTATCTCATGAGGGTGTCAAGGTAGACCCTAACAAAATTAAAGCCATTAAGGAATGGAAAATCCCCACAACCATAAAGCATCTGCAAGGATTTCTCGGGTTAACAGGGTATTATCAAAAGTTTGTTAAGAATTATGGGTGAATAACAAAACCTATAACAACATTACTAGGGAAAGATGCATTTTCTTGGACTCCAGAAGCAAATAAGACCTTTGAACATTTTAAAGAGGCAATGTGCCAAACACCGGTCTTAGCTACACCGATTTCACCAAAATCTTTATTGTGGAATGTGATGTCTCAGGAAATGGAATTGGTGTTGTTTTAATGTAAGAAGAAAGACCCATTGCTTTTAAAAGTCATCAAATCAAAGGAAAGTATTTACAGAAACCTACTTATGAGAAGGAAATGTTGGCAATACTACATGCACTAAATAAATGGTGACCTTACCTAATGGGAAAACACTTCAAGGTAAAAACAGATCATGGCAGTCTTAAATACTTTTTGGAACAAAGACTATCTTCAGAAGAGCAACAAAAATGGGTCACAAAGATGTTGGGTTATGACTTTGAAATCATCTACAACAAATGGAAGCTAATTGTTGTTGTATATGCACTCTTAAGAAAGGATGAGGATGTGGAAGAATTGCTTTATGCCATTTATATTATCCAACCAAATTGGATAACTGAAGCAAGGGAGGAATGGAAGAATGACGAAGAAGTGTGTAAACTCATTCAAAAGTTGTAGCAAGATCCCAACACATCTAATACATTTAGCTGGAAAAATGATTTATTATGGTACAAAGATCACTTATATATTTGTAAGAATTCCCAACTAAAACAAAATAATCTTTTGGAATTGCACACCTCTCCCTTAGGAGGACACTCATGATTTTTAAAAACTTACCACAAGGTCAAGAAAGATTTTTTTTTGGGATGGCCTAAATCCGATATTCAAAAGTTTGTGGCGGAATGTTTGGTCTGCAAACAAAATAAAGTTGAGGCAATTAAGACCCCAGGTCTACTACAACCTTTATCCATTCCAAGTCAACATTGGGACAAGTTTTCAATGGATTTCATCACATGTTTACACAAGAACGAAGGAAAGAGTGTCATCATGGTGGTAGTTGATAGACTTACCAAGTATGCACACTTTTGTGCATTATCTCATCCATTTAAATCTAGTATAGTTGATACTACATTTATGGAAACAATTCAAAAGCTACATGGAAACCAAAATATTATTGTAAGTGATAGATGGAAATTTTTGGACGAAATTATTTTCTTGTCTGGGTACTCAACTAATTCATAGCTCAACTTATCATCCTCAATTTAATGGGAAAATTGAGATAGTGAACAAATGTTTGGAAGGATATCTTCGTTGCTTTGTATCTAATAAACAAACACAATGGGTTAAGTAGTTACCTCTGGCTGAATGGTGGTATAAAACTTCCTTTCACACTGCAGCAAAAATGACCCCATTTATGGTGTTAGGACCCTATAATTATAGGGGAATCAGGGTTGCTGAATTATATATATTGGTTTGGCTTGCAGGAAGAAAACAATATTTTACCCTGCAAAGTGGGGTTCATATTCAAAAAGAATCCTGAATCAAGTTCTTCATGGAGCATATTTAAATGGAGTAAGTGATAAACATTCCATCCGCATTGCTTCAGAATGCCGCAAAATAAGTATCTCTCATATGCCTTTATTATTCTGGTGTTGAGTGGATCGAAATTTTCTTCATATTTTGGAGCTCGAGTATAAAAGTGTCATGGTTTATTTTTATAAATCTGGATTTAAAGGGCTAAATGTGCTCTTGGGTTATTGATGGGGTTCTATGATGAAAGTCTCTTAGTCAGTCACTTGATACCATCACTCATCAAGGAGGTTTCTTTGTTTGAATTTTGAATGAGTCCTTGGGGTTGGTCATCTTCACAGTATGAAATTCAAGCATGGTTTAAATGGAAAATTACAATACAAAGATGGGTGTGGCTCATATTTTTATGAATGAATGCTTTGTATCGATCCTACTTGAGATTTCTAAGGGTGTTTGTCAGGAATTATCAATGCATAATCTGGAGATTTCCCTGCCCCGATACGGGGCATACAATTTCCTGTTGAGGACTGAGCCAACCATTTCCCTGCATCATGCTCCAAAAGTATTGCAAGCATGCGCTCAACAAAACCGAGTATGGCCCACTGTATTACGACGGGCCTCTCCCTCTTTGCTTCATCCTCAGCTGAGTAAGATAAATCAAATCGAATAGGAAGCTGAAAACCAAGCTTAATTGTCACACACCAGAATTTTCTTTTCGAAGCATAAAAAACGGTGATGTCAAGGTTGGACCCTAGTTTTGTAAGAAATTTTCATTGCAAGTACTTGTGATTTTCCAAGCTAGAGCATCAATAAAGAGATCAATTTGCAAGATTCATGTGTTGTGTTATCTTGGTGATGTTTTTCCTTATTCATGTTTAATGTTTTCCCACTGTAACCTTTTCATGTGCATCATTTAAATTCTAATTGTAAAGCAGGAAGGATAGATTAATATTCACTGTTCAGAGTACCTTAATTCTGACTGTCTTTACAATTTCAACATTTTCTTCTGATGTATGGTTTAAGAATTCTTAGTTTCTCTTAATTTATTACTGAAAGCACCTTTCTCCATCTCATAATTCCACTCATTTATAAACACCAGTATTCACAGCTAGCTTGCCTTGCATTTGCTTTGGGATTTGATGCATGTACCCAGCCTGTTTCGACTCCATAGCTCAATGGAAACTGTTTAGAGAAAACCCCTTAAATCCAACCACGAAAAATCAAACAAACAACCCTCACAATCATTTTAACTAGCCTAATATCAGAAACTTAAAACAAATCTAAACCTTATAGAGAGATACCTCTCTGTGTCTAGGAGGGCTAGATCCTAGGCTTCAAGTGGTTTTGATGTTGTTCTTTATAATTTAGTCTTGCCAATATTATAAATTATAGAGTGATAACATAGTGGCGACCATACTGGGGACGAACTATCTCCAGTAATGCACATTAAATTTCAGTTTCGACTTTTGATGGCGAACAAAAGTCAAACACCAGAAGGTTGTTCCATTCATCCGACGACTCCATTGGCAGCAAAATCTAGAAATAGAGATTCACTGGCGATTCCACAAGCTCAAAATGGGATAAATTGCAAGGATATATGCTCCAATGAACAGAGATTACATTCAAGGCTTCCCAAACAGAATTCCTCAGGTAAATTGGCAAAGAAATCTTCCTATTTTTCAAGATGAGAATATTGATGATGCTTTGTTACATCTCATTAAATTTCAGATACATTCATGGAAGTTGAAAGTTGAATGGCATGAGGACTGCCACATGAAGATGTTCATGGCAACATTAGAAGGAAAATCAAGGTAATGGTATGAAGGTTTAAATCCTGGTAGCTTGTTTTCTTTAAAGGATTTCCACAAAGTGTTTTATGAGCATTATAAAGAATATTCCCCATCTTTGTCATTAGTGAAAAACTGTTGTGATCAGTTTGAGGATTTCACACAATACATTTAAAGTATTGATGAAGATCTAGGAGATATGAATGATGAGGATATCTTAGAAGCAATTTATGGATTTCATTCTCGAGTTAACTGTCATGATAATCAAACGGGGTTAGTTGAAGATGAGATAAATCAAGAAATGAAAGTAGGTTCACATGATCTATCTTCAGAGACAAATGAAAATTTATCTGCTCTTTTGTATAAAGCTAAAGAGGACATTCAGTATCATGAGCAATCTTCACCAGAGAAAGAAAACAATTGTTGTTTAATCCAAAGAAAACGAAGACTGCCTCCTCCTTTAATTGAGGAAGAAATTAACAGATTCTAAGCATGGAGCCAACCTCTCCATATTTATGTGACCAGGAGATTAATTCTATCGATTCTACTGCTGATTTATGTATTGAAATCGTTCCTCTTGAAGAAACAGATGTAGAACAGATTGATGTTGAGGCTGTTTTACATCCACAAGAAGGCTTGTTGGTAGAATGTACTTCTGTCCATCAAAATGATGGCCTTCAAACAAAATTCAACAATCTCAGTCAAGTTATATCTGGTTGGCTTGGGCACATCCCACTGCCAACTTCTTTGTTTTTGGTTTGCATGTGACTACCTTTTTATGGATTTTATAGTGTGTGATATCTATTCTGAGTCAGTAGATTGGCCTTAGGGGTGTCTGTACTAACTTAATTTAGTTAAAATACATTTATCCACCCTGGTTGAACCAAATCATTGTCAGTCACGTAGAATATGAGGTCTACCTCTTGAGAGAGGTGAATTGTTGACTCTTGCCCATAGGGTGCATGTCGATACTCAAGACCCAAACTAACCTCTAGTTATGGAATATATTCCTAGTCCTCCTGTTAGTGACTTGATCTCTATCCAGATACTTGAAAACGATTTTGTCTCTCTTGTTAATCCACCTTTGACTGACCTATCAAGACCAAATTTATTTGTGGTTGAATCTAGGCAATTCAACACCTGCCTACTTTTGTAATCTTTTATCTACACTACCTATGGAGGAGGTCAATTCTCCTTTACCCTCTACATCTGTAGTTTCTGCTGCTATGACGTCGTAGCCACCAATGAGTGTGGCAAGATCTACATCTCCTTTAACACCTCTCACGTCCTCTTGGGGCATACCACCCATCACTTGTGTGACTCCCATAGGTTTTCCTAGTGCATGTGCCCATTCCTTCCTCTATTATGGCCATGGTAGAAATCCCCCGCTAGCCTAAAGGATTGGGAGTCTTTACTCCTGATTTTTCTCAGCCTATTGTCCCTGTTATTAGTATGGGCATAGTCACCTCGGGTAATGTGTAGGGGGATCGTCTATTGCTCTTAACTAGCCTAGGGAAAACCCTACTTCTAGTATTACCCAAGTTTGGTAAGTTCATTGTTTGGAGGGATGCCTTCCTCTAGTACTTTTTCTGGAGGGGTTAGTTTACTTTGGGGGGAACCCTACCGCTAGCAGCATGATTCCTTGGTGCTTTTGTGCAAGGAGATAATTCTTTTCCTATCAGGTACAACACCACTAGCAACCATGCTCTTCGAGGTCCCTCGCTCTCTGGGGGAACTTACCCCGGGGGGAAAAATCCTTACACCATTCATACTGGAATGTATCCTCGATATGCTGGAATGAATTATAACCATGGTACACATATTGCTACTCAGAACTAGTGTATGGGGGGGCCTCACAGTTGGTCAGGGGGTTCTTCCTCTTATGACCCATCTAGTCAGTTACATAATCATTTCCTATCTTCTCTCAATCTTCCGTATTTAGCTAAGCTGACGAATGACCCCATCCATCATGATCCTTAGTGGCCACCCATGCCTGCAAAGTTGTCGTATGATATCCCTAAGTTTGAAGGGAAGCCTGGAGAGAACCCATCGACACATATCACCATCTACCATCTTTAGTGCTCATAAAACTCTTTGGTGGATGATTCTATCAAACTGTGTATGTTCCAACTAACCCTAACTAGAGATGTTGCTAAATGGTATATTGAACTTGATACAACATATTTTAGTGACTTTTCTTCCCTGGCCATGACATTTTTGACCCATTTTCAATTTCCTATGAGATACGATATTGATTTTGGCCTCTTGTCCAACTTTAAGCAATACAAATCCACTTTAATTTCTGATCATATCCATGAGTGGCGACAACATAAGAGGTTATTTCTAACCAAGATCCCTGATGAGATTCTTCATAAATGGTTCATTCAATCGTTATTACCTCCCATAGCCAAGGATGTGTCTATGTTCAGTGTTGTTATCGAGGAACAAACTATTTTATCTTCCCAACAACTAGATTTTATTTACTCTCAATCATGCACACTTTATGATGTCATGCTCCTCACCCTTATACATACCCACCCAAACCTACCCCAGGTTCACACTCTGATTGTGTGATTGGTTTTGTATCTAAATCTGAGCGCCAACTTGTTGCACAACTACGGAAATTGATTGCTACATTGGAAGCCCAAACAAGTGTGTCTGGCTCTAAAAAAACACCCCCTTCTGAGCAACATGTTGAGGTTCTCACGGTGAATTCCATAGCACCCAAGAACACTCAACAACCTGGTGGTAAAAAAAATAAAAAATAAAAAATAAAAAACTTTCTTAGAAGACTCAACCAAATCCATCTAATCAGGGTGGTGGCACAAATGAACAATGCCACAAGATCAAGTTCCCTTGTAATATTTGTCAAGGAGAGCATCTGACTCATGAGTGCCCTCGAATGGATGAATTCCACCGACTTCTTACACCACCACCTTCCACTCACCAACTAGCTATCTTGACTCATCTGTTCCCTACACAACCTCAACAACAAATGGTTGTCCAGACTCCTCAACCTCCGTAAGGGGGCAACGAGGGACCATATTTTCATATTTTCAATAATACGTCTGTCTTTATGTGCCAAGAGAAAGTTAATGTGACTATGTGAGCTAATTCTTACGATACTCTTGAGTCGATTTCTTCCTCTAAGGACTCTGTTATGAAACTAGCTCACAAAATAGAAGAAAAGATAAATCAACGACTTAAAAATTATCCCCTTTGAGGGGGAAACCTCTTTTACATTGCATAAATGAAAAATTCTTGGATGATTCAATTGAAAAAACCTACTTTATCTATATAGGAGTCTAACGGGTCACAATATAATCAAAGCCTACATAACAATAATAATGTAAGGGCACAACAATAACAATAGTGGGCTTCTATGGGGCACAATAATAACAATATGGGGACTACATGGGCACAATAATAACAATAAGGGGGATACACTAACAATAAAAATAAGGGGCTACACTAGTATTATAGGGACTTAAAATGCGCCTCTCCTTTAGAAAATTGTTTTCCTCAACACTTGAGTAGTTCTGGATGATTTTGTATAAAATTCTCATCCTCCCATGTGGAATCTTCAACGGGTATGTTATTCCACTAGATGAGATACTCTAGAATTTATCGATTTCATAGTTGTCAAGTTCTTGTTTCTATGACTGTTTTAGGTTCCAATATGATTTTTCCTTCCTCGTCAAGTTCTAACAATATTGTTTGAACTGGGAGCTTGTCATCTATAACCTTATTTATGCATGAAACATGGAAAAATGGATGCACATGAGATAACACAACACACGAATCTTACAGATTGATCTCTTTATTGATGCTCCAGCTTGGAAAATCACAAGTACTTGCAATGAAAGGTGCTTACAAAACCAGGGTCCAACCTTGACATCATTGTTTTTCATGCTTCGAAAAGAAAGTTCCGGTGTGTGAAAATTAAGCTTGATTTTCAACTTCCTATTCGATTTGATTTATCTTACTCAGCTGAATAACTCTTCAAATTCTTCAATATGTGTATCATTAAGTTTAAAAAAAAAATGAAGAAAATCATGTCTTACCAACCCTTCTTCACATTGAATGGAGGGTTAAAGAGATGTTTTTTCATGGATGAGCTCTTGAGAAGGTTCCTGATCATTGTCTTCCTCATGTGAAATGTCTTCTTCAAGTGCTTGATGACTTACTTCATCTTTATGCTTTTCATTTTTTAGGATTTCAATGGGGACTTGAGGTGTTTGATATTAACAGTGTTAGCACTAGAATCAACACTTGGACTGCTTCAAGTGCTTGACCAGTCACATCCTAAGCTCTAGGGAAATTTAATGATTTGAATTATATAATTGGTAGGTGGTTAAAGCTCTCAATCATTGAAAAGGGTTTCAAACAAATTTATTGTCACACCAATGAGGGTATTTAGGCCTAATATGGTAACAAAAGACAAGTTTGTAGTCTATGGCAGGAAGAAAGTATGGAATAACAGAAGGGACAGTGGGTCTGTAAGGAAAAAATCCACTGCTTTGATGAAAAACAACACAAGAACGAGTCTGATAATATATCAATAAGAAAAGGCTATCATAAGACTTACAATAATCTTATTGAACATCATTAAAAGTCATTGTCATAAGGAATTATCTTTAACCAGTTATTATGCACATCTCATCAAGAAAGCTTAATAAGTAAGACTGATAAAAATTGATAAGGTACATAAACACATCAAGAGGCTCATAAAAACATATAACATGATTGAAACTACAAACTAGAACTGAAGAGATTTAGGTATGGAAACACATAATAAGGATCAACAATACACATATCAAGATAGTAATAAGTCCTCAAAAGTATTCTTCAATATCATTAAGTGAAAGAGTACACTGATCACATGAGCATAAGATTCAAAAAACACGAACCCTTTCTCTATTGAGTTTCATCATATATATACAAGAGATATTATGCTAATATTTCCACAAAAAGTGTGAATCTGTTCTAGAGGAGTTATCATATTCCTATACATAAGGTGAAGTTTATACTTAACCATAATACAAATTAGTGCAACATAATAAATAAAAACAACATGACGACATTAGTTCCAAGTGGCTGGAGTGATGTGGCAAACTACTGGTAAATTGCTCCTCTTTTCTGGTATAACCACTTCCTCAAAAAGTGCAACTAACAGTTGAAGATGACATCTGGCTCTTTCCCCCAAAAGTGCAAAAAATTGTCAACTGAATCTAACATATGGAAGAGAAATTGATTAATTGACACTTGGAAGCAACTTCTTCTATTTATATTGCATGTATGTAATTACCCCTCAGTATCATCCTTAGAGATTTGAACAAAAAATCCCTCCACATCCTTTATACAAAAATTAGGAAATAATAGCTACCTTTCAGAAATACATAGCTATTATTGGAAACCTTGTAAATAGCTGCATTTGTTGATTAAGCCAAAAATGTGTGCTTCATCTTCTTTGATTTGCCTTAAATGTTTAAATAAAATCAAGCACAGAAGATAAGATTTTGAGGGACTCTGCCTTAGAGAGTCTTTTAGCTTTTCCTTTTCCTGCATGTTTCTGTTTTTGGGCTCTGGTCTTCTTGGCTTCATTTCTTAGGCTTTCATCAACATTTATAATTTCATCTTTCAACCTAGGATTAGCAATGAGTTTTCTGTTCAGTCTTAGCTTGTTTTAGGCCTAGTGTGAGGTCTTCTGAGGTATGGGTTAGGAATATAAGAGACCTCTCTTCTTTTCTGCATGATACTACTAGAATGATCTGCCTCATACACCGTCTCTAAGAAATCCTCTTTAGTACCGTCTTCTTCGAAATATGAATAGGAGTGAATAATGTTCTTGTCCTTTCTTCTAGTAGATGTCTTGGATTTCTTAAGAGAAGAAAATAATTGAGCTAATGTTGGTTCTTCTATTGCAGGGGTGTCACTGTTTTCTTCCTTTTGCAATTTCTGGAACAGAGTGCTGAATTGGTGCTTCAGGGCTGACTTCCTCTAAAGTTTCTTCTGCTAAGATCAATCTCCTTTTGCCTTTATGTCTTGAGGAAGAGGCTATGTTTTCCTCACCTGTAGATTTAACCTCTTTATTAGGCTAAGTTTTCCCTTTCTTGAATCTAATTTCATGTTCTCTTCTAAATGATGCTAAAGTTTTGGGTTCTTTTGAAGTTTTCCTTGTAAAAACCTTTTCTATTGGTTGTACCATTGGTATGGGAGTGAAAGATTCAGTTCTGGCTCTTTTTGCTGAACTTCTAGTTTGTCTACTCGTTTATGGAATAAACTAAGCTGCTTGTGAATTATTTGGCACATGTGTTGAGCCAGTTTGTTCTTCTTGGACATTTTGTTTCTTAGGTCTCCCTACCCTCCTCCTAGAATTTAAGCTACCAAATCCTTCATCTGTTAGAAATTTATCCCAGTTTTTTCTCTTTTTCTTAAGGTGATAGACCACCAACATCTTGATTAAGTCTCTATGATAGAGGTTATGCAGGGAAAAATGAGGGGTCTTCTGTAACTTCAAAGACATTTTTAACAAGGATTTGTAGAGAAAGAAAGGAAAATTCATAGGTTTGGCACCTGAGATGTGAGATAAAAATCTCACTTGATATTGATGAATAGTAGAGAATCTACCATCGTAGGTTATATAGCATTGTACAATGGTTATCACATGCTGCCATTTTGGCCTAAACAGGAAATATGCACAGAAGGAGTCCAATTGACATTTTCGTGTTTAGGTTTAAGGAGAGAACTTACATATGCTTGCAACATTTCTTTCTGAACCAACATTCTCCAGTTGCTGAAGTCTGAGTAGCGTTGACTATAATGGTCTTAGTGATTTTGAAGGTTTTGCTTCCGAGCTTGAATTTCTCCCCATCAAAACTTTCAACGAATGCCTGTAAAACAACTACATTTTCCCCTGAGAATTTCTTTAGAAACCTGTACCTTCCTGGTGCTTGAAATTGGGGCTTTGCTCTGTGGTTGGCAAATCTGGTATTCGCTGGCTCAGAGTGGTTAGATTTTCTGCCTTTACCCATCCTGCTTAATACCTAAGCTCCTCCTTTATGCACATCTGTTCAAACTAGAGACATAAACCCTAGACGCAACCCTACTTTCTTGCTTGAGATGACAAGTTGTTTGCTGGAAAATGTAACACTATTAGTTGTAACCTTCTTGGAGAACTCGGCCATGAAAAATAATGAATGTAATCCTCTGGAGTCTACACACCTTTAATCATGGTGTGGTTTAATTGACACGATTTGAAATGATTCAAATCCGAGTGCCAAGTCACCCCATAAAATATATCACTCTTTTATATCATTAATAAATTGATACTTTGTACCTCATTTTCCGCTTCAGCTATAATGGGTAGCTATAGGGTAGCTCCACCAACAATATAATCATTCCCTTATAATATTTATTCTAATTTAGAAATAATTACCCTTTTAAAAAGAATAATATCTCATAATACATAATATCTTCAATTGATTTCAAAGGAGAATGATATTTTCTCTGAATAACATTCGTTGTAGCTCCTTATGCAATTTCGTGCAAATAGCTACTTTTATCTATGTGTCACCAATGAAACCAAACTCTTGAAAAAATAGTTGCCTTTCAGAAAGAGTAGCTATTATTTTATTGTTATTAAAATGACCAATAACTTTGAATCCAAACTAAGTTAAAACAATGGCTTTAACTCTTTATGAATCTATGAAACAATACCACCTATAAAACTAAAAATATTTTTGGTTTTGAGACTCTTTTTGGATTTTATTGAAGATGATTAGAACTTTGACATAGGATAGGGAATAAGCACAATATCAAAAATAGTAATATAATGGTGGTCAAACTATTAAATTTTATATTTCTAACACATAGTATTGATCGTTAAGAGATGGCTCTTGAGAAAGTTCTTCATGAACATGCTCCTCAAGTTATGATCTTCAGTGAAGTCTTAATGTGCACCTAATGTCCTTATCTTCAATGGAGTCAAGAGGAGCTTCTTATTCATGTATGGCTACCATAAGATCTTGAAGAGTGTCCTAATTGTAGGTTTTAACCCTGTACAAAAATTACTTGCAAATGAATTCTTAAAACAAAAAAATAAATAATGGTGATAACAAAAAATATACACAAATATTTTCACCTGGAACCCAAACCGGGAAAACCAGTTTGATTTTTCATTATATTCATTTCAATGTTACAATATATATATGCCGAAGCATTCATAAACCCCAATACATTAACCTTGGATTAGAACATAACCGTAGTTCCCTTGACCAAATCTACAAAATACCATGGGAAAAAACCATCATGCCCAAAACCATGCATGATAACCATGCAAAAAACCATGGGTAGGTTCTCCCACCATCCTTGGGTCTGTCCCTCATCCTTGGGTCAGCCCCACTGTTATTGGGTCCACATCATTTTTTTTCCCGAGGTGCTGCCCCGGACCCCGTGCAGGGGGGCTACCACCCCCCATTGCACTCGACGCAATGTAACAATGCTTGGGAATAGTCATGGAAATAATATAACACATACCCATCATTCTCCCACTTGTTGTTTTATTTCCACACAAGGGGCCATAGGAGTGTACAAGTCATTGGTCCCGGGTTGCAACACCCATTGTTTCTCTACACCAAAAAAAATTCTCAATGCTCACAGACTTTGTCAATGCATTTGCAACATTCTTGAACATTTCCACCTTTACCAACAACACGTTTTTGTCTTCAACCATATCCATCACAAAGTGATACTGAACATCAAATTTCTTTGTATTTGAATTATGAGTAGGGTTCTTTGCCAAGAAAATTGCACTTTGGCTATCATACTCTATCCTTATAGCTCATTGTCTCAACCCCATAATTGAACACAATATTTGTAACAAAAATGCTTGCTTGCTTGCATGATTATTCAAACTATATTGTGGAAAGTGCCATTATATATTGTCTCTTGCTCATCCAACTGACTACCTTGCAAATAGGCTAAACACATACCCAATTGTAGATCTTCTTCGATCTAGACTCCAACCCAGTTTGCATCAACAAAGCCACTTATGTACAAAAATTTGTCCAATCTTGACCTTCCTTGGTAGCATAGACCATAATCAATAGTACCGCAAAAATACTTGAAAACCTACTTCACTGTTGTCCAATGCTCCTTCCTTGGGTTTGGCATAAATCTGCTCAATACTCCCACCACGTGTGCAATTTCTACTCTAGTACAAAGCATTGCATACATCAGACTAGCAACTACACTCGCATATGGAACACAAAACATGTCCTCTTCATCTTCTTGTGGCTTGGGACATTTTTCAATAGATATTCATACCTACAAGAATATGAACCTTCATCTATTTGCTATCTTTCATATTAAACCTCTACAATATTTTCTTGAGATACTTCCTCTGGTTTAACCAGAGCTTTTTTCTTTACCCGACCTCATTTAATTTCCATGCCCAAAATATAGTTTGCAACACCAAGATCCTTCATGTCAAATTTAGAGGACATTTGGGTCTTCAAATCCTAGATAATTTCTTTGTCATTTCCAATCCACAACATATCATCCACATACAAGACCAAATAAATAACATGGTCACCAATTACTTTAAAATGTACACAGTGATCTGCTTTGATCCTTGTGAAGCCAAGTATCCATATATATGTTTCAAATTTTTGATATCACATCCTTGATGGATGCTTTAACCCATATAGAAAATTTTTAAACTTGCATAATAGTTCTTTCTTACCCTTCTGTTGTGCTATACAACAACCCCCCATTTCATAAAATTTTACTTTAGAAAATTATAATATGAAATGGGTCCCTTTTTTTAGATTAAATTGGTATTAACTCATCATTCCTCTAAAAATCCAAAAACAAACAAAAGAAGCATTTTAAAACCTTTGGAGTTCATAAAACATCGGCAATCGAAAATAAAACAATCACCAATAAGCACCCATCTCCTTGCTCTGATGCGATATCACTATCGGCAATCGGGGATTGCGATATGAATGCAATAGAACTTTACCTTAAAATCTCCCGATGCGAGTTAAGCGATATCGCTAATCGGCGATCGGGGATTGTTCGAAGACTCAAAAAACTGCTTAAGTTCTCCTCCGATCGCCGATAGCGATAAAGATAAGCGCGACTTTCAAAAAGGATTGTTATGGCGGCTCAACATATTATGTTAATTATTATTAAAAAGCCTTCTCACTATACGATGGTAATTGACTTAAGCCCAACCGCCAAATAAAAAATCAAATCCACGTTTAATGAGGCTATTCGGGAAAATAAAGGACAGGATGATCATTTAATAGATTGGCAGGTTCAAACGGCCAATTAATGGAGCAGTTACGCCTAAAATCCCTTCAGAGATTACATACGCGAGAGTCTTATGATTATTTTCCATTATTTATTGATTGACATAAGTCTTCTGTACCAGTTTTCGCCGTCTATTCTCCGCATTACGTTCATTTTATCTTTTGTGCAGAGCTTCTCCGCAGAAACAAGTTCAAACCAAATGGGGAAGAAATCTAAGAAACCAAGCACAGCTGCAGCTTTTGTAGTAACAGAACAACATGCCGCCGATCCAGGACCAAGCAAAAAGGGATTGATCTCAGATACTACATGTCTTGGTCTTGGAAACACTACTTGGCAGAGCATTTACAACCTGGTTGAAGCCGAGGAACCTCAGCAAACAATGGTAGAAGCTTCAGCAGACGCAAGCCAGAAATCTGACGCTACTCTGAAAGATTTGGCTGATTCCTACCTGAACAGAATAGCGGCTCGGGAGAAAATTCTTCCATATACAGATGTAGTAAGATGGGCCATTGAAGAAATTCCAATTACGAACAGAGTATTCTGCACTATTGATGGGAGAGTTTTTGGTTCGTTTCAGCCTGATGATTTGAGGAAAATGTACCATTTGCCCGAACCAGAGAAAAAGTATAATAAAGCATTCCTGGAGAAGTTTAGAGATGAAAATGAAATTGATTCAGAACCTATACGAGAATGGAGACAAAACCCGGCAAAACACAAACATGAGTCTTTGGGTAAGTACTCCGTCAGTTCCTTATGTTCTCCTTATTGTTATGCAGGAGCTATGATGTGTCGAATGTGGGGATTGCATGATTCTTCAAAATTTTCCATAGAGATGGTACCTTTAATGGAAGCAGCATGTAATAGTGAAATTATGGACCGGGGAAATATATTATCGGATAAGTTAGCAAATGCTATTCTTGACTTCAGAGGCAAATCCCGTGCTACTGATAGAATTATCCCTCCATTTTACTATAGTGCCTACATTTTAGATACCCTCTATTTTAATTCTGAGTTTCCTGTGTTAGGTTGGAGATGGACTCCACAAGACCCCATGCCCATTCATATATACCATCAGAAATTATGGAAAGCCCATTATAAACACCACCTATATCAACTCTGTAATGGACTTATGCTACCTATTTACTATGCGATTTTTGCTAGACCTACTCCTAAGATCTCTTCTCAAGCAGAGATTGACTTGACAGCCCTAGGAACCTGGTTCGGAGAGCAAAAATTTACTTATGTAAGAGTTTTCGGCAGCCATGCTAAGCCCCATGTCCTTCCCTTGTATATACCAGACAAACTTTTAGCTCGAGAGATAGCATATCAGCTTACATCCGCATCAGCTACAAAGACTCTCAGAAATTCAAAGAAGCAAGTCTGGCCTCCTTTCCCTATAAGGTGCGGCGTCTATACTCTGCGTGATTATAAACATGCAGAAAAAGAAGCAGAAAATATTAATATGTTAAAACTCGCCTCTCTGCCTAATAGACGCTTTGATCCGAAAAAGATCGTCTATAATGTTCTAGATCAGGCCAAACTCACTAAATCTGAACATAAGGAAGATGAGTTTGATGACCTTTTCTCCTCGGCAGAGTCAATATTTCAGGTTCAAGAGATAGCTAAGATTAGATACCATGATGAAGGGTTAGTTGAATTTAACAAACTTAGAGAGCAGAGGTTGCAAACTCTGCCTCTAGATTTGTTAGCCACTGCCCCGATGATACAATCAAGCGAGTCTGAGCAGCAGCTTACCAGCAAACATCCTACTACATCCAAAATCTCTGAAGAAGTTAAAAGAAGAGATCAGGAGGAACTCCAGAGGAAAGAACAGGAAGAGGCAAAAAGGAAAGAACAAGAGGAAGCACAGAGAATACGTGATCAGGAACAGGAAAGGCAGCAAGAGCAGAGCAGCAAGAAGGTGAATGTTGACACTCAGATTGACCCAAGATTGCTCCAGGAATGGCAGCAATTCGATTCAATTATAAGCAATCTTGAGAGCTCGAAGAATGCCGATACATCCAAAGCGGCCAATACACAGGATACAATATCAAAAGGGGTTTCAAGCAAAGAAACCAGCGGTCTACCCCCTACAGGATTAGAAATAATTCCCAAAGATCCCTCAGATCAAATTATTTTGCAGGTAGAAGATATTCCTCCATGGGATGTTTTCTATAGCCCAAAACACAAGGCTGTGATAAAGCAACAACGAAAAAGGAGAAGGATTGATCAACCTTCCCTATTTCTTGAACAAACAGTAACAGCCAATGTAGTTTGGAAGGAAGAATGCAACCCCTCCGATGACCTGACAAAGTTGTCTCAATATGGTGGTGCCTATTCAGCGGCCACCATGGACAAGGCATAGGAGGTGAGTAATTTGTTGAAAGAAAAGGATCAAGTAATCGCTTCACTACAAACACAACTATTGGAGGCACAACAGAAAGATTCAGCAGCAATTCAGAAGCAGAAAGAATCATCAGAGGCATTAGCAAAATTGAAAACAATGAATGAACAAATGGTAAAAACAAAAGATGAGCAAATTGCTCAATTAACAGCTCAAATAGAAAAGTTCAAGAATCTTCCCCAGCCTGCCAGTTTCAGAGAAGAAGCAATACAGATTAATAAGACACTCATAACACAAATAAGATTGTTGTGTCATCAAATTGCCCAAGTTGAACCTCTGTGTGAAATAACAACATCTTTAATAAACAAATCAGTTGATGCCAGGCAAGACTTAGAACAAGCCGATGAGACTTTAACAGATTTTCTTACTTGGCAGAACACTAATGAGGGTCAGACAGCAAATTTGCCTAAAATCTTAGAATCCCATAAAGAAATTATGTTTATGGAATGGCAGTCCCAGTTAATGAAAGCAGAGAGAGAAGTTTCTAGATGCAGATTATCTACGAACAATTTGATTGAATTAATTAATAATACTCTCTATTTGTCTAACATGATCTCTCAATGTACTCCAGGTAAATTATTATCACCCAAGACATTGGAACAATCATGTTGTCAAGAGCTAGAAAAGAATGGGAAATTGATTACAAGAATTACAAGTTTAACTTGGGACACCTATTGGTTGTTCCTAGTAAAACCTTACAGCCAGAAAGCCGCCCTCAAGTGCTTAACAGATGCAATCGGGTGTATCATTCCCGAAATACATGATGCCACCTATGCTGCTCAAATCAATTCTCGTCTCAGCCGCCCTCAAGAAGTGGAACCAATGATAGCGATATGCCAACTCAGGACAAAAAGCAAAGAGTCAGAATGATGAGTCATGATGCCGATTACCAGATTGCTGAAGAGGATACATTCAAGATCGGGTTATACCAATTTGGTAGCCTTTTAATTTTGTAGTTTGTTAGTTTAATTTAGTATTTATAGACCCTTTCATGTATTTAGAAAGGGTCGTAAGTTTTTGTATATGACTGAAACCTGAAGTTGCACTACTGTACTTCAGGCATATTTTTTTATGAGAACTGGACCAAATTTTCCAAATTTTGATAACGAAGCTTTTATGTGGATGTGCACTACTGCCTTTATTTAAAAGTATTTCTGAGTCGGAAGAAGGAATTCAAATTGCGATTGACGTTGAGAAAGATTTGCAGCTCATATGGTACTATTATCTATGTCTGAATTCATTCTTTTTATGAAAATTGTTGTTTGATTACTTTTTGCTATTATTGAATATTTAAATGTGTTTTAACAGCAATCTTTATACTTTCCACTACTGGATGTTTACAGTTTGCTATTCTTTCAATCATTTACGTATCAATAATATAAATTAAGATAAGTGTAACAATGTTTTATCAATTACTTCATTCAACTAATTGAATGAAGTAATTATTATTTAAATGAATATCTTTGTTTATTGAATAGTGTCATCTATATGCCTATTGACAAACATAGATCATCAAACGTTGCACTTAAGAATAGAAGCTTCCCGGGATAAAATAGTCATTTACGTTTTCTCTTATAGATTAAGTACTCCATTCATTATCACTTATTATTAAACAAATCACTCATTCACCCCTTTCTATTCTTTATCGGGAAACTGGTCCCATTATACCCAGTCGGAGCCACCATCCCAAACGGAAAAGGAGTTGTTTAAGGTCCGGACCGGGTGGTTATCCCCCAATGTTGATGTAACGATTTTCGGGGCATCAACACCTTCACAAAAAAGTCTTATGGGTACTTCATGTAGATTTCTTCTTCCAAATCTCTTTGAAGAAATTTGGTCTTCACATCTATTTGTTCTACTTCAAAATAAAAAGCAACAACAATAAATACAAATAATCTAATAGAAGTTAACTTGTTAACAAGAGAAAAAATATCACCAAAATCAATTCCTGACACCTAAGAATAACCTTTTTCTACCAACCGAGCTTTGTATTTTTCCACCTTGCCTTTTATATTCATCTTCTTCTTAAACACCCATTTTATGCCAATGGGTTTCCTTCAAGCTGATAACTCCACTAGATCCCAAGCCTCATTGTTTTCTAAAGATGTCATTTCTTCAACCATGGCCTCCTTTCAGAGTTTTCCATCCTTTATATCCACTGCCTACCTAACATTTCTGGGATCATCATCAGTAATAGATAAAGAAAAATTTGAACATAAAGAAGATGGACTATACCTATCTCACTTCCTTCTCTCTTGAACTGATCTCCTCAAAATTGGAGTCTTTGTCTCTTCCTCTTCTGATTCCTGCTATGTTGTAGAGTCTGATTCTTCCTCCTTTAGTTCAAACTTTATCATCTCTGGTTCCTTTTCCTTTGGTAGGACTTCATGTTTAATAAAAAATTTCACCTCTCTAAACACCGCATCTCGTTTCTACACAACCTTCCTTGTTTATGGCTTCCAAATCCTATAACATTTTAAACCATCCTTACACCCAATAATGAAGCACCTTTCTGATTTACTATCTAACTTGGTTCTTTTCCTTTGGAACATGTATGTATGCATCACATCCAAATACCCCAAGATGTGAGAGAGAGGGTTTATTACCAATCCATACATCATGTGGAGTCTTACCCTCCAACGCTGATGAAGGTGATATGTTAAACATGTAACACAGAGTCTTATCCACAATCTCCTCTAGGAGGTTAAAAAAAATTATTTTAGGAAAAAATCATTAAATGAAGCTCTTATCTAACTAACTCTAAATGGTAATTAAAAAATGATAAAACAAGGAGTTAATTGCAACCAATTTCTAAAAATAAGGCCAAGAGATGTGGGAGACTTCTTTGTTTGTAGGTATATTAAATCTACATTCCCAAAATAACAAGATAAACAGGTGCACCCTTCTAGAAGCGTGTCCATGTGTCAGGTAGTGGAACAACCTAAATAGATGATCATGGGTCATGTACATTGTAATTTTTAAATCTCATGTAGTAATCCATTTCATACACATATTTATAACAAAAAATTAAAACAATGGAAATCACATATTTCTTAAAGATTTACCCTGGAAATCCAAAATAGGAAAACCAAGCAATCATTTAGAGTTGCACCTTTTATTTTTATCATCAATCAAATTCATAGTTTACAATATAGTATACTAATGATACCACAACATCCAAAACCCGTAATACATTTACCTAGATTATATTACAACCTTAATTCATTAATCAAAATTAAAAAAGCATGGATTGAACCACTATATGCCACAAACTACCAAAAGAAAAAACAATGTGCCCAAAACCTCCAAAAAAAGATGCCAAAAATGACCCATTTTTTTGAGTGGGATCTGCCCCTACTGCAACCCCATTGATGGTGGGAGGGGGGTGCTACAACCCCTGTTATGACTCCCCAACTTTTGTCAACACATATGAATCATTTGCACGGATATTATTGTAAAGAATATAACACATACCCAACATACAAATGATCTTATTCGATCAAGTCATGGATGAATGTGCAAGTAAAAAACCTTATCCACATGTGTCACTAGTAGAAAAGGTTTCTCCATAGGATTATATGTAGAATGAGTCAATATATCTCAATTTGGCATGTGTGGATGATCCCAAAGTATATGTAGTGGTGTAGGACCAAATAGACACAAAAATAAGATAGATTCCCTCATCGAGAAGTGTGCTAGAAGGCCTCATCCAAATGCATGAATAAATGTGCTATCTAATCCTTCCAAGTGAACATATACAACAAATCAAATGAAAACAAGTACACGTGGCTTCCTTAATTCTTCAACATGGATATAAATAGTTGAAAAGGTAGAATGTTCAAGTTATGTGGACAATGAATGTTCATACAGACATGAAAATATGTGAAAATAGACCCTTCAAGTGACACACATGGCTCCAAATTCATGTAACCATTCATAGATCAAGCTAGATGGAGTAGATATCAATATGGAAGACTTTTTATCATCAAATAGATACCACACATCAAGTTCCAAGTCATCCAACAACCTCCACATGTGTGCTACTACCTCCATTTATGGGAAAATTCGTTAACCCATGAGATAACTCTCCATAAATGTGTAAAGAAGAGAGTGATCCATGAGTTTTAGGTTTCAAGTCATCATAACGTGTGACCTCAACATAAAACAATAATAAGAAATAAAGGGCTCTAACAGTGGAGCCAATACTATAGAATTTTAATTGTAGATTCAATTTGCTCTTGAAATTTACTAAATCAAAAGACAATAATACACTCTACCAATATGTAGAAGTAAATTCAAGATCAAGAACACAAAAAAAATAACATGCATCAAGATTCAACAAATATAAAAAAAAATTTATCTAGGAGAAAGCAACTTCTCAAAACCCCTTACTATCTGCAGTTCATTAATCAAAGGAATTAGATGAATACAATATGCTCTACTCAACCTTGAGCTCAACTTGCACAAGTATTTTCTATCCCCTGCCTGACTGATTGCATTTGGCCAATACTTAGACAGATTTCCAAGCCTCCAAGCTCCTATTTACTTGCGTTGTTTCCCTAGGAATTAGGCCCCTATTAATTAGTGAATTTCTCAATGAGAATTGAGCAATACGTTTAGGCCTTCCTTTGACTACATGCATGAGCTGTACAATTTGGAATATTCTACAACTGATAGTACACTCTCCATGAACTCCAATATCAACTGGGTAACTCTAATTTTGTGCATGCATGAGTTAATTTAGGCTGATTGATCAATTAACTGGATAAAAATTGTAGTTTCACCCCACTGCTAGACCTCCAACTAGTTCTTCCAACAATTGGAACTAGTTTAACTGACCTTAACTCAATTTAACTGAATTAAATTTTTACAACTGAACTTTACTCAACCTGAATTAAATTGTTACAACTGAAATTAACTCAACTTAGGATCCTAAAATTTAGGAATCACTATACACAACTCAACTTATCCCTCCAAATCAAATTAACTAAGAGAACTGAGTGATAATAATTCAGTTCACTCATTCAAGTTGTTTGCTAATGTGGAATTTCGATTTTCTCCTAATTTAATTAAGGAAAAAATTAATTAAATTAGGAATTTCTTGCTACATTTTCAACACTCCCTCTCAACAAGAAAGGGATTATTATATATCCCAATCCTACTTCTATGGAACTTGAATTCACCTCTTGAAAAGGATTTTGTCAAAATATCTGCATCATGTTCCTCTATCAAAATGTACTGCAACAACATGATCTGCCTCTGCACACAATCTCGTAGATGGTGGTACTCGATATCAATGTGCTTGTATTGATTGTGAAAAACTGGATTCTCAGAGAGTTTGATACAACTATTATTTTCACAGTGAATCATGGTATGATCTGTCATATGACCAAATAACCAAACAAGAATATTTCTCATCTAGATATCTTCACAAGCTGCTTGAGTAGCAACCATGTACTCTGCTTCTGCTGAATTGAGTGCAACTAATATCTGCTTCCTACTATACCAAGAAACTGCCGCTGACCCACTATTGAATATTCCTCCTGAAGTGATCTTCTGATCTAATGGGATTCCTACCCAATCTACATTTGTGAAGCCTTGAAACTTCCCTCCATCTATCCGTTTGTACCAAAGTCTAAACTGACTGGTGTCTTTGAGGTACCATAGTACATGTTTATCAGCCATCCAAAATAATTTGGTCAGTCGAACCATGGATTAGATCAACTGATTGACTGCATAACACATGTCTGGATGTGTGTTCACAAAATACATGATAGAACCCACCAACTATTTGTACACGGTAGCATCCACTTCCTCACCTAAAGTTGCATCCTCTTTCCTCCAGTTGGTCACTAATGGAATCTCCATGGGTTTGCATCTGTCCACGTGGAACTTTTGAAGTATCTCATTGGCATACTTTCCCTGAGAGAAAAACAGTTCCCCATCTCTCTGACATACTTCAAAACTAAGGAAATAGTGCATCAACCCCATGTATTTCATTTTGAAGTCTCTTGCAAGATCCTCCTTGCAAGACTTGATAAGTTGTTTATCACCTGTCAGAATCAAGAAATCAACATATCATACTATAATTAACAATTTACCTTCTACCAGAATGTGGTGAAGGTTTGCATCTACTTCACTTTTGGTGAAGCCCAACCTGGTGAGGTAGCTATCGATCCTGGTTTACCAAGCACAAGGTGCTTGCTTTAGCCCATACAACGCTCACTTGAGTCAACACACATGTGACTCTTAGTCAAAGGTCTCAAATGATTTAGTTTGTTCAATGTACACCTCCTCCTCAATCACTCCATTGAGGAATCACATCCATCTGGTAGATTTTCCACACCATTTGTGCAGCCATAGCTAGAATTGATCTGATGGAAGATTACATTGCTAGTGGAGAAAATGTATCTTCATAGTCAATACCTTCTACCTGAAAGTACCCCTTGGCCACGAATCTGGCCTTGTACTTCTCGATGCTTCTGTCTGCTGCATGATTTACCTTGTAAATCGATATCCAACCAACCACTAACTTGTCTGCAG
Organism: Pinus albicaulis; assembly: GCA_034641835.2. Lineage (NCBI taxonomy): Eukaryota > Viridiplantae > Streptophyta > Pinopsida > Pinales > Pinaceae > Pinus > Pinus albicaulis. Next base: position 234,609,093 of record CM076581.1, on the reverse strand, counting down.
GTCTTGGGACCACTTCCCAAACACATTTTTAGATAATGGAATCATACCCCCACCATAGTATCAAAGCATACTAGTTTCTCTATTGCTTCCTTGAATGAAGCTAGTCTTGTCTCTACTAGCTCAATCATCAGAGATATGTAGTCGGTGTACTGTTCTGGTGACCTCCTCTGCCTACGCTGTGATGTGGGTGCTCCCACATTCTCTCTAGCATTATGCAATAATCGGTCAGCTTCCCTTAACCACTTCCTTCCTTCCCTGGAGGTATATGCTTGAGTGGCTATCTCCAGTCTCTCCTCCTTTGCATGTGGATACTTCACATATTCTTGAGGTTCTTCCTTTGGATTCAAAAACTCCTTATATGCATGTAATTTAAGCTCCCTCTCAGGGGAACACTTCATTTACTTCTCTTCATATAACTTCACATCTCTACGAATAATTGTCATCCTAAGAGATTATAGGTACACTCGATAGTTGTGAGGTGTATCAGTGTACCCCACAAATTTTCCCAACTCAGATGATGGCTCTACATTTTTCCTTGCATCCTTGGAAACATGGAAATATACTGATGATCCAAAGATCCTGAAGTGTGACACATTTGGTTTCTTCCCTAAAAAATCTTCTTCTGGTGTACTCATCCTGAGAATCCGATGAGGACTCCTATTCTAGACATATATCATTGTGTTGCATGATTCAACCCACAAGTGTAGAGGTAGGCCTTGATCATTCAACATTATTAGTGTAGATCCCACAATACTTATGTTATTCCTCTCATCCACCACATTATGTTGTGGGTTATGGGTTTTTTCAAAATCCCTTCAAATTCCTTCCTTTGCACATAATTTTTTAGACTCATTCAACACATATTAGCCATTGTTATTTCTTCTGAGAGTCTTTCTGTCTCAACAAGTGCTTTAAATTCAAAAAATTGGAGAATGTATGGAATTTCTTTTGCATGAAGAATATCCAACACTTACGTGATAAATCATTTACAATATAACATAAAAACTGTGTTTGGTCATGGAGGTTGTCGAGAAAGGTCCACAAACATTAGAGTGGATCCTGTCAAGGATTGCATGTGTCCTGCTATCATGATCATTAAAGGTGGCTTTATTGTACTTCCCCAAGGTACACCCTTTTCATGTATTATGTTTCTCTAGTGCTCCATTGGGGAGGAATGTGGTGATTTGTTGCATGATCTTCAAAGCTACATGGTGCAAATGGCCAAGTATTCTATGCCATAATTCACCGACATCTCGTCTCTACACCTTCTCTGCATTTGTGCTCAAAGCAACACAATATGCCATATCCAACTGTAGAGGTTCTTCACCCAAAATTCGATCTACTTCACTTGTCCCATGGAGATGTGCCTTAGGAATGCCTTTATTTTGCTAAATATTACATCATAGCGATGATATTACAACACCGTAATGGAAACCAAGTTATTCTTTAGACCTAAAACAAACATCACATCCTTGAGCCTTAGATGTGAGTGACAATCCCTTTGAAAAGTATCTGTATCAATACCGGTAGCGTTATAACTATCATCATCTCCCTTATCAATGTGCATATGGAGGTCCTTCTCCTCCAAGCCATTGAAGAAATATTTGTTCCCCATCATATGGAATGAGGCACTACTGTCAAGATACCAAAAAATTCCCATCATTGTTCTTGCCATGCATGAAATGAGGTTAAAATCAAGCTCAAATTGTGAAGCTAGAGCTTCACTTGTCACTCCTCTTGAGGCTTTCTTGCTTGTTTTCTTGTGTGTTAATTTCATGGCATAGTTCCCGAATTCATGATAGTGAAAGCACTTAATTTTGGACAAGTCCCATTTCTTCCCCCCTTGACTGGAATCTCCTTTGGATTGTGATTTCTTCCCTTTCCCTTTCTTTGTCTTTCTATCCAAGGCACAATTCTCCTCATCCTCAACCTTGGATGAGGTCCCATCTCGATTGCTTCGCTTGATTTATTCATGTACTAGATCATGCCATAACCGATCCTGGCTTGGTAGTTTCTCTCTACCATTTACCGAATCTTGATAACCGTCCCAACTCTTGGGAAGGGGCCAAAAGAGCTAGAACTACCAAATCTTATTCCGAGGCAGTAACACTGACCCCTCCAACTTCATCATGACACTGTGTAAAATTTCTAAGGTACTGTGGAATTTTTTCATTATTTTGCATCTTAATACATCCAAGCTTGTCCTTGAGTGCCAACTTCCTGTGGTCACTATTGTTCTCAAAAAATTTGTCAGTGTTTTCCACATCACGAAAGAAGTTTATTTCCCATGGAGATTTAAGACAATATGATCTCGAACTCCCTCTGATAGGATCCTACTCGCTTTAGCCACATCCTTCTTCCATTGAGTGAGATCCTGAGCATCAGATGTTGGGGGTTTTGCTACATATTTCTTGATGTATTTTAGCAGCTCGTTGTCATCCAATACTGCCTCCATGCGGATCTTCCATGCCACCAAATTTTTGGTTCCTTTCAAAGCATACTCGAGCTTGAGTCCATTGAAAGCCATTTTCTCAGTCCTGGAGAAAACCCACAACACTGATCTTGAATTTCGAACCTCCTGCAATGAAAAATTTGAATTCTATTATCTACTGTGAATCTAGCTCTGATACCATCTATAATTTTAATTGTAGATTCAATCTGCTCATGAAATTTACTAAATCAATATACACGAATCTACTATACCAATCTGCAGAAGTAAATTCACGATCGAGAAAACAAATCAATAACAAATTTCAATATTCAACACATATACACAGAGATATATCTAGGGGAAAACACATGCTCAAAACCCCTTACTAGCTATATTGCATTAATCAAAGGAACTAGATGAATACAATATGATTTGCTCAACCTTGAGCTAAATCTACACAAGTATTTTCTATCCCTTGCCTGAATGACCGCCTTTGGACAATACTTAGCCAAATTTCCAAGCGTTCATGCTCCTATTTCCTTACGAAGTTTCCCTAGGAATTAGGCCCCTATTAATTAGGAAATCCCTCAATGATAATTGCACAAAACATTCAAGTCTTCCTTTGACTGCACGCATGAGCGGTACAATTTGGAATATTCTACAACTCATATTACACTATCCTTGAAATCCAATCTCAACTGGGTAACTCTAATTTTGTGCACACATGAGTTAATTTAGGATGATTGATCATTTAACTGGTTAAACACTGAAGCTGCACCCCACTGTTAGACCTCCAACTAGTTCCTCCAACAGTTGAAACTAGTTTAACTGACCTTAACTCAATTTAACTGAATTAAATTGTTATAACTAAAATTAACTCAACCTAGGCTCCAAAAATTTAGGAATCACTATACACAAACCAGGTTCTCCCTCCAACTCAAATTAACTAATCTAAACGAGTGATGATAACTTAGTTAACTCATTCAAGTTGTCTGCTGATGTGGAATTTCAATTTTCTACTAATTTAATTAAGGACGAAATTAAATTAGGAATTTCTTGCTACATTTTCAACAAATACTTGTGCAACTAGGAGTAGGTTGGTCCCTCTAGTCAAAACATTAGGATGTTGGAAAACAATGAAGAGGTAGATAACTCCCTATATTTGAGTGCCTATCCAATATAATACCTCTAATCTACCTCAATAGATGCCATAAAATCTAGGCTACACTCACCAAGGGTGTAATGACCCATCCCAACGTCCTAAAACCATAATAAAATTCACACATAATTTCATAGCATATTTAAAAAAAATAGCATATTTACAAAACTACATATTTGAAAACAATATAGTAAGAAGCATATTAAAATTTTGATTTATGGGAAATTTATATAATTTAACCAAACAACAAGAATAATACCTAGATACAGTGAATTAGTTGTAATGCTCCTTTTGGGACCACTTGACTGAATATGTTGTTGGGTAATTTAACTGTGAGTTAAATTACTTGCATTAAATGTCAATCCTGGTTCGTATACCTGTGAAGTACACTTGCATAATATATGTTTGGAAATCAAATTTCAATTTTAATTCTAAAAGAAGATTTATAATAGAAAGAAATGAATGGTAAACTTATGAAAATGAAACAAAAGAATGCGATGAAGTGAAAACAAAATCTTAATCTAAAAGGTAATTGAATTTTAAAGACTACAAATTCAAGGAAAATATATGAGATGAAATCTAGTCAAAGCACACACACATACTCAACTTTGATGAAAGAAATTAAATGACTATTCTCGAAGACAATAAAAGCAAATAAAATTATTCTAATATAATGAAAGCAAGGATAATCTATTCTAGGAAAGAAAATAACTTTTAATCTAATGACATCATTTGAACTTAATCTAGGAAAGCATTGGAAAATTAATCTACGAAAGCATGTAAATCTAATTTGTGAAAGCATATAAAATTAATCTATGAAATCAATTAAAATTTAGTCTATGAAAGCATGGAAATCATTAATCTAATAAGGCACGTAAATCTAGTCTATGAAAGCTTGTAAATTTAATCTATGAAGGCATTGAAAACTGTAAAGCAATTCAAGAAATCAGTACATGTTCAAACCTTAGATTTCATTCATAAATTAAAACCATGATTTTCCTATGAATGTTTGTGCAAGAAAATTATGCTATGAAATATTCTATGCAAATGAAATGAACGTGCTTGACCCACAAACACATATAAATGGAATGAGTAACAAAGAATCCAATCTAAAAAAACAAAAAACAAACAAAGAATCCAATCAAAGGACTTGAAATAAACATTGAATAAAATGGGCATAAAAGAAACTAATCTATCTTGAAAAAATGAAACATTTAAATAATCCCCATACTCATCAAGTGGCCATCCTATAGTGCATGAGAGGTGGAAAGCTCAGGAATTTATTTGATCAAACACCATATCTCCTCATAAAATCATAACCATATCAAAGGATTATATTAACATCAATAGTATTCATAACATCAAGCATAAGCGTATCTTTCGAATTCCCAAACTTAACACAACTTTTGAGAGGAAAGGGCCCTAATATTTATACAAAAACTAAAACAACTAATTCATAAATGTAGATCCACAAATCTCTCCTAGATCCATGTATCTCTCCTAGATCCACAAATATCTCATGTGGTTACAACCATGTGTTACAATCTAGCAACTAACATCTCTTCATATACTTTCACAAATATCTCATAGATTTGATAGGAAACACTTATGAAAACTTCCATGATTCTTCTCCATGAAATTTGATTGATCAATGATCTCAAATCTTCCTCAAATATTCAAAAGTTTGAAGAGGAAATTAAAATTAAGAGTTAGAGTCCAAATATGACTTTACTGGAATATTCAAATATGCCTACACACATCACAAAACTCATCCAAATTTTATATATAAGTGAATAATTTTTATTTTTCTAAAATTTAACCATAAATTCACTCAAATACCAAAATAAATACATTGGAAAATAATATGTTTGAGCCCATATTTAATCATGAAGATGGTCTTAGTGCATGGTTATGGAGCTGTGAAATATGGTAAATACTGAAGGAAAGTGAAAAAAAATAGGGTAAAAATGATGACATTTTGGAGACCCAACATATGCCACACTACCAAGAAAGAGCGTCTATCTGACTTCCTAGCCCAGGGAACTTCCATAGGTTCCCTACCCCTTTGATCCAAAGTCCAAACCATAGTTGTGTCAGTTCGATATCCCTGTTCCAACACCCTTTCCGTGTTCAACACCAAAATTCACCCCTCTGTGACAACCAAACCTATTCGCCCCCCCCCCCCCCCCCCCCAATTCTCCCGTCAAGTCAATGTCACCAACCTTTCATAATGACCCTTTCCATCCTCCACCTATTATTCCCTTATCCAAAATTTAACAAGCAATACAATCATGTCAGTTCATAAAAAATAGTAAAATAAAATAAAAAAATTTACTCAAAGGTAAATCAAATCACAGTGGATTCGTGAGAATCCTAATTAGTCCAATATTATTATAATCATAATAATTATAAATAAATAATTATTTATTAATCTTGATTAAGGGTTAATCATATTATCCACTAATCTTAGCTTAACTATTAATCAAGCTTAAGATTGATCATAAAATACTAATGTATCTGTGCAAGGTGTGGGTATGTTGCTATCATATGCATATCTTATACATATACTAATAATTCTTGTAAAAATCAATCATAAAATTCAATCACTCAACATGTAAGTTAATAACCTAATATAAGATAATAGGATCATAAGTGAGCACTACAAAGGGTGCCATGCCACCCACCCTCCTCCAATATGTTGAAAACCCTTGAATATTGTGCCAATGTGATGGAAATACATAATAAAGTATGAAAATCAAGCAACAAAAGTGTATATCCTATTGAACATCATTGAAGGACCATGATAGACACTTGAAACTCCAAGGCACCATCTCCAGCGAGTGTGATATTATCTGCCACCAAAACCAAGTTGAAAATTTGCATTATAGTAATCCAAATGTTGGACATCCAAGGACAAGTGGATTTCTATGAAAATCAAGTGTATATCCTATCAAATGTATATTACACATTTTTTTCAAGTGATATGTATTCAACACACAACTGGTGCACATGTTCAAATTTTCATTAAACATGATAATTCTCTCTCTCACACACAAATCATGTGACATAATGAAAATTTACCAAACTTCTCCCTCATGATATGGTATTGCAAAAATATTTCTTACAAATGAGATGATAAATTTATTCTTGATGTGACCATTTACTATTCAAAATAATTTTTAAAACAAAAACAAATAGCCATCGCACATTATAAAACTCTGACATCCACTTCCATTTCACCATTTTGGATCTCACCTTCACCATTGCTTCGAGGAACAACCAAATCTTCACACCACATCAATGTACTATATCATCCACCTCACTGCGCCAAAAGGTGCATTCTAAAACCCAGTATGAGGGAGATATGTAATTCCTTCCATACACAACCTCGAGCTCACATGTGTCTCTTTTAAAATAAACACAAAATATTTTTCTACATAAAAAAATCATTCTCAACTATAGTAAAAAAACAAAATGAATATATATGTTTGGTTAGTTTTAATTAAAATCATTATAAAACATCATTAATCTCTCTCTTATTGTGCTTGCTCTGTGTTGTTGATATTATAACTGAGTATGAAGGAGCTCACTCCATTTGTTGTTGATATTACATTTGAGTTTAAAGGAGACACAATACATATTTCAATCACTCTTAGCCATAAATAAAATATTTCAATGTCCATGTGAAGTAACATAATTTTATATCAATAGAGATAAAATATTAAATAAGAAATATTATATTTTCACTTTTAAATATGACGAAGATATATAATTATTATACCTTTAAAAAAATTTCAATACCAGAATTAAATGAACTATTTGATTATCAAAGTTAACTAATTTAATTCAATATCAACTTCACACACACAAACACACACACACACCATAATAAAATATTAAAAGTAATTGAAAAAAAAAATCAATTACTTCTTTAGTAAGAATAATAAGAGGGAGATTTATAATTCATTCAAAATCTTAATATAAAATTAATATGTGGCATTTGAAATATATTAATAACAAAAATTAATGTGTTATAAATAAAATATTTCAATGTCCATGTTAAGGAGTATATATATATATATATATATATATATATATATAATTCTTATGGTTTAAACATTTCAAATAGTCTCATTTTTTTGTATCGTGGCCCATTTTTTATGTATATTTTTTGGCCAATTTTGTCTAAAATACAACAAATATATGTCAAAATTACAAGTTTAACCTATGTACTTTACACAATCCAAGTGCCCAAGGAGATTTTCAAGGCCTTGAATCTATTTATGAATTAAAGAATGTAACTTAAACAATGATACACACACACACACACACACACACACACACATATACATAGCCCTAAGGGTTAGCTCAATTGGTTGAGCCCATTTCGTCAAAGCACCTTTGCTATTGAGAGGTCATAGGTTCAATTCTCTTGACACTCTCGGTCAAGATCCGTGGCTGAGCTGACATGAAGTGATCCCTTCGAGTGGATCTACCTGGTACAAATATTATATGAATGTAGCGGTTACCGATATTTAGGGCTCGTGAACCCCCCCCCCCCACACACACACACACACATATATATATATCCATTTTAACCACAAATCGATCAAGCATCAAGATGAATTTATCAAGCACCATGATGAATCAAATATTTGTAGGTGCAAAACTTCTTTCAGGTTTTTCTATCTAAAAGAGGTTTTCACCTCAAGAGATTTGATCCCTCTCAATGATTGCTAGATCCATGGTTAAGATGGATTTATAATGTTAGATACCTTACCACCATGAGATAGATAGACATTGAATCTAGTTGTAGTGTTGTCATTATTTATAATAATTTTTAAAAAAGAAAATGAAAAGGAGAATGGGTTTTGAATAGAACTGGCTAGGAAAATTTACAATCACTGGATGTCTTATATGTCATATGATCAAAATTTGGTCCAAACTGTCATTAAATTTTATTTAAAACCCAAAAAAAAATTCTATTTCATTTTAATCCCCAACCTAAGACAATCCTTTGCTATCCCTCTTTTACTCCTTCCCACAAGAATGAAAAGAAAAAGAAAGTCTCGACTTTCTCTTCCTTTCACAATGATTAACAACATACAAGCACATGATTTACAAGGTACAAGGAAACCATGTCTTGAAGCTTTTTTTTCATGGGTTCCCTTCCCTACAATATGAGTCAAAGCTAAAAATTAAGTTCGTCTAAACTCACCAGAAAGTAATACCTACACATGCCCTTGTAATTTGATCGATTAGGACTAGATTCACCCATTTTGAAATTAAAAACCATCTTTTAGAAATTTTTATCTACTTTGAAATTGATGATCTCATTTCCAGGAAATATTTTGAATACAGGAAAATCCATATGGGTTCTTTTCCTTTAATGCCATCATGTGATTCAAGAGGTTCCTTCATCCCCAAACTCATTCAAAATAGAATAACTATGAACCAATCAATAGTTTAAATTTTTAAGAGAGATTACCCAATCATTTATCATGGTACCATAAAAAAAAACTCAAGTAGGAAAAAACCATTTGTAATAGATAAGATCTGCTCTTAAATCAATATTATTCTCATTCAATCAAATGCATTCTTTAAGAATACTAAACATGATGATATCCTACGGTGTTGATATAAGTGAGTTGTAGTAACAACTATGCAAACCTACAAGATAAGAGGTGGGAAAGAGACCATTATAAATTTTGGCTCAAACAGAGAAGAGGAGGATACACCAACTAACACCTTAAGGCCCATTTACAATAATTACACTTACATTGTGGTCACTAGTGTGGCATATAAATGGGGATAAATTTACTAGATGTTTCAACAAGATTCCTATCTTGATGTACTTGATGATGACCAAGTTTTGAGTGTATACCAAGCTCTGAAAAGGTATTGACTCCATAAGATAATTGCACATGTCATTGTGTTCCCATCTGTAGAGGCTATCTCTTGGGTCACCCATCAAACTAATGTTGACAATCAGATCTTGATAGGATTGCGATGGGTTTATGTTAATACGTTGGACGGATAATAGATCAAATAATAATTATGATGGTGCATACTTCAAATGGCGTCGATCTTGGGAATGATGGTTTGATGAAGGATGTATATGAATGGAATGGATAAGATTGGGCATAAATTGATTTCCAAAATTTTCATAAGAAAATTAAGCAAAGACAATGATTAAATTCACAAACTATAACTTGAAACCTAACACCAAACAAAGATTTAGAAATTATCTAGAACAACCAAGAAAAGGTTTATAAATGAGAATTGTGGTGGGTAATAATGACATCCAAAATATGAATTATATGTGAATACATTTGTTCACAATTTTGATGCATTCTACTTATCCAAATTTTGAATTTATGCATTCTACTTATCATTTAACTCCGCATATGTGAGCCATGAAAGGTACCAACTAAATGCAAATTTACTTTCGTTGCTTATGATATTCATGAAATTAAATATAAACCTTTAAGTATAAAACTATGCATCACGCAAAATGTACAATGTTTTATAATGCAATTTTATAGTATGTTTTCTTTGAACAACTTTATTTTAAAACTTAAGTGTCAACCGACATCCGTAGTAACTCTTCTAGACAAGAATCTAATCTATTCATGAATGCAACATGTACACCATGTTTTATAATGCAATTTTAAGTTATGATTGCTTTCAATATTCATCAATGACTTGATAAAACCCGAGTATAAACCCACATCCATTGTAGCTTTATACTTCTACAACATGATACTTGATTCACAAATGTAAAATGATTGCTTTGAATTTATTCATTGAACTTGATAAAACCTAAGTATCAACCCACATCCAGTAGATTTTCTACAACATTATAAGATTAATCATGCAAAATGTGCACCACAAATTTTTTAATGAAAATTTACTTTCATTGCTTCAGATTCATGAACAACTTAAATCCAAAACCTCTTAAGTATCAAATCGTGCATCATACACAATGTACCATGTTTTATAATGCAATTTTATAGTATGTTTTTTTTGTACAACTTGATTTTAAAACTTAAGTATCTACCCACACCCATAGTAGCTCTTCTATATAAGATGATAATATGTTCATGCATGAAAAATGTACACCATTTTTCATAATGCAATTTTAAGTTATGATTTCTTTAGAATTCTACACCATGATATGATTCATGAATGCAAAATGTACCATGTTTTATAATTCGAAATTTTACTATTAATATATATGATTGCTTTGAATATTCATTGAACAACTTGAAAAAACCTAAGTATCAACCCACATTCATAGTATCTTCTATGTTTCATCATGCAAAATGTATAAACTCCAACTTTTTATATATTAAAGATCGATTGGTAATAAATAGTTATATGAAAAGTATGTCCAAAATATATATCATGATAAAAGTTTATAATAAAAATATTATCAAACACAAATATACATCAAGGAGAATCTCGCCCGCATCTACGATCTATTGTCATCTTCATCCTCATGGGTGTCATGCAAAACATGTGTAATATGAAAATAAACATATGATTGTGCACTTTTAAATTAAATTTTAATGTATTAAAATTAAATGAGAATTTTATCATCAAATTTTTTTTAAAGGTTTAAATTCCACACAATAACTCATGGTGTTCATCCTGCATTGCGCCCTCCTGGATGCCCTGCACAACACTTGTACATGCATATATTAAAAATTTAAAATTGCACATGAAAATGCATGAACTCGTAATGTTAAAAAAAACGTAACAAATTTTTCAAATTGCCTAGATGTTCCAATCATTAACTGACTCCATCGCTAATGTCCCTAGCGAAGGAAAACTTCCTTCACAAACCTAAAATTTTAAAATTTTAAAATTGTAAGATATATTCTAATTTTTAACGAAACTTGCTTTAATTTATAAATATTTTTTTTGAAATATTCAATACTTGTTACAAGCCAATCTCAAGCACATCTCCTATTATGGAGGAAGAGAGTCGCGCGATACCGGAAATGCCAGATGGAATCGAAATATTTTAACATTTGACTGTAATTATTTCTTTCACAAAAATGTCCTCATAATACCGATATAATAAAAGCAAATTATTAGTGGACATGCTCTTAAAAAAAACGAACATCTCTCAACATATTTTGATTTGAACCAGGCGAAATCGGTAACGTTATATCAAAATTTTCGTTCAACAAACGAGTTAACTGGAAATGTTGAACATATGAAACATTCGTGTTATATTATATCTGATTTTTTTTACAAAATGTGTGTGAATCCAATGCCCTCTTCTAAACATTAACATTAAAACATATCTTCCAAACATTAACGCATAAATTACATTACATTAAAACATAAACCCTAAACATTAACACATATTGATCCCATGCCCTCTTTCTCATAACCAATTAGGTCTTGCAATTCATCACAACAAGCCTTTGTGTATGCTTTAACCTTTTAAATATTCATGTTATCTATTTCCACATATGATTTAAATACAAAATTAGCACGTGGATCAACTCATGTTCTTTGTCGATTTAAACCATCAATTCTAGTCCATGGAGTCGGTATGTTTTCACTAATAACATGCCTTGCTTCTCGACCAATCTGAGAAGTGACTTCCATATTCGACTGCAAAATTAATAGACGTGGTGGTTGAGGTAACAAAGGAGGTAGAGGACGAGGCAATGCAGTATCCCTAAATGCACCCTTTCGATCACATGTCCAATATTTTCCAATACCATAATATGTGGATTGAAGGTTGGTATAATCATGTTTCATAATCTCAAAAAACTCTGCATAAAATAATCAAGAAAAATAATGTGGAACATCGTCATTCCATGGCGACTTTCCATACACTACAAGGAACCTGTCATACAAATGGTGGGATATTTAAGGGTGCTTGAAATATTGCACCTTCAACATATTTATCTTTGGCCCTTCTTTAAATTAAACATATATTGGGCTTGTGATTTTGTAACCCTCCTATTTACCTCAACCCATTTATCGAGGCCCGTCATTTTTTTCCTTACGACGCCTCATCATATCTATAAAAATATCAGTTGATGGCCAAATATTCTTGTAAATATCAATAAATGTACTTAGAGAGTGAATTTTTTTTTCTAATATTTGTCGACTCTCTATAGGGAGCTCCAACCTCCCAAGATCGTCCTTCGATTTTAAATAATGAGATGTTCACCATTGTAGTGTACACTATTGGATATTTGTCTCCCAAGGAAGCTCATCAAGAATATTTGACGGATGGGTGGTAATTGACATATAGTATTATTCTTGAAATGCCATCCTTCACCTACATTGAATTTATTTTACATTTTCACCCCTTGCTTCAATATAATTACATAAATATTAAAACATTTCAATATATTTATATACATGCAAAATATACATATATGTCTATGTACATACAATTTATTTACGCACAAATTTGTTTAAACATAAATAAATGTAAATTCTACAATTTACCAAATGAAGGATCATGATCCAATTGAGATTCATGACCACCCAAATATGGTTGAGTACCATCATGCCCAAGTACATGAGTTGATCTAGCTTGTTGAGCATCGGGAGAAGGTTGAACACCCTCACACAATGACCTAGTGAGATATGCTTCTAAAAAAGATGGAAATTATAAATTAATTAAGTTAAATTGACCAAAATCAATTCAACATGTATGTACATATGATTCTACCCATTTATCATTTAAGTAAATGCACATAAACATATATATACCATACCACGGTGATGACATAACAAATGATGGTCCTCCATTAATTGATCTAATAATCTCCTCGACCTAGTGAGAGATGCTTCTAAAAAAGATGGAATTTATTATAAATTAATAAATCTAAATTGACAAAAATCAATTCAATATGTATGTACATGTGATTCTACCAATATCATTTAAGTAAGTTTGCACAAAAACATATATATACCACAATGATGATATAACGAACAATGGTCCTCCCCCAATTCATATGATACTCTCGTCAATCCACGACGAATCTCATCGACATGCATAGTTCACGCTCGAGTCAATGCTCGAGACTCACTTGATGCTCTATCCCATTTACACCTCGAAAAATCAGGTATTGACTTCTCATGCGATCATGCAGACCCTTGATATCTATATATATATATATATATATATATTTCAAAAAATTAATAAGACAAATAAATGTAACTATTTAAGGGTTTTTTCAAAATTATTTGATGCATAGTTCTCTTTGGCCGAAGAAAAATATAAATAGCAAGTAAATACTCAATATTTAAATGTTCAATTAAAATATACTCAATACTAAAAATACAAATGGTAAAGTGCACATATTGAGAATTAAATACATTTTTTTCTTAAACTTTGTCACCCTAATAATTCACCAAATGATTACATAGTGGGGACACACTTAGTATGGTATTGAAAGAACCACATGGTCATTAAAGACACCACATTTATAACTAAAAAACACACACATATCAGAGATATCTTACAATTTCCATCAATAAAATTTTATGGAGTGGTTCTTGATACCAATTGATCTTTCACACACAAATCTTGAATTGGCATTGGCCCATACAATAGATCACTAGACATCCTATTAATATTTTCACAATGACTTATGCTTAATGACTGCAATTGACTAGTAATAGTTTTTTATTCTTTATGTTGTTGTTTTAACTTATATTTTTTTACTTGGTACACACCTTTCATCTGGTTGCACACAAGTTTAGAATTGGTGAAGACTTCAATGCCATTGGATCCATAGTCCCTAACTGTTCCTAAGCCTTTTATAAGTGAAATATAATATGCTTCATTATTTGTTTTCCTTCAAAGTTCATCCCTTTTCCTTTGGAGGACTTTGTTCGTCACAATATTGTATAGCACATACGTAATCAATACTTGTCATGGATTTTGATAACAAGAAAATTCAATGCGTAATGTCTGGTGAGCCCTGGTATTGCACCAAGAGTGATGCAACTCCCACGGGCTGCTCTACTTTACTTTATCAACCTGGGGTTCGTACATACTTGGATATGATAGTACTATATACACATCAGATGCATTCTATTCATGTCATCCTCTTCCGCTCTACGAAAGGGTGCTACTTCTAGGGGTTCTCAGTGAAGTCTGCCACACTTCAATGAGACTAAAATAAATTGCAGAAAGGAAATGACAGAAAGGAAACTAATCAATCTTGCTGAAAATAAATGGCAGAAATGAAACTAATTTAATTTTTAGAAAGGAAATGGCGAAATGGAATTAATTTAAATTTCACTTAACTTGGCCAATCAACTAAACACACCTTGCTCTATCTATCATGCTCCTATCGATGCAGTTATTCATGACCTAATTCTAATTTGAAGAGGCGTTGCTCGCAATTTATAGGAAAACGGGCTAAAGATGCTAATGGAGGGATAAACACATGAAACCGAGATTAAAAAAGTGTGATGGTGGAGAAGCGGGAGTATAGTGAGGGAGCAGGAGAAAAATGTGATTTGTAAAAAGGGAAAGGTTGCGATCTGCAATATGCGATATCGCAATATCGCAATCGGCAGACAGGAGCGGTAATGTTAACAAGGAACGGATAAATATTGTGAAATGCGATTTGGGATGGGATAAAGGTTGTGATCTGCGATATGCAAAAAGGGCAAAGGTTGCGATCTGCGATATGCAATATCACAATATCGCAATCGGCAGACAGGAGCGGTAAGTGTTAACAAGGAGCGGATAAATATTGCAAAATGCGATTTGTGACAGGATAAAGGTTGTGATCTGTGATATGCAATATCGAAATATCACAATAGACAGACAGGAGCAGTAAGTCTTAAAGGAAAAGGGGAAAAGGTTGCGAAATGCGAAATGTGATGGGTGACATGGTGGTGGGATCGGTGGCAGAGTGCGATACCAATATCGCAATCGGCATCGGAAGTGGTAAGTGTTAACCAATACCAAATAAAAACTGTGATTTACGATGAGAAAAGTACGGTAGTGGGAGTTTTGAGGAGAAAGGCAAAGGTCAAAATTTCGACGTTTTGAAGTGTTTTCAAGTTAAAATGGTTGCGATAGCTGCGATAAGAGAAAAGGAAGGAATAGAAGGTGTAACCACTATGCACAGGGGCGTAACAAAGTGTACCAGAGCGTAACAACAAAGATGGAAGGAATATGGAAGATGAAGTGGGAGGTCCTGGAGAACTTCCCCAGAACTCTAATACTGTTTTCTGCAAACAAACCTGCAGATTCATGCATGGAAGAACATACAAAATGCATGATAAAAACAGTGAAAAAAAAGCAATTTTTTGTCCTGTGGGAAAGTCTACCCTGCTCGAACTCTATTAACGGAGATGAGAGGGGAACGATTGACCACAATTTTTTTTATTTTCACTCTACTCTGTTACTCTCATAAGAAAATGAAGAACTACAACCAAAAACTAAAAGAAAAAAAAACTAAACAACAACTTGAAACATAAACAAAATTATCAGAAGCAGAACTAATTGAATGACAGAAAGAAAACTAGTTAAAAGGCAGAAAGGAAAGAATGGTAACGTCAGAGAAGCTAAGGCACATGGGTTGGGCCCTAACCCACAAACCTCGCTCCCTGAAACTAGATCATTAAAACAACATCTGCCTACTCATTTCATTACAAAAAATACAGTCTTATTACATCTCGAAGGTCTTAAAAAACAAAAGCCTAATAGAATGGAAAATGAATGGCATGGGATGGAATGGAATGGACTGCATCGAATGGAATAGAATCCACCAGAATCGACCAGAATGGAATGGAATCGACCCTTCCTAGCTCTAGCTTTTCTCTATTTATTCTACAGGGTAGCTACCAATAGCTCCCTAGGAAATAGTGATTGAATCCACTTGACTCCAAGTAAACAAATATTGAGTTGCTTGGCTGCCTCTGGAACTCGAATTGCTAGAGAGAATATTTGGGGTGATTGAGTCAACTTGACTCCAAGTAAAAAAAATATTGAGTTGCTTGGCTGCCTCTGGAACTCGAATTGCTGGAGAGAATCTTTGAGGTGATTGAGTCCACTTGACTCCAAGTAAATAGAGATTGAGTGCACTTCGTCTTCAATTTGCTTGGTTGCCTTTGATAGTGAAGGAGGGTGGGAAATCCCCTTGAATATCTCCAAGATTTATCCCTAATTTCCTGATATTGTGCTCATTTATTCTTCAATATTGATCTTCCAGTGGCAGGGAGCAAGTCCCTAAATTATCTCCTTCTCCAAATCTGCATAATCTGCCAAATATTCTCACAATATTCTACAAAAATAACGAATATTAGGCACAAATATGCAATTACCTTTAATCCTTCCTAAGAACATATTAAATCATAATAAACTTTCTTAAGTGCAAAAGGAGAGATTTAATATATCTTTTTATGTGCATAAGAGAGGTAGATGGGCCTAAGAAAGGTTAGATGGGCCTTAATTTATGTCTAATTTAGAGGCCCATCAATGTCCATTTTTCAACCATGTTTAATGGGTTTTCTGATCCCTGTAAAAAAACAAATTCAATAAAATGAATAATATACTTTTTTGCAAATTCTTCGGCCATGAAAAAATTTGATCAAGAAATTTATGGCAGAATGATGAAAAATAAGTATCTAAAATCAAATTCTATCATGTAATCTATTGTAGGTATTGGGTAGATGGTTAGCATGGAAAGTGGGGAGGAGTCCAATTTTACTTCCTTTGGCAACTTTATTGTTGATTGTTTGTTTCAAGTCGAGAGATCACACTTATCAATTTTTAATACCGTTAAAGTTCAAATTTAGTTTTTTTTTTTTTATAACCATGCAGAGAACCAGTCGATAAAAACCCACAGTTTTTAGTTTTTGTCCTCGACATTTTATTTCCATAAAACCCCTCAATTTTGTTTTTTTAATTGAACATTCGATTTCAAACCAAATTCTTTTCCACCATTTTAGAATCTTCATTCCCTTATTTTATTATAATGTTGAAAATAAAACCCCACATTTTAGGTTTTATCTTCTACATTATATTAATGGAATGAAGATTCCAAAGAGAAGGAAGCTCCTTCGAAATCGAATGTTCCTTCATTAAAATAAAATTGTGGAGTTTTAAAAATTGATTTTTTTGCATTGTTATAAAAATTATACTTAAAACCATTTTATTAGATAGTACTAAAAGTTGTTAGGTTTGCTAGATCTCCATTTGAATCAAATTTTCGGTGATAAAATTACGAAGATGTAATAATTATATGTCCTATAAATTGAACAAGAGTGATTGTGGGTGCTCTCTCCAGCTCTGAAACAATATCTATGAGATTGTGGGTTGTATACTTTGATATATATTGGAGTTAGAGGAGTGTGGAATGATAGTTCATAAGTTTGCCTTCAAGAAAAATAAATTGGGATAGTAGGTGTGTTGGCTTCATAATGGAAGGATTTAGTTAGTGGGCTTACCAGGTTTTAACTCTCATTGTTGGATGTGGTTTATACTCTATTTTGGTCTCGGAATCGCTCTCTAGGGATGTTAACAACTAAATTAGGATACAACGCCTTAACTCTAGTCAATGAGGATGTATAGAGGAAATGGTGGTATCGATTGTTTTGGAAATGGAAAATTCATGTAAATATTAGGGTGTTTTAATGTTAATATTTGTGGATTGTGATAACTATGTTATGTTACATCATTGTAGGTATCATCGATGATTTATTGTGCCACAAACTCACATTGAATGATGTATGATATTAGCATATTGTTATGTATAATATTTCAGTGATTTTTTTTTTTACTTTTTATATATTTTAATTTAAATTTCTTAACATTTTAGGCATAGTACCCTATGTTAGAGACACCTACATCCCATTTTAAATTGCATATAATTTGGGGGTTTCTTACACATTTCCTTCAAATGTATTTCCCAGAGTGTAAAAAAATTAAGTAAGATATTTCTTAGTACATGGAATGACCCACATCCTAAATCAAACTTAATAATGAAATGATGTGATAATTCATGGTCAATGGATGTTAAACATAGATCTAAATGGATCCATCCATCAATATACATAGATCTCACTACAACCAAAATATTACAATGTTACACAAAAAAAAAAAAACAAATGCATCTATGTTTACTGGGAAAAGGGTGTGTTGCTAAGTACTCATGCCTTCATGATACTGACAATAAATCCTAATCGATTCCTTTCCAGTTTGAAATAACCATGGTTTTCTTGATTTGTCTTTATTCAATAGGTTGAGGGGAAGCACCTAGACTGACTATAGAGGATGAATAACCAATAAGTTGTGTTATATAACAGGGCATACATATTGTGTGAGAGCTCTAGCAATTATCTAACCTAAAAATGAGCCAACATGGATGAGCGTTGGATTGAACAATGGGCCCAGGAGGATTGTTTCAGAGAAAATTCACACATAGTATTTTTTTGCAGGTAAGTTACCTAAGAAGGTAAGGGCTATGCCGCTATGCTTATCCTGAGCTATTCCCTCTATAGTACGAAATGCCAATTGTCATATCTTGATTTCCTTTCAGATAGCTTGACGAAGAAGATTGAAAATCATGGCATGTAAGACTCAAATTTTTGTTTTATGAGCTATTTATAAGCCCTTCCACTTGGGGAAAATACGAATGAGTCAATTTCATAGAATACTTTCCTCTTACCTTTTTTTTTTTTTTCAAAGTCGAAAAAACACCCATTATATTAAAAACATAAAAGGTACCTAAAGCCTATTTCAACAGTCCACAGATGTGTCTTTTCCATATTTTCCTATGTTCCTTTTCATAAAAAAACAGTCAGCAACTACTTTCCATATTTTGCATAGCATTGCACTATACATAAAATAAGAACTATCAAAAGTGCAGTCATTGGATTGATTGCATAACATCCAGCTAGTACTTATCACATATCAACATATCTATGAACCAAAAAAAACTAATATGAAGCAACTTTACTATGATCATGGCCCCTTTGCAAGCATGCCATCCCTATTTTCACTGAGTCGGAACTTCAAAAACATTTACCAGCACACCTCCAGAAACATGTGATACATAGATGACACCCGGAGGGGCACTGAGACCATTCTTTGAGAACTTGTCTGCCCTTGAATTATTTTCATGATAGACATGAGCCAACTTCAGCCATCCGAGACAAGACATGAGGATTTGAATAAGACAAAGCCACCCATCCAAGCTAGGTGGACAAAAAGTTGAAACCCCATTAACACCATCTATAACTGACTTCACATCTCCAGAAAAATGTATGTATTTAATCTGAAAGTTGTGCGCCAGCCACAAGGCACTCCAAAGAGATATTAATTCAGCCTTTGTATTTGATCCAGGCCCCCATGCCATTGTAATTTATATCTTTCACCCTTATCAATCTTGATCCATCCCCCCACCTCGCACAAATGACCTTTTTGTGCCCCATCAAAGGAAGGTACAGGAAGCTCAATTGGGTGAGGACACAAATGGATCGAAAGATCCTTTGAATTCTTGTGTTGAGTGATAGCCACCAGGTTCCATCCTCAAATTTCCCCGTATAAATTCCCTAGATCCACTAGACAGTCTTCAAAATTGACTTTATTTTGCGCGATCCAAACTTCCCATATAAAGAAGAAAGAAAGAGTCCTAAAACGATCAAGAGCCGCTTTCCAGTTATTAAAAACAACCAAAATTGACACAGGCCTCCAGGCCAGAGCAATAAGATGAGTTGAAAATAGTAATCACAGTCTCATGATAAAAGTGCACGAAAGAAAAATGTGCTCTACATTCAGGTGCTTTCCTGCAAAAAATGCAAAAATCAGGCCCATTGAAACCTCTTTTTAAGAGATTATCCCAGGTTAGTATTCGTTTTCACCACACAAGCCAACCAAACAACAAGATCTTAAGAGTGATTTTTAACTTCCAAAAATTCGCAAAGTGAGACACCTCCTTGTCTGCGCCCTCTTTCATTATGATCCCCCTGTATGCATTCGTCACTGCAAAAGCGACATCCTTCTTACGCCCATCCCAAACCATCCGATCACCCTCCCGACTATAACATAAACCACTTACTTTGAGTTTTGATAAATATTCAGACCAATTGAGTGCATCCTCCCCTTCAAGCCCCAATACTGCTGCTGATTTCCGAATTGGGACACCTTGCTGCCAATTGAAAATTACTTGTGACATAAAAAATATACCCATTTGAACCAGTTTATGCCTGATCTGATCTTTCATCTCCATGCCATGACCCACTCTGAAGACCCTGTCAGTACCCAAAATAATTTCCTAACCATTTACAAATTTCCACTTGAACCTCTCCACCAAAACATCCACCACTTTCAGCAAACTCCTCCATATGGTCGAGCCTCCTTTCGGCCGGGAGAAGGTGTTCCTTGTAATTTGGGCCAAATTTTGCCATCTATATACTTAATTTTTATAATCTCCTACCATAATCCAACCCCATTGACTGCCCTCCAAAGTGATTTCATAAGGAGAGCTTGCATGAAATATCTAAATTCTAACAGCCCCCGACCACCCAAGACCTTCAGTTTGCAAATGTCCTCCATTTTGGCTAGATGGAACTTCTTGTTCTTTGTTGCCCTAGAAAAAATGAATTGTGACACCACCCTCCTGATAAGATGAACTGTACTAGATGGTAGAAAAAACAAATGTGCCCAATAAATTGTAAGTTGTTGAAGCACATCTTGAAGGAGAATGAATCTCCCTCCTAAAGACAACCATCTATTTATCCTCTTTTTGAATTTCTCAACCAACCACGCCCAATACACTACTCTATAACTGTAAGGTTTTAGTCTAAAACCCAAATAGGATAGTCCCTCCATATTCCTCACTGAGACCCCAAAGATATCAACAATAAAAAGTGTGTCCTCCATCTTCCTTGCATCATGGAGTAAGAAAGAATTCCCTGCGTTACTCTTCAACCCCGTGGCAGCCCCAAAATGATGGAAAATAACATGGAAATAGATTTACTGGAACCTGCAAAGTCTTCCAAACACCAGAAGGTCGTCAAGAAATAGAGAATGCATAATAGAGACTCTGGCAGAAAAAGCCATACCTTAAAAAAACCCAGAGAAATTTTCCTTTTTCAAGATGAGACTAAGACAATCCATAAAGAGAATGAATACAAGGGGAGAGAGAGCACATCCCTGATGTAACCCACTTTCCACAGCAAAATACTCCGTTGGTTTTCCATTAACAATTACTACATATTTGACAGATGTTATGCATGCCATTATACATCGAATGTCGGAGAGAGACATACCAATATTCAGGAGAATGAGCCTCATGAAACACCAATCCACTTAATCATATGCCTTGTGAATGTCCACTTTCATTATGAGGGTCTCAAACTTCCTGGAGTGGACTGAGTGGAGGACCTCCTGAGACGTTGCGACAACATCGTGAATTGAGCGTCCCTGTAAAAATCCATATTGCTCAATAGAAATAAACTTTGAGAGAGTTCCCTTTAACCGATGTGCTATACTATTTGATGTAATTTTGTACATGAAATTACACAGGGAAATAGGGAAAAAATCTCTGAAGGTCCTAGGGTTGGAATAATTTGGAATCAATTCCAAGAATGTGGAGTTCAGGTCCCTCAGAATATATCCCAACCATCTGGAATGTTCCACCGTCTTTAATAAATCATCCCGCAACAGTTCGAAGAAATGAATGAAGAACTTAGTAGGCCACCCATCCAGCCCTAGAATTTTGTCCACTGCAAAAGATTTCAAAGTAATTAAGACCTCTTCCTTTTTTATTGCCTTATTCAGGTTCTCATTTTCTTTTGGGTCAAACATTTGATGCATGTGCTGCAAGACCCATTGTTGGCTAGCTAAATCAATCTCCTGTTCCATCTTGTAAAATTTAGAGAAATGTAGGAACGTTTCTCTTTGAATATCCTGAGTGGAAGAGGCCACTCCACCATCACCTGCTTCAATATGCTAAATGGAATTTCTATTTTTCCACCCATTCGCCACCTGGTGGAAATAATTAGTATTCTGATCCCCTTCCTTCAACGATTGTGCTTGGCTTTTCAACTTCCACGTAACCTCCTATATTTTTAAAATCTCAGTTTCCTATTTTCCATCTGATCCAAAACCTTGTAGATATACTGAATTGGGGGGCACACCTTCATCGACTCATATAAATTTGCAATTTGTTCTGATATAGACCATAATTCCACCTTGAGCTCCCTCTTCTTCTTCCGCTCCCAGTTTTTTGTTACTTTATTTAACATTATTAGCCTAGACGACATGTCGATTCCCGCCCTATCGGTCTCATGCCTTCCCCCTCCTTTCCAAAATTCATTTACCAATTGCATTTCACTTTGATCTTGCAGCCATATTTGATTTAATTTGAATGAAATCCCCATATACCTTGCCTCCCAACACCATGTTAGGGTAATTTCCATATGATCAGATAGAGAAGAGGAAATGATGTTTGATCTCAAATTGCCAAAAATTCTGCACACACTCTCGTGCACCATAAATCTATCCAGCCTCTTCCCTATGAAATCCTCCCCTGCCCTCCTGTTTGTCCATGTCAGAGATACATGATGCAGACTAATGTCAACTAAGTGGTTATCTTCCAGCATTGAAGAAATCCTTTCAACCATAGGGTCCAATCACACCTTCTTTCCCAAAATCTCCTTTGTGAAGAGAGAGGTGTTGAAATCCCCCATGAGGATCATATTAGTAATACTAAGGATGGATGACATTCTCATGCATTCCCAGAAAGGATATCGCTGATGGTAAGGACCATATAAGTTAATCAAATGTATAGGTTTGGCACAACCCCAAAATATTCTTGGTAAAATGATGCCCCCAAAAAAAAAAAATTCCCGTAACCTTACCACCTCCGGATCCCACATGGAAATCATGCCACCCACCCTCTCGACAGCTTCAATGACAACAATCTGCCATCCTGGTCGAATGCGAAGAAGAGTGTTCAGAGCTTTATTACAGGAAAACAATGATTCTTGAAATACAACAATACTAGGATGAGATTAATCAAGCAGATTCCTTAGTCACAGGGGTTTTGAGGGCTCACCCAACCCTCTGATGTTCAAAGAAATAATGTAGGTCATTTGATACCCCCTACAGGATTGCATGCTCTAAGATCCTGTGTGGTATATGCAGGAGAAATAGGAACACCAGTAAGACCATCCAGTTCATCAAGGAAAAGAGCCCTTGAATTACCTCGACCCGAACCCCTAAAATGTCGACTCCCATTTCTGGACTTCTTCCTGATAGTGATGTTAAGATCAGATGCTCGTGAAATGGATACAGGACTATCAGGCTTAAGATTATCATGTAGAGAAATGGAAACAATATCCATCATGGGGTTATTCTTAAGGAATTCAATGTCACTCCCCACACAATTCCTAGGAGAGTCAGGTTTGATAATCCTATCCCCCCCAGGTTCGAGTTCATTTGAATGAACAGGGGAAGCCCATTCTAACGGAGGCATTGACAGGGAACCAGGTATCACAGGCTCAGAAGAGTTTCCATTTACTGAATCTAGTGGACACCCCTCCCCACAATTTCCTTCTCTATTACCCGCCCCATCCCAGATAGAAATTTTCATGTCATCCTTCGAAAAGGAATCATTGATACATACCCCATCCTTCACAACGCAAACCTCATCCTTACCCGCTTCCCCTATTTTTTGCATCTCAACCAGCCTTTGCACAGAGGAAAAATAATATTCATGATGGGGAGAGGGCGAAGACGACTTACCAAAATCCAGTTGTTCTATCAATGATGATGACCCCCCCGATAGGTCTTTTTTCCCCGTGTTATGCCCCGCAATCTGAACATGACCACGACCCTTTGGGCAGCGACTTAGCAGGTGCCCAGTTTTGTGGCAGAGAAAACAGGGGAAAGGCACTACCCAAAAATCCACCCTCTGACGATGTGTTCTGTGTTCCCACCGAAGATCAATGTCACCAGGTAGCTTCCCAGAGAGATTTAATTCAACCAAAATCCAAGTGACCCTCTTTTCGCGAGCTCCAACTATACCCAGTTCAATGTGCTTAGTGCGCCCAATGGAATTGTCAATAGCAGTAAGTGATTTCAGTGTCCAGAATTCAAGAGACAACCCAAGTAATTTTACCCAGACAAGATTATTCCTTGGCGTCTCAATGATAGGATTAAAGCCAAGAAACCACGAAAGTAGCTGCATGAAAATTCGACCCCTAACCCATGCCCTTTTCAGAATTTTGCTAGAGTCTTCCTCATGAAGGAAGTGGATGGAATACGATGTGTTCATGAGAAAGCTAGCCTTTGGCATGTATCCGAGCAGAGGACACCAAGTCGCCCTAACCCAATCCACCATATCCACTTCCTTCATCTCAGTAAAAAGTCATATACCCACTAAAGCCCTCTTTTGGAGACTAGCAACACACCCCCATAGGTCTCCATATTCGAACTAAACCATCTTAATGTCCTCAGCCGGAGCGAATACCTTCTTAGCTGCAACACCTCTTATGTTCTTCCTTACCCTCACTACAACTTCATCAACCTTATTTGAATTATAGGGTTGAAAAGACCTAATTTCGTTTTGATCATGTCCACGTCGCCACAGCCCGCCTCTCAAAATTTCCTTAGAGCCACCTGTTTTACTTGCCTTTCGCTCCATTACCAGGGTGGCGGCAATCATCGCCTCGTGGCATGATGTATCGGATTCAAATATGTCCACCACCCTGCCCATCCTTGGTATCAAAAGTCTGACAACACTAATTTATGGTTATGCCACCCTTAAATGTCCCCCTGCTCCCCAACGTTCATCAAACGTCGAAGAATGACTAAAAAAGGAAGGGGACAATAGTTTTGTCAGATTGTCCAAAATCAACAATAAGGAAGTCGTCACCTCTTTAAGGAAATCACTCAAATATACAGAGACCGTATGCACGATCACCTCAAAATGAAAAACCTGAATCCACCCACCTCCACTACATGATCCAAAAATGATACCAAGTAGCCCAAACTATTTTTCAGATCTCACCTTATTTTTCAACACACGTTACATTTTTTTTGTTTGTATGGTTTCAGTCAAAATGAGCTTAAAAGTTACATTTTTTTTTGTTTGTATGGTTTCAATTAATCTATGATGGAAATGGATTTCATTATCAACAAAAAATGTAAGACCGAAGCATAAGTTTTAGCTTTCATTATAATAAAAAATAGTTTGACATATCTTATTAATTTTTAGGTAGAACAAGAATTCTTATGAGAGATATACGAAAAAAATTACCTAATTTGTTTTTATGTTGTGGGGTTGGGTTGACAAGAAGACGAGGTGTCTAACATAATTCATCTAATGCCAAATAGAGGTGCAAGAAATCCTGCAATGCCCAATAGACCTATAAAAACCAAAAAATTATTCACAAAATTGCCAAGAAATCAATACAAAAGAACAACAAATAACCAACGAATTCGTACAAATGCAATGAATTCTTGCAAAGATACCTCCAATAATTCCTCCAACGCAACAAAAAACCTACCAGAATAGTGCCAAAACACAATATAATAGAAAAACTATGTGAAAAATTTGCAATGGGCTCACGACCCACATATATAAAATAAGGTTTTCGGCTTAAAAATAATTTTTGGCTGAAAAACGTTTTTTTTCAGTCAAAAAAATTAATGGTCATATTTTCCCCCCACCGGCCAAAAATCCATTGCACGATATTAGAAGTTGTTGTTAATAGTTTTAAAAACCGGTCGATTTGAACCGATAACTGGCCAAACCGGCCGGTCAGATGGCCCAGCGGTCGAAACTGGCCACGCAACCCAGTTGAAGAGGGCCTGTCGCCTGTTTTTGCAAAAAACCGGACCTAACCGGCCGGTTAGGTGCTAACCTTGCGGACCCACACACAGCCGGTTTTAAGCTTTAGGGTTGATTTGGAGCCAAGGGGAGGGTTGTTTCCCTCCAAAAACACCCTCCCCAATCTTTTATAAGGAGGAGCAACCTCTCCTTTGTCTCACACCAACTCATTTGCTGTTTGTGAGTTTGATTGAGAGCTTGGAGAGTGTTGAGTGTTTGCCGGAGCAACGATATTAGAGGCTTGGAGTTGGAGTTGGAGCTATCTTGGAGGCTTGCCGCTTGAGCTAAGTATATTGTAGTAGCCATCATGCCTCCAAAAGGGCAGGATACTGCATGGGCTCATTGTGATATGATTGATGGAAAAATGATTTGTAGATATTGCCAAAAATCTATTGCAGGAGGGGGTATTAACAGGTTCAAGCAACACTTGGCTGGGATAGGAGGCCATGTAAAGCCATGTGGAGCACCAAATGAAGTAATAGGGCATATTAGGGCAGAATACCTTCAGAAGTTTGAGACTCGAGTCACTGAACCAACAGAGACTGTAGTTGCAAAGTTTGGCAGTCGAGAGTCGGGAGACTCAAGTTCAACCAACTGAGTTTGAATTTTGATTATGATTAGAATTTAGTAATATGATATATGATATATGTAGATTTGTAGTAGATTGTCACTGTAGTCTATACTATGCTCATAGCTTGTAGCATTGTTTTTGGACATTATGGGCCATTTGGAGCCTCATTGCTTATGTATTGTTCGATGATATGTATTGCACTTGCTGCCATTTTGATATATTCACCTTTCCATGGTATATAAATGAGAAAAAATTGCATATTTTGTCTCTATTGGCTTGGAATCATGGTTGCAAATCTTAAAAATAGTTTTTTTTATTAAAAAATAATTATTTAAATTTTTTTTTTTTTAAACCGGTTCATTGAGATCTGACCGCTCCCAGTTAGACCGGTTCCGGTTAGAAACTCGGTTCATTAGGTCCACCGGTCCGGTCACCGGTTCCGGTTTTTAAAACTAATTTTTAACATCCCGATTTTTTGCCGAAAGTTAAATTTAACTGTTCAATTGCAAAGAAGACTAGTTCGGCCAAAAAAGTTGCATAGTTCACCCACAAAAAAAAAATGGACGCAAAGGTGCAATCGTGATTTTTTCATGAACAATTATTAGAAAGGTGTAAACCATATTCAAATTTTCACCCTATACTCACTCAAAAAATGTAATCGTTGTAGCTCTCACTCTTGTTGTAACTCTTACACTTCAATAGTAATTTTTTTTTACTCAAACTCACTCCTGCCTTTCTTCTTTGCATGACCTATTACTATCTGAGTTACTCCCTATCACATATTCATAGTATCAACAGCATTAAAAATTGTTAAACCATGTAATTATACACCATGAACACTTCCATGATCATTTTCTTTTACTATGGGCATCAAACCATAGTATTAACCCATGGTTTTGCGCATTTACTAAGTCTCATTCTACAATCTTTCCAACACAATGAGAAATTTCTTTTCACACACATCATTGCTTTGCTCCCTTGTTCCATTCAATGTATCTTACCTTCCATCTTTGTGATTTTACATTTCCCATGTGTACGACCTCAACTAAGGACCTCAATTTTTCTCATATGCCACTAGCTCTTGGGTTGATCTATTTATTTCGTGACCAATCATTATGACCAACAACTTAAGCATATTGCACTTTAAAAGGTTTGGCTTGCACTTATTTTACATTTTATCAGTACACCGATATGCCCATAGCTCTTAGGGATAGGCACCTTAACTTCACATGACCATGAGTTGTAACTGTTGGCTGATCATACTGAGCATCGAAATTTTTTCATTCTATGCTTCTTTTCCAACTTGTTGAGAACTAAGACCCTTTAACCCTATAAGCACCACAACTCAGTTTCACATGTCCTCCCATTGTGACCTAGAGCTACGCCTTATCAGATATTGGAAGAACCCTATAGACTGAAAACAAACCTATTTAGGAGCTCCAATAGCCCGCAACCCAATATGGCCCACCTTACCACAATACTTGCCACACCATTTACTACAACTAATCAGGACTTGACACATGTCACTCACCATTGTTCCAGTTAGTCTTACAAATACTTCAAAAACACTTTCCATGTGTCATCCTCCATTGTTTCCATGTCATGATCTTCTCCACCTATCATCCACGTGGATCCACATCATATGAGAACGTGTGCATTCCTTGTGTTGATTACCATGCATGTTTGAGCCCCATGTGGATTGTGGTCATTGGATTTAGGCAATCTCAATCATTGCATCCATCACACGCATGGCTATCCATAATGTTCGCACATGTTTTGAACCCAATGTGATCTAGACTATTTATCTTTTGTTTTCTTCATTATTGGATCGGTCACATGCCCAAGTGTGCTTGAACCCCCATGTGTGTATTGCATCCAATATCAATTAGTGTCGTTAATCTTATTGACGAAAGTGAATCTTGGTCATTGATGTTTCTTTCAGTTCCTGTGTTATTCTACTTGGCCTCCTACAACTGTCATGTCCATGTATTTTCCACTTGGTGACACATCAACAATATTTTCCTCGTCATTAGTTCTACCATCTAGTGCCAAATAACATGCCATGCCAATATTTCCACTTTTAACCACCTCACCCTTGCCAACTAGAATGGTTGAATATCGGGTATTGGGCCATTGAAGGGTCTTTGCACCTTTGAAAATGTCGATTATCCATTTCTAATATAATATTAGCTCTTGGGTGCTATGTTTTTAGCCCTCTATGAATGGGAGCGATGAATAGGGGCTAACCATATTGGCCTTTCATCCTTCTTTGTGAGTCTCAACTTGATCTTCCTACTTGGCATCTTGCTTGATCTACTTGGCCCTTTGCACTTGAACTGGTTCAGCTAGATCATCTTGTCGTTTGGCTAGCTCAACCCTCTATTATTGATATGATTCAACTAAGTTTTCCTACTTATGCCTCTTACCTTGACATCAATGAAAACATTATCAACAATCCACCCCCCTTGTCATTGATGGCAACACATGAAAATGGATCACTCCTACCAATATTTATTTTTTATAGCTTCATGTATGCATGTTCACCAATCGATAATTTCTTCCCCTTTGATATCAATGGCAGGGGATTTGAATGATGAGATGTTATTGTTGTCTCCTCTTTTTACAACGATGTTTGATTGGAACTGTGTTCCCTATTCATGACTCCATATGTCTTACTATGGGAAAATATTTCCTAGATCAGCTATTATTCATGGTATCTACATTGCCTTCAATTATTCCTTGAATCCCCCTGAATGGATGCCTCCTCTAAGGATCAACTCTCCCCTTGTACTATACACTCAGTGACAAATGTACATCCTGGAGAAGGTTATGGTCATCATTCGACTTCTACAACTCACTATTGAAATATTGACATGGGATGAAGAGCTTCTAGTTCACATTCGTACAAGTCTAATGAGATAGGAGTGAGATCACATACAACCTTTTTATGAGGTATTCAAATGGCTCTCTCGAAAGGGGCTTGGTGAAAATATCTACAATTTTCTCCGAAGTAGAAATACTCTAATCTAATGATTTGATCCATTACCTATTCTTAGATAATTTAGTGATACTTTATAGGAATATTCTTCATTTTGGAATGCATGAATGAATTTTTATATAGGTTAATGGCATCAATGTTATGACATAATATAGGAACTAGTTGACTATAGTCTTCCTAAATATATTTGAGTTTTTTCTTCATCCAAAGAATCTAGGTACAATATGAGGCTACAACAATGTAATTTGCTTCAACGGTAGATAAATGAATAAAAATTTGTTTCTTGCTTAGCCACAATACAAGATAACTACAAAATAAGAATGCACCACCACTGGTTCTTTTCTTATCATCAACACTACCTTCCCAATCAACATCAGTAGAATCTTTCAAATTGAAGTAAGTACCTTTGGAACACCATAAACCAAATCTAGTGTCCCTTGTAAGAATTTAAATTTCCTCTTGACAGTTTGGTGATGAGTTTCCTTTGGATTTGACCAAAATTGTCCCACAAGTCCAACTACTTGCATGATATCTAGTCTTGTAGTTTTGAGATAAAGTTTTTTTGCAATAATTGGATGATACATAATATTATTAACTTCTAAAGATTCATTATCATTGTTGAGTTTACAACATGTTACCATGTGTGTACTTGTTGGCTCGAGGGGTCCTGAACCAGGTTCAGAGGTTAATATTTGCCAACAAACCCCTATAATACTGACCCTTTTGACAGTGACCTGCTTGCACAAGCCAAAGTCTCACCCGAAGCAGTATGGGAGGGTGCTAGAACCAGGTTTCTGCACCCTGGGAGAGGGCAGGTAAGTCAGGAAGAGCTGTGTTCGA
This sequence comes from Pinus albicaulis, assembly GCA_034641835.2. Classification (NCBI taxonomy): domain Eukaryota; kingdom Viridiplantae; phylum Streptophyta; class Pinopsida; order Pinales; family Pinaceae; genus Pinus; species Pinus albicaulis. Next base: position 234,578,247 of record CM076581.1, on the reverse strand, counting down.
CTTCGCAAATATCAAAACACATATTACAGAACCCATATCTATCAGTCCCTTCGCATCCACATGTGCAATACCACATATAATCACAATAATTAACAGATACAGGACAATAAAGCAACTATCACAACTATTCTTGCATAAAGTCTAACAAGAAGATTCAGATCAATTGTCAACACAGCATAAGTACTTAACAAAGTTACTTGCAGAGCTCAACATAGAATCATGCATAACATAATAGATATCACATATTTCAACAACCTTTCGCTTTCATTAATCCTTCAGATCCTTTTACAATACCCAAAACCCAACCTGCGCACATAGCAGCAGGGTCCGCACACAACAAGACTAAGGATCTCCACACACACAACCGGTAGGAGTCCTTTCCCCAAAAACCCAAAATAGATCTACTAATTCATAATTCGCACCAATATTAGTTCATTTTCTGCCTTACAACTCAAAAAAGGTTCAATTACTTATACTACTTTAGCCTACACATCCAATGGGCCACAAACCATGGTTTGTGGACTCTTGGTCTACCCTTGACCCACTTACAATGCATTAGGGGATTTGACCCACCCCAAAACCCTTGCATTGGAATAAATATAATAAAAAATATACAAAATGGAATAGATTCACAGCTTTGTAGGAGACCCTGTCCCAACAGTCCCCCAACACAATCTTGTGACTCGTCTCGAGTCACTATGGTGGTGGGGCCTCCACCTATGCTTGTATGGCTACTCCAGCCATAGAGTCATTTGATCCAGTACAGTTTGAGCCAGCTACCATTGATGTAGCCTAGGAGCATATCTCCGCATAGGGTAGCAAGCCTAACCACTCTGCCATTCGTGATTTCCTTAACTGTGTAGGGACCAAGCCAATGCTGCCGAAACTTATTGGGATGCTTTGCAAATTGGTTGTCGTATAAGAGGACCAATTTTCCTTTCGCGAATGTCTTCTGGAAAATGTGTCGGTCATGCCAGACTTTATCATGGGCCTTCTCGACTTGTTAATGGAAATTCACAATAAATAGATCTTCCTCCAAAGCCATAAGCTGTGCTAATCACTCCTCCATGATGTCCGATTCTGCCATGTTTGTAAATGCTGTGATACGCAGACTAGGAACATTATACTCCATGGGCATAACGGCTTCTTTACCATAAACCATCCTGAATGGGGTTTTACCTGTTAACTTCTTGCAGATTGTTGGATAGGCCCAGAGGACTGAGGGGATGCACACATCCCAATCGTTGCGATCAACATTGCATACCTTGGTCAGTGCTAGCTCCAATATTTTATTAAAAGCTTCAACTACGTCGTTGGCCTGGGGGTGATATGGTGTGCTATTTGCATGATGGATCCAGAACTCCTCGGTCAAAGCTCAGATTGTTTCATTAACAAAGTGTGTATCACTCATCAGAATCTTCGGACATCCAAATATGGTTAGGATTTGTTCAAAGATGAAATGTGCATCGGTATCCGCAGAATAATCCTTTACTGCTTGTGCTTCCGCTCGCCTAGTTACATAATCAGTGGCCGTAATAATGTAGCGTGCACCCGTCTTCTTTCTTGGTGGGTTGATAGGCCCGATGAAATCGATAACCCACTTATCAAATGATTGTAGAGCCATTTGTGGTTGAAGGAGAATTTCATCTCTGCAGGATGGCCTCCCGGTTCGTTGGCACGTATCGCAGGCTTTAAAATAGTCATGGGCATTAACATGCAGGGTTGGCCACCATAACCCAGCCCTCAAGATCTTTTGCGTCATTTCTTTCCTTGCGTAGTGACCTCCTGCTACTCCATCATGAGCTTTTGCCAAGATAGCATGCCTTTCGTGCTCCAAAACATATCGCCGCAATACTTCATCTTCCCCCATCTTATATAATTGACCTGCGATGATGGCAAAGTCTGCTGCCCGGGTGACTAACTCTTTCTTCTGTTGTACAAAGTACTCTGGAGGTGCCATCCCTGTAGTCAAGAACTGAATGATATCAGCAAAGTGTGCGTCTACTACCTTGATAGAAAATAGTTGCGCATCACGCAATCCGGCTTCCAAGTCGGTTGGCTCCTCACCACTCTCTACTCGGGACAAGTGGTTGGCCCAACATTCAAATTTCTCGGCTTGACTATGATTTCAAAGTCATACTCCTGAAATAGTAGTAGCCATCGACATATTCCCCCCCCCAACACAAGCTTATTGACCAGGTACTTTAAAGTTGAATGGTCAGTGAAAATTTTGAAGTGTCCTCCTAACAAGTAATGCCGATATTTTTGCAACGCGTAAACCATGGCCAATCCCTCCTGCTCTGTGGTGGAGTAGTTGCGTTCCGCACCAGAGAGCTTCCTAATTGCAAAGGCAACCGGATGGTCAATATCGCCTTCTATAGGCTGTGTAAGGACAACGCCGAGAGTAATTCCTGACGCATCGACTTGAACATGAAATACCTTCTCCCAATATGGAAAGATGAGAATAGGTGCCGAGACCATATTTTATTTTAGGAGCTCGAAGCTCTTTTGACATTCATCATTCCAAAAGAACGAACCATCCTTCTTGAGAAATTTTTCCATAGGGGCAGTAATCAACGCATAACCTTGAATGAATTTCCTATAGTAGCTCGTGTGTCCAAGGATCGAGAGCAGTTGTTTCTCCGAGGTTAGTACTGGCAAATTTATGATAACTGTGATTTTTGCAGGATCTACCATTAGTCCTTGCCAAAAAACTATGTTGCCAAGCAAGATTCCAAAGGGTACCTAGAAGATACACTTCTTGATATTTAGGGAAATCTGGTGTTTTCGGTAGGCATCCAACATCATGCGCAGGTTTGAGGCTTGTGCCTTGACCAGGCCGAAGATAGTCCAATCATCGAAATACACCTCGAGGAACTTGTGAAAGAATTCTTTGAACACTGCGACAATGACCCGCAAGAATATAACAGGGGCATTTTTTAGTCCAAATGGCATGACAGTATACTGGAAAGATCCCCACTCAGTGGCGAACGTGGTCTTGCTGCGGTCCTCAGGTGCGATTCTTATCTGATGGTATCCTGAGAACTCATCCATGAAGGAGTATGCTTCCTGTCCTCCCACACTGTCTAAGATTTCGTCTAAGAATGGCATTGGGAATGGATCATGAATGCAGGCATCATTTAACTTGCGTAGGTCCACAGAGATCCGAATCTCTCCCTTGATTTTTTTTCTCCTGAACCACCATTGGACTGACCCAGTCTGACTATTCAACAGGTTTGATGATACCTGCAGCAAGCATTTTATCAAGCTCATCCTTGACCTTCTTCTTATACTTGGGGTTCAACCTATAAGGTCACTTCTTTATGGGCCGCACATCGGGTTTGAGAGTGATATGCATGACTCCTAAGTATCCTGTGATCCCCTTTAGCTCGGAAAAATTTGTAGGGAACAAGTCCTAATATTCAGTAAGTAATTCGACCACTTTACATACTATATTCTCATCCTAGTAGTCCCCAATCTTAGCCAACTTAGGGTATTTTGTCCCAATGTTTACTTCGCGCAGCTTGAGAGGCTTAGTGACATCCAATTCTTTTAGTGGGGGTCCTTGAACGACACACTCCCCTTCTGACTCCGGGATAGAGACAGACCGCAGATCATCTTCACCTTCATCTCTTTCCAAGCTTCGGCAGTTGACAATCTCCTGCATCTGCGTTTCCCATGTCGGCATCCCGAATACTACAGAAGAACCGGTCTTGCCAAACAAGAATGTATCTATGTCCTGCAGAGCCTCGTCAAGCGCCTCAGAACCCCCTATCAATCTGAATTTTCCTATAAAGTCATTCTTTAGAGTTTCCCAGTGGTAGGTGCACTGATGTAGTTGCGCATCCAGATACCAGGCAGTAGGGATTGGACCCAACACGTGAGTGAATAAGTGAACCCACTCTTCTGTAGTTCGGTCGCCCCACGCCTCCATCCATGCAACCACGTGTTCACGTGGATCCCTGGGCCAAGGAACAGCTTGACCTGTACCTCCGCCAAAGTCTCAAATCGCAGGAGCATCATGGCTCGACAATCCTCCCAATCCGGGAAAGCTTCCTTATGCATTTCCCACCATCGTGCAGGGGTTGCACGCATTGCTAGGTTAAGGGCCCATAAAATTCTTTCCCTGGGAACCTCGGCTTCAAATTCTCACAAAAAGTCTTTAACATTATCAGAACCATTGAAATAAGGTAGATCTCCTACCTCTGAGGAGATGCAACTGAAGTTCTTTGTGATCCGAAGACACCACAACGCAGAGACATCATGTAGTCAGTTTTTCCAATATTCTATCTCCCCATCAGAGTCAAAGAAACATTCACTGTCCTTTTCCCAACAGATTACTCCCTCCGCTGTGGGGTTGATCCAATATTCATCCCGCGCAGTCAACTTATAGATGTGATCCACATCCTCTTTGTTGCGCACTGGTTTTGTGTATCATTCACCTTCTATAGGGTCTAATGGTACTATTACCCTTGTACCGTTATTCTCGAATACCATGCTTCACTTCTTTAGGATAATAATTCCCCCCATATCGATGGCCCAATCTAAGCCTACGAGCGCAGGATAGGGGTCTGCATCTTTAACAATTTGAATTACTTAAAAATCATCCCGGACCTTAACCCCTGCGATATCCACCACAATATTCGATAGTCTTCCCAAGGGTATGGTCTTGTGTTAATTGGCCATACGCAACTGGATAGTGGACCATTCCGACTTAGGTTCCCCCATTTGTTACCAAGTCTATTAAGGTAATACATTCACATCTGACCCTAGGTCCAATATAACCTGATCCATCTCGTAATCACAGATTTGCGCAGTCAATCGCATCTCCCTACCAGTGCGTTTATTATATCTATAGAGTTTGTGTATGTACTTGAATTCCGGAGGGAGGATAGGTCATGTTGCGCAGCTATCTATCAATTCCTGAAGATTTTACATAGCCTTTGGGTTGCGCAACAACTTCATACATGCCTGTAAAAAGGGTTTGACCTCCTCTTCTACCTTGAGGTCTTCAGGCGGCTGCGAAGTAGATGCCTCTGCCTCGACAAAGTCTTTGCGAGCTGTGCCAAAGGTTTCTTTCTCCTTTTTCAGATCCAAACCTTCCTGTTTGATAACTACTGGTTGGATCAAATGCTCGGTTGTATTTTTCTCCCCAAGCCCCCCGGTGGCCATCCCACTACGTGTTACGACATTCACGTTCGGATCTTTGTCTTGTAGTTCGGCCTTAACCCTCTGCACATTATGCATAGGTGTTGGCTGCTTTCCTGTATATTTTCTATCAAGATTGGACAATCTTCAATCACGTGGTCCAGCTGCCTACAATAATGATAGGACTGTCTTGTAGGGTTTGGACAGTCCCTGGAAAAGTTCCCTACCTCCCCATCGTTATAACAGATTAGTTGCCTTCGTCCCCAACCTATGCTTCCACCTCTTCCGCCTCCCCTGCCCCTTGCTGGGGAGCCCCCTGTGCTCGAGAGGCATCTTGGTGAGGATGGATCTGACTGTACCCTACAAATATTCCCTCGATCGATCATCAAATCATACATTCAACAGTTTTGTTAATCATGTCCTACTGACCTGCAGAACCTGCACCATTGCTGGTTTACTTCTGGGATGTACACAGCAAGGCAGGGACAATGGTTTGTGTCGTGCAGCCCTGCAACGTGACATTCATCGCACCATAGTGCCGGCCCACTTGGTCCTGCAACTTCCCTAGGGCGCAACAGACTAGGTCCCCCGACCTGCATGTAGTCTGCTAACAGAGTGCAGTTATCCTTGGTGTGACCATTCGTCCTGCATCGAATGCACCATATTTCAAGGCTAGCCTCTGCTCCTCGCTCCTTTCACAGATTCTGGATCTCCATGTGCATCGCCTCCATTTTTCCTTGGATCTGCTGGACGCCTAGCTTGGTATCATTAGTGACCTCCAGGGATTTTTCCGGTGATTCCAAAGTTTGGTGACCCATAGGTACGCAGAGGTGAGGCAACAACATAGCAATGAACCATTCTGTGTGTTGTCTATCATCATACTGAAATCCTCCTTCTCTGATCACCTTCTTTAGTCATTGATCGGCCTCCCACACCGACTCAGATGGCCCTTGCTTGAAATCCTTTATATTGACCACTATTTGAGAAAAGGACTTAGGCTTCTTGAACTGTTGTTTTAAGGTGTTCTTGATCTCATCAATGGTTTAGTTTTCATGTTGTCCGATGTATCCCATGTACCAATCCAAAGCTCTTCCTTCGAAGGCAAGGGATAGCTGCGCCCTCTTCACCGCATCACTAGCTACGTTCTGCGTAGTCCATACCGATTATGCGAAAAACCAGAACTGATCCATGTCTTCATCTCCCACACCCTTAAAGGTAGGTAACTTCATGTGCGTAACCATGTCGTCTTCTGGTGGTGGAGGTGTAGGTGAATTCTTACCCCTACGCTGGTTCGAAAGTGGTGTGGCTGGAGGAGTCTGCGCAGCTTCTTCTCTTACCGGGTTGTAGACAGATCTACCTCCTTCTTGGTTGGTCCGATAGTATTTTCCACTTCACGTTGTACTCCCGTCTAGATCGGAGGTCATTCATTCGGTGTGGCTACATAGAATACTTTTTTCACACAGTAATATCTTAATCAACAATGGTAAAGTCTTCAGAAACTTACCCTTAAATCCTTTGAAGAATATTCTCTTTGCTTCACAGTAGGAGACGAATTGATCGATGGCAAATTATGTCATGAATCCTCCTAGCACGCTGTCCACCTAGTGGTCTACTGTGCAAGTGATGGTGTTATCAAACTTCTTTAACTGCTGGATCAATTCTAGGGTCCACTGTGTGACCCGCTCATCCTTCCAACACTTCTGAAATTCGATCAACCTTGAGAGCCACTCCTGGAGCTCGATCGCAATGGTTACAAAGGAGATCTTGTAGATCTCCGTGAAAATATACTTTTTTTTCCACTCTTCGGTGGTCAACCTCTTACTTCGGTTTTATTTTTCTGCGAATTCTTGAACTTGTTATTCGAACCATTCATCAATTTCTTTTCTTCCAAGTTTCCAGTACGACCTTGGCATTACCCAATCCCTCTCTCAAAATGCTCCCGGTCCTAGCAATGGAACCATTTTTTGGCTCGAGGGGTTCTGACCTAGGTTATGAGGTTAAGGTTTGCCAACAAACCCCTATACTACTGGCCCTTTCGGTAGTGACCTGCTTGCACAGGCCAAAGTCTCACCCGAAGTAGTATGGGAGGGTGCTAGAACCAGGTTTCCGCACCCTAGGAGAGGGCAGGTAAGTTAGGTAGAGATGCGTTTGACTTCGCAAATATCAGATCGCATATTACAGAACCCAGATCTATCAGTCCCTTCGCATCCACATGCACAATACCACATATAATCACAATAATTAACAGATACAGGAAAATAAAGCGACTATCATAGCTATTCTTGCATAAATTCTAACAAGAAGATTCGGATCAATTGTCAATGCAGCATAAGTACTTAACATAGTTACTTGCGGAGCTCAACATAGAATCATGCATAACATAGCCGATATCACAGAGTTCAACAACCTTCTGTTTTCATTAATCCTTCAGAGCCTTTTACAATAACCAAAACCCAACCTGCACACACAACAGCAGGGTCCGCACATAGTAGGACTGAGGATCTCTGCGCACACATCCGTCAGGAGTCCTTTCCCCAAAAACCCAAAACAAATCTACTAATTCGCAATTCGCACCAATATTAGTTCATTGTCTTCCTTACAACTGAAAAAAGGTTCAATTACTTATACTACTTTGGCCTACGCATCAAATGGTTTGCAAACCGTGGTTTGCGGACTCTTGGTCTACCCTTGACCCACTTACAATGCATTAGGGCTTTAACCCACCCCATAACCCTTGCGTTAGACTAAATATAATAAAAATATACAAAATGGACCAGATTCACAGCTTTGTAGGAGACCCTGTCCCAATAGTACTTACAAGTTTACAATCTTCCATATCAAAATTTCCTTAAATATCCTTAGATACTTAGTTTGAGAGATAAAAATACCTCTCTTTGTTTGTTGAACCTCTAATATAGGGAAAAATGATCGTTCCCCAAGCATGGATATTTTAAATTCATTTTGCATAGTAGCTGCAAATAGTTGACTTAGTTTATCAGTATTACTCTCAAATATTATGTCACCTACATACACCACAACAATCAAAGAGTTATTATCATATGATTTCATATAAATAATACTATTTATTGTTCCTCTTCCAAACCATTTCCATTGGAGGTATTTATCAAGTCTATGATACCATGCTCTAGGATCTTGTTTCAACCCATATAGTGTCTTTTTCAACTTGCACACATGATTTTATTTATCAGTCAATTAGAAATCTTAAAGTTTTTAAGAACATTTTATATACTTTGAATTTTTTATAACATGAAATAGTTAAGAACATTTTGATTGCCTCAATTCTGGAAACTAGAGAAAAATATCCCCGAAACCCACACCTTCCACTTGAGCATATCCTTTGCAGATAAGTCTTTATTTTTTCTTGGAGACCTAACCATACACATTTAGTTTATTCTTGAAAAACCACTTGGTACCTATCACATTCTTACCCTTAGGTCTTGGTACCAAATTCCAAGTTTCGTTATTTTCAATCTGATATATTTCCTCATCCATGTCCCTAATGCAATACTGGTCTTAAATGGATTGATCAAAATCCTTAGGTTCTATTGTGGATAGCAAAGAAAAATTGGCATAGCTTGGAAAGTTTATAATATTCCTACTTGTTTGAACTGTTACTTCTTTATTTCCTAAAATTTGATTTTTAGGACAATGTTTTTATACATCATTGATACAATTTTAGCAGGTTGTAGATCAACTCTATCATATTTTTCTTCATGGTCCTCATGCTCTCCTTCTTCATCATCTTCTTCATCTTCAGACTGACAGTTTATTGGAAAAATTTTGGGTTGTTGTTGTTCTTTATGTGTTGAAGCCTCATGAATCTTTACATAAATGCATTGAAAAAATTTACACATTCTCTTACTATAGCATTTGTATCCTTTTCTTGTGGAAGAATAACCAAGAAATATTCCTTCATTTACTCTTGGTCAAAACTTCTCAATATTATCTTCATTCTTCTTAATACAACATATGCTTCCAAAAAAATTGAAAATATTTATGGAAGTTTGTCTACCATACCATAACTCATAAGGGGTTTTATTACTCTTTATTCTTAAATGTGCCTTATTTAGAATATTGAATATTGTTTGGAAAAATTCTCCCCAAAATTTATATGAGAATTTTTCTTCATCAAGTATTTCCCTTGCCAGTTCTTAGATTTTCATATTCATCCTCTTGACAACACCATTTTGTTATGGAGCCCTTGAAACTGAAAACTACCTCTTTATCCCATGATGCTCACAAAAACTATATAATTCATCTGAGGTAAATTCTCCTCCTTGGTCTAATCTTAGTAATTTTATCTTCAAATCAATATGATTCTCTAATTTTGCTTTAAAAATTTTAAATTTATCCAATGCTTCATATTTTCTTTACATGGACCAACCCAGGTCATCCTAGTAAAATCATTAATTAAGAGCATGAAGTAGCTATCACCTCGTGGGGGCTATTTTCTAGTGGGACCACAAAGATATATATGAATAAGTTCTAGAGGCCTTAATGTAGAATACTCTTTTTTTTTAACTATAGTCAAATTTTCTTCTCGAATTGGCATGACTTACAAATTTTGTTGTGGCTTTGAGATTCAGGTAAAATTTCTTACTGTCACATTTTGTTGAGTTTTACTAAATGATCAAATATGGTGTGCTCTAGATGCTTATTCCACAACCATCTTTCATCTTCCTTTTTCATATGACAACTTTCTTTTGCTACCCTCTAGCACATAGACATTGCTTGGAGTCCTAATTACTTTCACTATAGTTTTTCCTATATGCACCTATTTTACTACACAACAATATGAATTGAATATGACTTTATGTCCTAGATCACAAATCTCACTAACACTTAAAATATTATTCTTAATACCATCTACATATAACATAATCTGAGCCTTAGTATTTCCCTTTTCTAAGACCACTATTCCTTTTACCCATTATTCTTGTTGGTGCATTATTAACAAAAGTGACATTACCACCTTTGTCTTCATTTAGAGATATAAACTTGTTTTTTTCACCTATCATGTTCTTTGAAAAACCAATATAAATGTGCCAATGGTTCCCATGGTTTTGTGCATATAGGGTGAATACATACTCTTCTACATACATAGGCTTCTTCCTCCATACTTTGGTGAGTTCTATTTTTTCATGCTTATAAGGACTAGCCTATTTTGCTTCTGCATTTTTTTTTTCGTATTTCCAAAATTGTTGCATATGTACCACTCAACTTCATCCAAGAGAGGAGAAAATGAATTTTTCCTACAAACAATATTCACATAAGGACTTCTGAACCTAGACTTTAAGAACTGACAATATGTGCCATTTATATTCTTGATATATGTATGTGATTTACAATTAAAAACCTTACGAAAAAATTAACGAAATGAAAAAAAAATAGCCATAAAATAGATCAGGGTACCTTGGTGTGAAAAAAATCATTGGATGGTTTTACCTTCGTGACTTGGTTTCCCTAAGGACTTAGGAGATTTAGGCTTATGATTTTTACTCTCTCTGTAATTATTCATGGGGTTAATATAAGCCTATTTTTGTTGGAAAATGACTTTATTCCTTGCTTGATTAAACTGATTCCTTGGACCTTTGAGTACATAGGAATATATTTTGGCTTCCTCTAATTCTATTTTGTTAGAGCTTTATTCTCCTTTAACTACTTCATCAATTTTTTTTATATCCAAGTCCTATTTAATTGTTGGTGATCTCTGACTGCTAAGGATGTCATCTAATGTTTCAGATTCCTTAGCAAACTTTAGATTTAGATATATTGAGCCTTTTTTTTCTCTAGATCTTTCCTTAGAGAAACAACCTCTGCTTCTCAGGTCTTTCACAATTTTTTTCTCTCTTTTATCTGATTCATCAGGATGTCCTCTATTCTCTTAGCTTCTTCTAGCTCAGTTTTCAATAGAATTGTTGCATCATCATTAGTACTATCTTTCTTCTTATAAGCTTGTAGCCATTCTTTTTGCTTTTTGTTCCTTCTTCTTAGTTTTTCTGTCTCATCTAAGGCACTGAGAATTTCTGCTTCCATTTTTACCTCTAACTCACATTCTTCACTTCTATATTAGTCCTTTCTTGATCCGAATTCAAATTCTCAGGATCCATGAGATAGTATTCATGATCCTTTGATGAACTACTATATTATTTTGAGTAAAAACTCTTCTTTTTTAATATATTTTCCTTTAGTGTTGCTCTTATAATTCTTCTTTTCGTGTCCTAATTTTTCTTCTTTACTGATATATCTATAAGGACACTTAGTTGCAAAATGGCCTATTCTACCACAAGCGAAGAATTTAAATGGTAACTTACCTTTATATTTCTCGAAGCCTTGTTTTAAAATTCCTCACAAAGTTTTCTTCCTCTTCATCTGAGTAATGGCTAGAGAAATAATGTTCTTTTGTACTTTTGAATGATTTTTGGCTTTGAAGGCTACTTCTTTTAGCTATGGTTGTACATTATTTATCCTTATTTCATAGGTAGTGAGAATCACATGAAGCCCATCCATATTAACTTTTCTAGGTAATGTAACTCTTTTATTGGAGAGCCCTATGCATCAAGTATAGAGGGAAGATATATCAACACCTTTTGTGCCACAAAAAATTCTCCAACCTTTTTTGCAAGCCCTTTAATGGTGCTCACAACTAAATTTATTCTGAGAAAGAAACTAGTTATATTCACATCCTCATTCATTGTCAGAATTTGTCAACTCCATCATAACTACCTAGTAGCTTATTCCACATTCCTTTCGTTGTGTCAAAATGCATAAATTTAACAAATTTTGATTGTACAAGGAAACATAGGATAACATTTATTTCCTTAGCATCATTTAGGGAATCCTTCTTACTAGCTTCATCAGTTGGAGGGGTTGAATTTGAGTTGTAACTATCAACCACAATTTACCAAATATCTGTACCAAGAGACATTAAATAGGTTCTCATTTTGAATTCCCAAAAAATAAAGTTTGTCCAATTGAATAAAGGGAGTCTAATAGAAGAAGAACCATCTTGAATAACCATTTTCCTCACAATATCTTCCTTCAAATTGTTAGGCTATCACTGAAGGAACTTGGATTTGATACCAATTGTTGAATACTAAGAGGTGAGTGAATCGATATTCGTATTTCTTTGTACTATTTATTACCTTCACTAATATATATATATATATATATATATATATATATATTACTATCTTAAAATTAGTAGTTAATAATAAGCAAAACATATAACACAATATATTTAATGTGGCAATCCATACGAGAGAAAACCAAAAAATAATTTATTTTTTAGATGATGATTGCAAGAACTAATCTATAGTTACAAGGTTTTCAAGCACCCACTTGAAGGAGAATCCTATCCCATTTCAAATTTGTTGGTTGCAACCTGCTGGAGACACCAATCCCTAAGGTTTTGTAGGAACCACTTCCATGGAACTCTATTCCCCGCTTGATCTTTGATTTAAATAATGTTTGTTACAATATGATCTACTATCATTTTTTCTCTTTCTCCTCCTCCTCGGGAATCACTCCAACTGTTACAATCACTCAACACATATAATTGTTGTAGCTCTCACTCTTGCAGTTCCTCTTACACTTTTATATTAATATTATTGGAATCAAACTCACTGCTCTCTCTTCTTTGCACAATCTCTTACTGGTCTCTCTTCTTTGCATAGTCTCTTAGTATCTTAGTTTCTCCCTCTCACATATTCACAATATCAAAACATTACCAATTTTTTAACCATGTACTTACATATATTGAAACTTTCCACAAACCTTTTCTTTTACAATGGGTATCGACCCATAGTATTAATCCATGGTTTTTTGCATTGATTGAGTCTCATTTTATAATCTTTCCAACACAATGAGAAATATATTTTTACACAAAACATCACTTTACTTCTCTATTTTTTTGAATGTATCTTTCATTCTATCTTTGCACTTCTACATTTCCCATGTATATGGCCTCAACTCAGGACCTTGGGTCTTCTCATATGCCACTAGCTCTTAGGTTGATCTATTTCTTTCATGACCAATGCTATTACCAACAAATAAATCATATTATGCATTAGAAGGTATGGCTTGCATTTCTTTTACAATTTTTCGATATGCCAATATGCCCATAACTCTCAGGGTTAGGTAACTTAAATTCATGTGACCGTGTGATATAATTGCCAGCTGATCATACTGGGCATCAAAATTTTTTCAATTTGTGTTTCTTTTACAACTTGCTAAGAATTGAGACCCCTTAACCCTATAAGAGCCATGACTTAGCTTCACATTACCTTCCATCGTGACCTAGAGCTACACCATATAATATATTAGAAGAACTCTATAGACCGAAAAAAACTATTTAGGAGCTCCAATAGCCTATGACCCAATATAACCCACCTTTCCACTTCACCTACCATTGTACTTGCCACATCATCTACCATACCCAATTAGGACTTGGCATATGTCACTCACCATTAGTCTAGTTAGCCTTCCAAATATGTCAAAAAAAATTTCCATGTGTCATCCTCTGCTACTACCACCACAAAATATTCACCACTTATCTTCCACATGGATGCATTTCATCATAGATTAGGTGCATTCCTTGCATTAATTACTACACATGGGTGAGCTTGATGCAGATTTGAGTTGTTGGATCTAGGAAATCTCAACCATTGGATCCATTGTGATCATGACTATCCATAATTTTTTTCATGTTGTGAACCCAATGTCATTATGGACCATTGATATTTTGTTTTCTCCATCATTATTTTTTTTATGTTCCAAAGCATGTTTTAATCCCTGCTTGTGTTGTGCACCTGATAACGATTAGAGTTGTTAATCTTGTTGGCAAGTGGTGAATATTGGTCGTTGATGTTTTGTTCAGTTCTTGTTCCATTTTACCTAGACTCCTATTGTTTTCATGTCCTATCTTCGCCACTTAGTGCCAAATTACTAATATTTTCCTTGTCATCAGTTCTGCCATTTGGTGCCACCTAGCATGCCGCATCAATGTTTCCACTTTTTATCCATCTCACCCTTTCCAACAGGGAGTGTTGAATATTGGGTATCAAGATGTAATAATGTCTTTGTGCCTTTGAAAAATTTCAATACTCCATGGTCATATAAAATTTTAGCTCTCAATCTCTAGTCTGTTAGCCCTATGTGACTAGGAGCGATGATCACAGGCTAACCATATCAACCTTATTAGACTTATTAGTCTTCTTAGCTTGATTTTCCTACTTGATCTACTTGGCCCTTTGCACTTGAACTAGTTCATCTAGCTCAACCTTGTGTTTGGCTAGCTCAACCTACTCAGCCTCTAGCTCGACCTATCATTTGGATAGCTTGGCCTACTTGACCCTATATGTTGAAATGATTTGAGAAACTTACCCTACTCAACCCTCTAAGATAGAAATCAATGAAAACATTATAAAAACCCATTAGGTTATCCCACTTACCTTCTAAGGGTCTATCATAAACCATCTAGGAAGTCTAAGACCTATGGATCTAGGAACTCCAACTACTCTAATGGATTTTGTAGAAGCCCTCCAAGCCACACCCAAGGAAACCTATCCTAAACATTTTTCCCTCTATGAATCTATCCTTCACCAATGAAACCCAAGGAGAAATATTCACCCAAATCCACTTAGGATTTCACATTGTTTAGAAAGATACATGGTTCTAGTGGCTCCTTAGCTCACACCAACATGTAATGGTAAACATGGTGATAATGAACTAGTATGAATGGCATCCCACTAATAGAAACATTTTATATATGCATGGCTCCTTTTTTACACATGGCACTCATGGGCCCCCTTTCCCACTACTTAGGAACTTAAGTTAAAATCATATCTTAGGAGTTAGGAATATATTGCTATATTTCTCCGCTTAAGGCCTCTTGAATTAACCCATTTATTTAATCTCTTAGAGCCCTTTCCCTCTCATGGAGTCCTATCCCCCAATACTCTCTTGTATAACTTGGTTTGTAGCCATGATGTATTTTATTAATATGAACATGACTATAATTTACACTATGAGGCTCACTAGGCATTCAACATATAATCACTTCTACCTAATATCACACAAGCACTACATCCCAAGACATATATGCATAGGCACTATGGCTCAAAACCATTCTATCTCACCAACTTATAGAACATTGGTACTTTTAAAAACTAGGGTTTTGAATTGAAATATGGTAGGAAGGTCCTCTTAAGTGTTGATAATCACTTCTTATACCAATTCATGAGGTCGTCAAGATAGAAACGATGATATTACAAATAACATAGAATATGTATGTATTGGTGCACTAGAAGGTGGATCTAGTATTTTTTAGATTGAAGGGCATAACATGATGCGAAAAAATTCCCCAATGTATCATGAAAGTGGTCTTATACGGATCGATATGGAATATTTGGATTTTATTGTAGCTTGAGAATATACCCATGAAAGTGTTGGGTATGTGTTATATTCTTTGCATGAATATCCCCATGTGTTTTACATTGCATCAGTTGTAATTGGGGGATCACATGTGGGGAGGAAAATCCCCTTGTTTGAGGGGGAGGTGGGGGGATGCAGTTGCAAGGGGGTTTGAGGGAAGCATCTCCGAGTAATATTTTTGGGCAATTTTTTGCGTATGTTTTTGGTAATTTTCAGTATATGATTTTCGACTTTAGTGGTTTTGTGGTGCATAATAGTTTTTCCCATGGTTTTTTCGTTTTGGTTAAACTATGGTTGTATTATAATCCGTGGAAAATTGATTGGAAAATTATGGATGCTATGGGATATATATTGTATTTTAATATTGTAAAGAAGAAAGTAAAGAAGAAAATATATTGAAAAATATTGTTGGTTTTCCTAGTTTTGGTTTCCAGTATAAAATCTCTATGTTAGTGTGCGTGTTTTCCATTGCATCTATTCAATTTTATTAAGAATATTCTTACAACAATTAATTTTATAGGGGTTTCCTTTGTGGCTAAGGGGTTTGGTTCAGGCCTATGGTATAAATTATTACAATAGAATATTTTCATAAGTGATTCTTACGGTGAAAGGAAATGGAAAGAAGTTCAAATATAGAGATTGAGAAATTCAATAGGTAGAGTTTTGAGCCATAGAAGTTCAAAATACAAGATTTATTGGTAGAAAAAGATCAATGGATCATTGTGGATCTAGGTATTGCACCAAACGATATGCCAAAAGAATACACGACCAAGATAAAAATACAATTGTGTCTCTCAAATTTAGTATTACTGAATTTTTCATGGGAAGCTACAACAAAGGTTTTGCGAAACAAGTTTGGGGCTATGTATCAGTCTAATTACTCGGCCAAAAAAGTGTTCTTGTGGAAAAAAAACTATATAACTTGAGGATGAAGGACAAATACTTGGTGAAAAAGCATAAAATATCCTTCAATATTATGGTAAGTCAGCTATTATTTGTTGAAATTAAGATTTCAGATGAGGATAAGTGTATCAATATATTTTTTTCTCTACCAAAGTCATCGAATGGTTTGGTTGTTTCCTTAGGTATTGATGCAACTACTTTAAGCTTTGATGAAATAGTCTCATCCTTGTTATCAAAGAAGATTAGAATGAAAAACATGGAAATAAAAATTTGAGATCCCTTGGCTGTAAGAGGACACTCCTAGAATATACATAAAAATATGTCCTTGAATGGGATATCTAAATCTAGGGGAACATCCAAATATTCAGGAAAGTTCATAAAGGTATGTTGGAGATGTCGTATAAGAAATATTGTATATCCAAAATTACTAAGAAAGGGAAGGGATTTGAAGATGTTCCTTCTCCAGAAGCAAGAAACTTTGCATATGAAGGAAGGGATGTGTATTTGGATTCTTAAAATATACATGTAGATCATGAGGCATGGTTGGTCGAATTAGGTGCATCCTTTCATATGATATCTCACAAGGATTAGTTCTGTGAGTATGAAAGATATGATGGTGGTGATATTTTCTTTGGAGATGACTTGATAGCCAGAAACATATGACGATGAAAAGTCAAGTTTAAGCTCAAGGTTGGAAGGATTAGAACACTACTTGGTGTTCTACACATCCTACGATTGACCATAAATTTGGTTTCTATAAGTAAGATGAGAGATGTAAGTGTAAGAATAATGTTTGAAAATTATACTTGTAGGATGGTTTGAAGATAAACAATATTTCTAAGGGGATTTTGTATTAGAACTCTATATAAGCTATTGGAAATAATTTTTAGTTATAGTTGAAATAGTTTGATTTTTCCTTAGAGTGGAGAAGAAGAAGGAAAAACTCTTATAGTCTTTAGAGAAAAGACTATGTTGTGGCATCAAAGACTAGGGAATATTGTAGAGAATATTGGGCCTTTGAGTGCTGCATGATAATGTTATGGTAGGAGGTAATTTCTAATTTCTACAGATTTTTGTGAACTTTGTTTATAGGGGAAGAAATATCAGGAAATATTCTCCTCTAGTGCTATGAGGGTAGAGGGAATATAATAGCCGATATATAGTGATGTGTTTGGATCTATGTCAGTTCCATCACTAGGAAAATATATGTACTGTGTCTCATTTATAGATGAATTCTTGAGGAATACATGGATTTATTTCCTTAATAAGAAATATTAATTCATTGAAAAATTCAAAGAGTTTAAGGCTCTTTTGAAAAATCACATAGAGAAGAAAATTAAGGTGTTGAGGAAAAATAATGGTGGAGAATTCTATGGGAATGAATTCAAAGAATTTTGTAAGAAGTGTTGTATAAAAAGGAAGAAGAAAACTCCATACATACCTTAGAAAAATGGAATTGTAGAGATTATGAATAGGATGTTGATGGAGAAAGCAAGGAGCATGCTCAATGGTGTCGGGTTGGGGCATAAATTCTAGGAAGAGGCAGTGGACACTATGTTTTATTTGTTAAATATATCACCCTCATCAACATTGGATGGTAATAATTCCTAGGAGGTATGGACTAGTAATAAAAATTCTCTTAAACATCATAGGGTGTTTGGTTTTGATGTGTATGCACACATTCCAAATGAAAATAGGAGTAAGCTAGATAAGAAACATAAAAATTGTATCTTTATTGGATGTAAATATGGTTTGAAAGGTTATAATATTTGGAACCCATAAACTAAGAAGGTTGTGTATAATAGAGATGCGGTATTTAAAGAAATTAAATATGTTTTCAAACAAGTCCCCCCAAGGCAGAAAAAGAAAAAAAAAACAGGGTTTGAATTGTGGATGATGAATTGGACTCTACAAAAGAACATGAATTGAAATACGAAGAACCATCTACTCTAGTATTGGGGAGATGAATTCAAGAAAGAAGGAATTCAGAAAGGTATATTCCACCTAGAATCATCCATTCAAAATTTCCTTTATTTATTATCGATGATGATCCTAGAAGTATCAGGGGGGTGGTGGATTCAAAGGATGGTAAAATTTGGAAAAAGGTGATGGTTAAAGAAATGGAAACCTTAAACGATAATGAGGCTTGGGATATAGTGGAGTTTATGGTTGGAAGAAATCCCATTGGCAATAAATGGTTTTTTAAGAAGAAGCTAAATGCAGAAGGAAAAGCGAAGAAATATATAAGGTTCTTTAATTAAACCCATCTAATGAGAAATGTCTTATCTCCTCCTCAACCTCATTCACAACATGGGTATATTTTGGGTTATTTTTGTTTTTATCCATAACATCACTCTTGTCGAGAAAATCCATTAGATCATTGCCATTGGCCATGTGAATCTACCATTGGTTCGCTTAGCATCTAGAAAATCCAACCTGCCATTCCAATACTCATCTTTCCAAGGTTATTCTGATAATTACTCTTTTTTATAAATTGAATAATAGAGTTTAGTCACGATTCATATCCCAAAATAAAAAGAGCATTTTTATAATAAGAGTGACTTCATGTAAATCAATTCATGTTAAAGGCAACCAAACTAATTTTGATTAAAGTTGATATTTTGATCAATTGAATGAAAATATATTCAATTTTAATTTGGTAAAGTGAACTTCCACCTTATGATGGTTAAAGGAATCCATTGAACTTCCACCTTACAAATTCTTGAGCGAATACAACATACCCAATGCTAATAGAGTCAGTGAGTACAACGAGTGAGTGTGTTAAGGTTAATTGTATTTTGTATACTTATACATTTATTCTTTGTTTTGTTTTAGCTGAAGTTATTTTCTTATTAAATAAATATTTATTTATTTTAATTTTAAAAGCACATGTGTCAACTTGATGTATCCAAAAAAATTGGATTGAAATTTCTGTTGAAATGGCACCAAGAAATGACACCCCAAAGTGGGGCTTCTGATTTAATTTTCCCTCAATTAAATTAAAAGGGAAATTGTAATTTCATCTCATGACAACTTGTATTAGGTAAATAAGTCAGAATGATTGAGTTAGCTTAGGAAATTCGAGTTGAGTGTCTAAGAGGATGCGTTTAGAGTTCTCCCATGATTTAAGGGGGTACAATTACATTTATTTGTGAGTTGTAATTAGTTAACTCAAGAAATTGAGTTAAAATCAGTTTAACTAGTTCTAACTGAGTGATGAAGTAGTGAGAGGTCAAGTGAATTAAATCCGATTTAATTCACAAGTAGTGATCAATTATTTAACTGATAATTCACTATAAATAGATATTGCATGTCAGTTCTAAGAAAGGCCTAGTTGAGACTGGAGTTAAAGGGGTGATAACTATCAATTGTATAATTAGAAAATGGTACAGTTCAATTATAGAGTCAAATGGAGGACTAGGAGGGATTTCACAATCAAACCAAAGTATTTTCCTATTTAATATGGATTTAATTCCTCAAGGAATGCGTGAGCAAGGAAGGTTGACCAGAGGTAGAGAATTGGCTAAGTATTTGTCTGATTTTGCCTAGATCAATGTGAGACAATTGGCAGAGTGCAGGAGTTTATCTTGAGAGAGAAAGCATTGTATCGTTTCATGATCCTTGAATTTATACAATATATAGATAGCGGGGTTTTAGGAAGTGTTCTTTCCCCAGGTACATCTTGTGTTGTGCTGTTGATAATCTCTTTCCCTTACTAGTTATGTGATTGTGAAATCGTGTTTTGTTTCTACAAATTGTAGAAGTATTTGTAGAAATTTGAATAACTGATATGTTATCCACCGAGATTCTCCTGATCACACACTATTTTAACTTCATGCACAATACAAAATCTCTTCTACCATTTATCATTAACTGCGGAAATAAAAACAATTGCATGTGCACATTAAAACCATAAACATTCACACATATGAACACAGTATTTTATGGGAAAGCTTAAAGCTGAAAACCCCCAACTATCTGTATATTATATGTCATAGAGATCATATAACAATCATCATACAAATCTCCTCACAAGCTCTCAGTACAATCTCCAATTGCTACACACACTAATCAAGCTAGATCTAGCAAATCACATGCTCCAATCTCTGCCACCTAATAGCCTACCTCTACTGCGCAATCACTACTAAATAATGGATCTCAATTAACTTTGAACCACATGGCTTGTACTGCGCAATCCTCATTGGCATATCCAATCACTGGTTGTTGAAAATCATGCAACATTATAGTCACAACTGATAGTCACACTGCTCTTTCACCTACCTCTTCACTGGTCTCCATTGAAGCATCCATACCTTTGAAGTTAACTGATGTATTCTTTAGTTGATTAATGAGTTTATAATTAGTGAATTAATTAATAATTAATTCACACCACTCTCACTAATTGTATCAATAATTTAAACTAGATACAAATAGCTCAACTATGTTTAGATTAGTTAAACTGAATACAACTCCATTAAATTCCTCAATCAACTCCACCAAACTCTCTCACATGAGTTATAACTGAAGTATTCATGCAATAGCTCCACATAACCCTCAGTAATAGCGTAATTCCTTCTATCAGCTCCTGTGCCACATCTATGCACTTAACTGAAGTGCTCCAAGAGAATAAGATAATGTTTAGAGTCCAAATATTATTAAGAGCTAATAATATTCGACATATCTATTTTTAGACTAACAATCTAAAAATAGATTCCGCCCAATATGTCTAAAAATAGAAGTCCATCTATTTTTCCAACTTGACCAACCCTCCACAAATAGCATCCTGCAACTCATAGAATCATGATCGACATGTCTAAAAATAAACATAGTCTAAAAATAGACTTTGTGCCAAAAATAGCCTGCGGGCCCACTTAGTGAAGGCGAATTCTTTCTACTAAGCTCATCATCTTGTTGCAATCTCAACACTCCCTCTCAACAAGATAAGGATTATCTTCCACCCCTATCCTGCCTCTGTGGTATTCGAATTTGCTCCTGGTGAGCACCTTCGTCAAGATATCAGCATCTTGATCCTCCGTGGGAATGTATGAAAGTAACATGATATTCTGCTGCACACAATCTCTGATATGATGATACCGGATGTTAATGTGTTTAGATCTATCATTAAATACTGGATTAACCGAGATTTTGATGCAACTCTGATTATCACAATATATCATAGTAGGATCTAAGAGTGAAACGAACAACCCGACCAGGATCTTCCTCATCCATATAGCCTCGCATGCAGCCAAAATTGCTGCCATATACTCAGCCTCTGCTGAACTGAGTGCCACGAATCTCTGCTTCCTGCTGTACCAAGAAAATTTTGTCGACTCTATACTGAAAATCCCTCCAGATGTGCTCTTTCTATCCGTTTGTTGGGTGTGGAGCCTGATTTTCTTCTTGATTCAGAGATCCTTGGTTTAGCTGGATGTATACCCTAGTAAAATTGTACACCCTTGCACACGGGGGGGGTTGCAGGGGGATTGACCCCCCTAGCTGGGGGGTCTGGGGGCTAGCGGTCCCCCGGAAGGGGTTTCGAGGGCAGCGCCCTCGAAGCCAAAAATAGATGTAAAATTGCCTTGTAAAAGTATAGGAATTTCTAGTCAATCTGGGCCGTTCATTAGGCGGATGATCTGATGGTAGAATTTATGTTTAGTTTAGGGTTTTTTACCCTAGAAGGCAACCCCTCACTTTTATGAGGGTATTGTATTGCGGTTGCGTATGGGATGTGTATTCTCTGAGCGAGAAACAGAGAGGGAGATTGTGAGAAAGAACAGAAGGATATTACAGCGGATCTGCTGTAGGTTTTGTCTCTTCATTTTGCTGGATAATAGAAAGGAAGGACTGGCTATTCGGGGTGGACTTAGCCCAAACTGGGTGAACCACGTATATCTGTGTCTCTCTAGTTTTATGTGTTTTGTGTGCTTGTATTTTTCACATATTTTATGTGTTGCATTGCTTTGTAATATTTAATTTTCTAACAACTGGTATCAAAGCTGAAGGTATATTTGGCTGATAAACTCGCAGGAAAGAAGGGTTCCTGATTCGAGTGGGAGCAATGGCGGAAGATGCTAAGTTTAGGGTCGAGAAATTTAACAACCAAAACTTCCTGCTGTGGAAGATGCAGATGGAAGATTATCTGTATCAGAAAGATCTATACCTACCATTGAGCAGAAAAGAAAAGAAGTCGACGGCCAGGGCAGATGCGGAATGGAACATTCTCTATAGAAAGACACTCGAAACAGTATGGTTGTGCCTTGTGGCGTCAGTTGCCTTCAATATTTCGAAGGAAACAACAACAGAGGGTTTGATGCAGACGTTTGAAAAACTATATGAAAAACCCTCGGCCTCAAACAAGGTATTTCTTATGAAATGACTATTTAATATGAAGATGTCGGAAGGTGGATCTGTTGTAGACCATTTAAATGATTTTAATACAGTTACCAGTTAGTTAAGTTCTGTAGGGGTAAACTTTGATGATGAATTTAGAGCTCTGTTATTCTTGTGCTCATTGCCAGAGAGTTGGAATGGTTTAGTAATGGCCATTAGTAACTCTGTCTCTGGATCTAGTACTTTAAAGTTTGATGATGTTGTCGGTGCTATCCTTAGCGAGGAAATGCGACAAAAAAACTCCAATGAGACATCGGGTAATGCTTTGAGTGCATAATCTAGGGGAAGAAGAATTGAAAGAGGAAAGAGCTCGGGATATCACAGTAAATCAAGGAAAGGCGGATCCAAGTCCAGATCAACGATAGTGTGCTGGAAATGCGGAAAGAAAGGACACCTAAAGAAAGACTGTAGATCTCGGAAAGGAAAAGAAGGAGATGCACAACAGGAAAATAATCATGAATCAAATGTGACAGGTGATGTGTTACAAGATGCTTTGATTATTTCTTTCGAAAATGTTACTGATTCTTGGGTTGCAGATTCAGGGGCTTCATTCCATGCCACACCTAATAAGAAATATTTTCATGACTATATTCAAGGAGATTTTGGACAAGTTCGTTTGGGTGATGATAAACCCTGTGAAATTTTTGGAATGGGTAAGGTTCTTGTAAAACAGCAGAATGGAAACCAATGGCTACTAAAGGAGGTAAGGCATGTTCCAGATCTAAAGAAAAATATGATTTCAACAGGGTAGTTAGGCGGTGAAGGTTGTGTGACAAATTTCACAGATAAATCTTGGAAGGTCACCAAAGGAGCCCTGGTAATAGCAAAAGGAGAAAAGGTTGGTACATTGTATTTATGCAATGGTATTTCTAACTCTGTTAATGCTTTAACTTCCAAAGGAGCGGATGCAGCACTATGGCATCATAGGCTCGGACATATGAGTGAGAAGGGGATGAAGATTCTTCACTCAAGAAATCTGTTGCCAGGTTTGAATAATGTTGATTTGGATTTCTGTGAAAATTTCATTTATGGAAAACAAAAGAGAGTCAGATTTCTCAGAGTTGGGAAAGAAAAGAAGAGCGAAAAATTGGAGCTTGTGCATACAGATGTATGGGAACCTGCTCAGGTATCATCTCTCGGTGGCTCTCTCTATTATGTTACGTTTATTGATGATGCAACTAGAAAAACTTGGATTTATTGTATTCAAAATAAATCTGATGTATTTGATACTTTCGAGAAATGGAAAGCTTTGGTTGAGATTGAGACAGGAAAGAAGTTAAAGTGTCTCAGATCAGACAATGGAGGTGAATATTGCAGCAAAGAGTTTGATAGGTATTGTTCAGAGCATGGAATTCGTAGAGAGAAGACAGTTCCAAGAACACCACAAGAAAATGGTGTGTCAGAAAGGATGAACAGAACAATCATGGAGCGTGCAAGGTGCATGAGATTACATGCAGGATTGCCTTTACAATTTTGGGCAGATGCTGTAGATACTGCTGTTTATCTAATAAATAGAGGGCCTTCAAGTTCCTTGGATGGTGGTATTCCAGAGGAAGCATGGACAAGTAAAAAGGTAAACTACTCTTTT
This sequence comes from Pinus albicaulis, assembly GCA_034641835.2. Taxonomy (NCBI): domain Eukaryota; kingdom Viridiplantae; phylum Streptophyta; class Pinopsida; order Pinales; family Pinaceae; genus Pinus; species Pinus albicaulis. The sequence continues at coordinate 234,553,763 of CM076581.1, read as the reverse complement.
TTAAAGCCTTTTGGTTGTGAGGCCTTTGTCCATATAAATAAAGAAAATAGAACAAAGCTTGAGGAAAAATCAAAGAAATGTACCTTTATTGGATATGGTGCTAATGATTTTGGTTATCGCTTATATGATTATGAAAATCACAAAATCATTAGGAGCAGAGATGTAATATTCAATGAAAAGGTCTTGTATAAGAATTAGTTGCAGGAAAAGAAACAAGAAAAAGAAAGCAAGGAATACACGGTTCTTGATGAGATAAATGAAAAAGTAAAGGTGCCTGAAAATAATAATAATCAACAACCACAGCAGCGGCAAACACCACAACATCAGCAGGCACCTCAAACACCTGAAAGTGGTGTTAGAAGATCTACCAGGATAAGTAGACCCCCTGAACGATACTCTCCTTCATTATATTATTTATTGTTGACTGATTCTGGTGAACCTGAATGTTATGAAGAAGAAATGCAGGTTGAAAGAAGGAAGAAGTGGGAGCTAGCCATGGAAGAAGAGATGGACTCCTTAATGCATAACCAGACTTGGGACTTAGTCAAGTTGCCTGCAGGTAAAACTACATTGCAGAATAAATGGGTTTACAGGTTGAAGGAAGAAGATGGAGGAAAACAGAGGTACAAAGCTAGACTTGTGGTGAAGGGGTTTGCACAGAAGAAAGATATTGATTTTGATGAAATATTTTCTCCTGTTGTTAAAATGAATTCAATCAGAACTATTTTAAGTCTTGTAGCAGCGGAAGATTTACATCTTGAACAGTTAGATGTAAAGACAACATTTCTCCATGGAGATTTGGAGGAAGAGATATACATGCAACAACTAGAAGGATATGAGGTCAAAGGGAAAGAAAAATTGGTGTGCAGGTTAAAGAAGAGCTTGTATGGCTTAAAGCAGGCTCCAAGGCAGTGGTATCTAAAATTTGACAAGTTTATGTCTGAACAAGGTTATACTAGATGTCACTCTGATCATTGTGTTTATCTAAAAAGGCAAAATGATGGCATCTATATTATATTGTTATTGTATGTAGATGACATGCTTGTTGCAGGGTCTAACATGCAGGAAATAAATGTGCTCAAAAGAAAATTGGAAAATTCATTTGCAATGAAGGATTTGGGAGCTGCAAAACAAATCCTTGGTATGAGGATAAATAGAGACAGGAAAAATCACAAATTAACACTGTCTCAGAATGAGTACATAGAAAAGGTGTTGAAAAGATTTAATATGCAGAATGCAAAACCAGTTAGTACACCTTTTGCTAGCCATTTCAAACTTAGTAAGAAGATGTGCCCAAAGACCCAAGAAGACATGGATTATATGTCTAAAGTTCCATATGCATCAGCAGTTGGAAGCTTAATGTATGCAATGGTCTGCACAAGGCCTGATATTGCACATGCAGTGGGAGTTGTAAGCAGGTACATGAATAATCCAGGAAAAGAGAATTGGATGGCAGTAAAATGGATTCTCAGATATTTGAGAGGTACCACAAATCAAGCATTATGCTTTGGTGGTTCAAGCATTGCTCTACAGGGATATGTTGATGCATATATGGTAGGTGACAGAGATAACAGGAGGAGCACTACAAGATATGTATTTACTGTAGGTGGAACAACTGTCAGTTGGGTTTCAAAAATCCAAAGTGTTGTTGCACTTTCAACAACAGAAGCAGAGTATGTTGCTGCTACAGAGGTTAGTAAAGAAATGATTTGGTTACAAAGGCTTATGGGTGAATTGGGTAAGAAGCATGATATGAGCACGTTATACAGTGATAGCCAAAGTGCCATTCATCTTGCAAAGAACTCAGCATTTCGTTCTAGGACTAAACACATACATCTCAAGTACCATTTCATACGATCAATATTGGAAGATGGAGAGTTGAAGCTGGAAAAGATACACACTAGCCATAATCCTACAGATATGCTAACAAAAGTTGTAACCAGGGAGAAACTGAAAATGTGCTCAGTTTTAATTGGTCTTCAAGATGATGATGAAGATGAGGAACAACCAGGTCCAAAGAGGAGTCATTATCAAGCAAATGAAGTAGCGGTGGAGTTGCTAAAATCAGTCTCCAAGTGGGATATTGTTGGGTGTGGAGCCTGATTTTCTTCCTGATTCAGAGATCCTTGTTTTAGCTGGATGTATACCCCAGGAAAATTGTACACCCTTGCACGTGGGGGGGTGTGGGGGGGGGGGACTTTTCCCCCCCGACTAGGGGGTCCAGGGGCCAGCGGTCTCCCGGAGGGGGTTTCGGGGGCAGCGCCCCCGAAGCCAAAAATAGATGTAAAATTGCCTTGTAAAAGTATAGTAATTTCTAGTCAATTTGGGCCATTCATTAGGCGGATGATCTGAAGATAGAAGTTATGTTTAGTTTATGGTTTTTTGCCCTAGAAGGCAACCCCTCACTTTTATGAGGTTATTGTATTGTGGCTGCGTATGGGATGTGTATTCTCTGAGCGAGAAACAGAGAGGGAGACTGTGAGAGAGAACAGAAGGATATTACAGCGGATCTGCTGTAGGTTTTGTCTCTTCATTTTTCTAGATAATAGAAAGGAAGGACTGGCTATTCGGGGTGGACGTAGCCCAAACAGGGTGAACCACGTACATCTGTGTCTCTCTAGTTTTATGTGTTTTTTGTGCTTGTATTTTCCGCATATTTTATGTGTTGCATTGCTCTGTAATATTTAATTTTCTAACACCATTGGGCTCCCTGCCCAATCTGCAACCGTGAATCCACATAGCTTCACCTTATCCAACTGTCTGTACCATAATCCATATCCCGATGTGCATCTGAGATATCTCAATACATGCTTGCTTGCCTTCCAAAAGAGCTTGGTAGACTTAACCATAGCTTGTGAAAGCTGGTTAACAGCATAGCATATGTTGGGTCGTGTATTGACCAGATACATAAGCGACCCCACCAACTGTCGATAAATAGTGGCATCCACTACCTCTGCTGAAGTAGCATCCTCCTTCCTCCATCCACCAGGAAGAGGAGTATCAATAGGCTTGCAGCCATGCATGTTGAACTTATCCAGTATCTCCCGGGCATAATTTCCTTGAGAAACAAACAGTCCATCACTGCGCTGCCAAATTTCCAATCCCAAGAAAAAATGAAGGAGGCCCAAGTCCTTCATCTCAAACTCCTTTGCAAGATTAGCCTTGCATGAGTGTATCAATAGTTCATCACCTGTCAAAATCAAATCATCTACATAAAGTACAATGATCAGCAACTTAACCTCCACCACAATCTAGTATAGGTTCGGATCCGCCTCACTCTTGGAGAATCCAAGTCCGGTGAAATAACTATCTATCCGTGTGTACCAAGCACGAGGTGCTTGTTTCAACCCATACAACGCTCTCTTGAGCCTGCACAATGCGAATTGCTGCTGAAGATCTCAAAACCTTCGGGCTGCTCTATGTACACCTCCTTCTCAATCACCCCATTGAGGAATGCAGTCTTCACATCCATCTAATGAATGTGCCACCTCATCTGCATTGAGAGAGAAAGAATCGTCCGTATGGAAGAATACCTTGCGACAGGTGCAAAGGTTTCCTCGTAATCGATCCCCTCAATCTATGAGAAGCCTCGGGCAACAAATCTTGCCTTGTACTTCTCCACACTCCCATCAGCTGCTTGCTTCACTTTGTAGATCCATCTCGAACCCACCATTGATTTCCCTTTCGGCCTTGGGACAATCTCCCATGCACTATTTCTGACAATCGAATCATACTCTTCCACCATGGCATCTACCCATGCGGGATCCTCCACAGCTTCCTCGAAAGAGGATGGCTTTGTCACGATACACTTGCTCATAAGAGCCATGTATCCAATATACCGATCAGGTGACTGTCTCTATCTGCGTTATGATGTAGGTGCTCCTACAACCTTCTCTGCATCTTAGGCAGGTGGCTGACCTACGTAGTGCTTCTACCCTGCGGTGGTTGACACTTCACGCAGTGGGTCTCTTCCACTCCATGAACCTCCTCTTGTGGCTGATCCACATCTTGAGGCTCATCCTTAGGAACTAATAGCTCCTCATCTGCATGCAAGTGTGGCTCCCTCTCAAGCAAACACTTCATGGCTTTCTCCTCATGAAATTTGATATCCCGTCGCATAACAGTCTTCTGAATGTCTAGAAAATACACACGATAGTTGTGGGGTGTATCAGTGTACCCGAAAAAAATCCCAACCTCTACAGTCGGCTCCAAATTCTTCCTAGCATCCTTCGTCACATGAATGTAAACAGGTGAACCAAAAATCCTCAAATGGGAAATATCAGGCTGTTGGAAATGTTGTCATTGATGGCAAAGAAGGCAGCAGATGTAGAGACAGGCAAAGGACAACATTAGAAGACAGCAGGTAACATTTACAAAGAGCAGTGGAGGCAGAGGTCGAGCAGCAGAGGTAGAGGCAAAGGCAGCGAATACAGAGGAAGAGATGAAACGGTCGAGTAGTAGAGGCAGAGGCAGAGGCAGAGTCGTTATCAAACAGTGAAATGATCAGCGTTGAATTAACGTAAGAATGAAGCAGGCTTCATATATTGAAGCGTCGAAGAAATAAGAAATAAAACTTTTAACAAAGCTCACATGAATTTGTATATAATGAAGGCAGGACAGTCTTCATTGAAAAGGAACCCGAAAGGTTATATTACTACATATATTTGTGCCGGTCTTAAGTCTGATCCAAATACTTAATATAATATTAACGGAGAACATTATATGTAGTGTGGGACCCCCCCTACATAAAATTCCGAGAATCGTTACCCAAGCTGGAGGATACATAAACATAAATTCCGAGAATCATTACCCAAGCTGGAGGATACAATAAAGGCGGAAGTGGAAGCTTATATATATGCAGTGCATTACATATATTGCGCCTTATACACAAAGGTCCAAAGCATATATATATAAATTTATATGGAGTGCTTTATGGACAAGGGACCAAAGGTATAATACAAGGCATATGTATCATATTATTGAGCTCGAGATCAAAAGAAACAAAGGTAACAAAGCCTTATATGGTGGGACCCTTTCCCAATCGCATCGGAAAATTGACAGTAGAACAGGTTAACAATAGGTTGCAATTACGATTGGGTTTCAGACTCGATGGGTTTATAAACCACGATTGATATATGTCTGAGTTCCGGCAAAAAGTGTTACATCGCATCAGAGAAAAGTGTGGCAGCGAAGCATGAAAATAGAAGTTGCGATTGCGATTGAAGTTCTGGACCCGATATGGTTTAAACAACGATTCATATATGTTTGAGTTCCAGAGATTTGATAGCTAGTGGGACCCTCACCCAATCGCATCGGAGCATAATAATATTGGAACATGCAAATGCAAATTGTGGTTGCGATTGAGTTCCGGACTCGATGGGAGTATAAACTGTGAATTTATAGGTTTGAGTTCCGGTCTAATCGCATCGACACATTTAAATGAATAGTGGTCAATTGCATCGGAGTAAAAGCAGGACATCGGAACATACTACTGAGAGTTGCGATTGCGATTAATCGCATCAGAACTATCACAATCGGAAGTATTCAGAAGCGAGTCATCGCATCAGGAATAAGAAAAGTTCGGCAAGTGGGCCCGAGGTTTATAATTTTAATGGGTGTTGATGAAGTCTAAGGCTTACCGACTGTTTCGTAAACATTTGAACGAAGAACATAATGTATGTTGATATATATTATGATTGGAATGTGTTGGCAGAGTTAATAGCCAAAGAAAGACTTGAATGAATGCCTCCGATGATCAATGTGCCATAGAGTTGTTATAAGGATGTGTTTGGGTGTAAACCTAAAGTCAAGGATACCATATAACGTTGGGTCGGAACACGTATAATATATTGATATGTTATGTTCAAAGAAACACCATGAGCTATCATTATATTGATCCTAAATAAAGCTTATAGAGCCAAGGTCGGAGGTTAAGGTGTGCATTGGGTTATATTATAACCAAGATTGAGCCTGTTTGAAGAAAGGCATGCCTATTCAAAGCTGTAGCACAAAGGTAATACTGTGGGCCTGAGGACTTCAACTTAATTATAAGTTCTGATGAATGTGTTGGTCAAAGTTCATTGAGCGGAGTATAGCTGGCATGTGGGGTCCATCCAAAATATGAGACTAAGAACAACAGTTACATCACGACAGAGGATATAAGAGCAAGCAGAGTTGAAAGAGACATACACAGTCAAAGAAAAGACAAATGCGCAGCGATCCAAAAGGCTGAATGAGTGAGCTGGAGTTTTCATTGTAATTGAATGTAAATGATTTTAATTTATATTGTTGTGATGCATTGGCAAGTCTCCAGAAGAGAACAAATATCCCACTGTAATGTTAAATTGGTACCTACATTTATATTTTCTAAGTGAGATGGAAAAGAAATGAGAAGGTAGAAGACTAAGAGGTATGGCTATCCATTTCAAATTCCTTGAGGAATACAGAGAGTCACAGGAAAATATTTATAAATAATATAATCTTGACATGCACAGGGGGTTAGAGAGAGAAAAAATAGAGAATGCATAGTATAGAAGATTGAGGCAGAGAAGATAAGGAAGAGAAGAGCATAAAGAGATGTTACAGAACAGAGCTGATATCTGAGGTAAATTAGCAAACATTCTGTTTGATAAATTGAAGAAGTTGGAGCTTCCCTATCAAGTTGAAGCTTGATAGCTATCAGTTGTAGCTGACTGAGGTTGGAGCCTCCTGTAGGTTGGTGCCTGTAGAAAATTGAAGGGATTTGGAGCTTCCTTGCAAGTTTTAGCTTGCAGAATTGAGGTTGGTGCCTTCTGTAGGTCAGTGCCTGTAGAAAAACAGTGGTGAGAGGGAGTTGGAGCTTGCCTTTGCATCACAACAATAATAAGATGTGGTTTTCTCCCTTCATGGGTTTCCACTTATATCTGTTGTCTCTATTTGTATTGTCTATGTGTTGAGATGATTTACCAAATCTACTTAATGTTTGCTGCTCTCATAATAATTTTGATGTCACATTAATTTAATACTTGCTGCAACTTATTAAGACTGTTCATATACTAAGGTTGGTTATAAAAGTAAGCTGTAAATAAGTTGATGAAATTTTTTAAAAAGGCTCATGTATGTGTTAAACTGATTCACCCCCCCCTCTCAGTTTAACTAAGAATTCAACAATTGGTATCAGAGCAGGTTCCTTTTGCATCAGTTTAACAACTGAAAGGAGGTCCTAGATTCCCAGGATGACAAGTAAAGAAGGATGCTCAACCAATAAAGCCCCTTTTTTCACTGGTGTAAATTATGCCTTCTGGAAAATCAGAATGAGGACATACATACTGCCTCTAGGAATAGAAGTTTGGGCTGCTGTGGAATTAGGCTATGAGTCAAAGGAAATTGACTCAGAGAAAGAAACCAAACAAGATTTTGTAGCTAACACAAAAGCCATGAATGCCATCTTAAATGGATTGTTTGAGGCGGATTTAATCAAATTAATGCACAAAGACACTGCCAAAGAGATGTGGGATACCCTAGAGAATATCCATGAGGGAGACAAGAAGGTAAACACTGCCAAACCTCAAGTCTATAGAGCCTAGTTTGAGAACTTAAAAATGAATGATGATGAAGACATTGCCAGCTTCTTCCTAATGGTTGCAGAATTAGTAAATAACATGAAGGCTCTAGGAGAAACCATAAAAGAAGTTGTAATTGTACAAAAGATTCTAAGATCTCTTCCACCCAGTTTTAACCCCAAGGTATCTGCAATAGAAGAAACGGTTGATTGGGAAACCTTGACCATGAACCAGCTACTTGGAAATCTAACAGCATATGAGATGAGGCTTCCACAGAAGAAGCCAAGTACGAGGGAGGCGGCCTTTAAAACAGAAAAGAAGAAAGAAGAAAAGGAAGACATATGCTCTTTCTCGGATGAAGAAGAGGCTAAATTTGTCAAGAAACTGGATAGAGGCTCAGGTAAATACAAAGTTAAACGTCCCTTCAAATGCTTTAACTATGGAAGAATTGGACACTATGCTGCTAAGTGTCCTCACAAGAAAGTAAGGAATCAGGCTCAAGAATCAGAGAAAAATGCATCAAAAAATTGGTAGGAAGGAAAGAAGTTCAACAAAAAATCCTTCTATGCTCAACAAGACAGCAGTGCATCTGAAGACTTAGATGAAACTTCAAGTGAAGAAGGAACCTCTGAATTTTTATTGATGGCCATAGAATAACTTGAAGGTCTCCTGCTAGAAGATGAAGAAGAAGAAGGTGAAGTCAACCTTGAGGGGGAGCTAAGAAGTTCTCTGGAAGAGATTGATAGACTCACGCTGAAATGCAAAAAAAAAAGAACATTATCCTCAAGTATGTATGAGAAGAATAGAATTCAGAAGTCCTTATGCAGCTAAATATAAAGCTTGAAGAAGCCAAGAATATAGAGGACATGTTACTTAAGCAAATCAAGGAGAAAACTCAGGAACAAGAGAAGTTGGAAGAAGAAGTAGTATGTCTCAGGAAGAAATTAGAAAATTCTCAAAGGAAAGTGGCTATAAATTCTTCTCAAACAAAAAGCTCTAGTAAGTTGAATGAAATTCTGGTTGCTCAAAGATCTCCTATGATAAAAACTGGAATAGGCTATGAAGGAGAATCAAGTAAAAGCAAAGAAAAGGAAAACAGAGAGATTATTTTTGTAAAAGAAAAGAAGGATGATGAAGCAGCTCAAATAATTCCTACAAAAGAAGAACATTGTAAGGAGGGAGACATAACCTAGAAAAATCCTCTAATAACAAAGAATGAAAGAAATACTCAAACAACATAAACAGATTCATATACCCTTGAGTATGTCAAATTTGGAAGCCATCAAAGGAGATTCTTCCCTCCTATGAAAAATGCCACCTGTTATGTCTACCACAAGCTGGGACACATTGCTGCATACTGTCATGCAAGGAGGAGTGGTTCAAACCAGCAAAAGATGCAAACAGTGAAGAGACTGTCTCAAGCAAACAAATGGAGAAGACAACCTTACATCAGGTATGCAAATAATTTCTATGGTTACTGTTTTTATTGTAAGGAATTTTGCCATAAAATTATTGAATGTAGAAAGTATGGACAAATATTGATGTTCAACACCTCAAGGAGGTTTATGAATCAAAGAAATTTTGTTCATACTCACAATTCTGCAAAAAATATGATCAAATGCTGTGTATGCAATCAACTTGGACATATTCCTTCCAAATGTCCTCTAAAAGGATGTGATTCATCATCTCACAAAATATACCAAACAAAAGGATGCTTCTAGTGGAAAAAGAAGGTGAATAAGTGTGACCTGGCTCTCACTGCTCAAGATCTGAAAATCCAATGGTATCTGGACAATGGCTGCTCAAAACATATGACTGGAGACAGGAGAAAATTTATAACTTTTGATGAAAAGAAAACTGGTAATGTTACTTTTGGCAATGATAAATCAGGAAAAATCAAGGGAAAGGGCTTAGTCAGCTTAGATAATGGCAGAGGTAAGGCCCAAGATGTACTATTTGTAGATGGGCTGAAAGAAAATTTGCTGAGTGTCAGTCAAATGTGTGATAAAGACTGTGAAGTCAGATCAAGCACCACGGGTAAGACTCTGCTCAAAGGTGTTCGAATAGAGAGCAATGTTTACATCGTGAAAGAGGAAGATGAAGCATGCCATCTTATCAAACTTGAGGAGTCATGGTTATGGCATAGGATATTGGGACATCTCAGCTTCGATCATATCATTAGACTGAGCAAGAAGAAAGAGGTCAGAGACATGCCAGAAATAAAAAGGCCTTCTAATACCATATGCAAATCTTGTCAATTGGGTAAAAAGACCCACACATCCTTTAAGGCCAAAGATGAGTTATCAACAAGAAGACCACTCCATCTTGTGCACATGGATCTGTGTGGACCTGCAAGAACTAAAACACCAAGTGGAGAATCCTACTTCATGCTGATAATAGATGATTTCTCCAGAATGACATGGGTTGCATTTCTCAAGAACAAATCGGAAGCTCTAGACAAATTCAAAATATTCAAAGCATTAGCAAAAAATCAGACAGGATGCAAGCTAAAATGCATCAAATCAGACATAGGAGGTGAATTCACAGATTATGACTTTGCAGATCTATGCAATGAATATGGCATAAAACAACAATTTACTATTGCAGGGACACCTTAGCAGAATGGAGTAGCAGAGAGACAAAACAGATTTGTTCAACAAATTGCCAGAGCCATGATGCAAGAGAGTAATATTCCTCAAACCTTCTAGGCAGAAGCAGTACACACAGTGGTGCATATCCTTAATAAAGCTCACTTAAGGCCAAGCAGTGACAAGACTCCCTATGAACTATGGCATGGAAAGCCAGCTTTAATCAAACATTTTAGAATTTTTGGAAGCAAGTATTATATAAAGAATAATGATGAAAATATTGGGAAATTTGATGCAAGAGAAGATGAAGGGATTTTTCTAGGATATGCTTCCAAAAGTAAACGGTACAGGTGCTACAACAAGACTCTTCGAAAAATAGTAGAAAGTATTGATGTGAGATTTGATGAAGAACTTCCGAACAATACAAGAAATACAGACTGCTACAGTCCATCAGACAACCATGAAGAAGAAAACCAAAATGATGATGAAACAAGCAAGACAACAGAAGATGCAGAGCTGAGCTCAAAAGCCCCCTCAAGATACACTCAGAAGAATCATCTTGAAGATCAGATCATAGGAGACAAGAAAGTAGGGGTCCAAACAATAAAGAAGCTAACTGAACAGATAGAAGAGGTGAACATAGCCATGTTATCACAAATAGAGTCAAAGAGATTTGAAGAAGCCAACAAGGACAAGTATTGGGTGAATGCTATGAATGAAGAATTAGACCAAATTGAGAAAAATAATACTTGGGAACTAGTTCCTAGACCCACTGGGAAAAATGTCATAGGCTCAAAATGGGTATTCAAAAATAAAATGAATGAGGAAGGACAGGTAATCAGGAATAAAGCCAAACTTGTCTGCAAAGGATATTCACAAATCGAAGGACTTGATTTCGATGAAACATTTGCCCCTGTAGCCATAATGGAAGCCATTAGAATGTTTCTGGCCTTTGCATGCTATCAAGACTTCAAGGTATATCAAATGGATGTAAAATCTGCCTTTCTAAATGGAGATCTAGAAGAAGAAGTCTACATGGAACAACCGGAAGGTTTCTCTTTAACAGACAAAGAAGACTATGTGTGCAGACTGAAGAAGGCTCTATATGGACTGAAACAGGCTCCTCGTGCTTGGTACTCAAGACTGGATAAATATTTTCAAAAACAAGGCTTTAAGAGAGGTGGAGTAGACATCAATATATACATAAAAGCCCATGAAAATTAACTCCTGATTGTTGTAGTATATGTTGATGACATTATGTTTTGAAGCAACATATATGAACTAGCAAAAGGGTTTGCTGAGAAGATGAAATCAGAGTTTGAGATGTCCATGATTGGAGAACTCAGTTTCTACTTAGGACTTCAAATTCAGCAAAATAACACAGGCACATTCATCTCACAGGAAAAATACTTAAAAGAAATGTTGAAAAAGTTCAAAATGGAGGACTGCAAACCTATGTCAACTCCCATGATCACGGGATGCAATTTGTGTGATGATGATGGATCTGCTGATATAGATCAAAAACTCTACAGATCCATGATAGGAAGTCTGCTGTATCTGACAGCATCAAGACCAAACATCATGCTAGTAGTAGGACTAGTGGCTAGATATCAAGCAGCACCTAAACAAAACCACCTTCTGGCAGTCAAAAGAATATTTAGATATCTACAAGGAACAACACAGTATGGACTTTGGTATCCTAAAGGCAAAAGATTCACCTTGATAGCATACACAGATGCAGATTGGGCCAGCTGTGTGGATGATAGGAAAAGCACAAGTGGAGGTGCATTCTATTTAAGAGAAAGTTTGGTGGCATGGCTAAGCAAGAAACAAACATCTATCTCTCTGTCTACAGCAGAAGCAAAATATATAGCAACAACAACATGTTGTACACAAGTCATGTGGATGAAGAAAACCCTCCAAGACATGAAGGTAAGCATTGATGAACCTATCTCAATCAAATGTGATAATACAAGTGCTATAAGTATATCTAAAAATCCTGTGCTTCACTCAAAAACCAAAAATATCCCAATCAAGTATCATTTTGCGTTAGCTACAAAATCTTGTTTGGTTTCTTTCTCTGAGTCAGTTTCCTTTGGGGCATATCCTAATTCCACAGCAGCCCAAACTTCTATTCCTAGAGACATTATGTATGTCCTCATTCTGATTTTCTAGAAGGCATAATTTACACCAGTGAAAAAAGGGGCTTTATTGGTTGAGCATATATTGTGTGCGTTACATATATTGCGCCCTATACACAAAGGTCCAAAGCATATATATATAAATTTATATGGAGCTCTTTATGGACAAGGGACCAAAGGTATAATACAAGGCATATGTATCATATTATTGAGCTCGAGATCAAAAGAACCAAAGGTAACAAAGCCTTATATGGTGGGATCCTTTCCCAATCGCATCGGAAAATTGACAGCGGAACAGGTTAACAACAAGTTTCAATTGCGATTGGGTTCCGGACCCGATGGGTTTATAAGCCATGATTGATATATGTTTGAGTTTCGGCAAACAGTGTTACATTGCATTGGAGAAAAGTGTGGCAGCGAAGCATGACAATAGAAGTTGTGATTGCGATTGAAGTTCCGAACCCGATATGGTTTAAACAACGATTCATATATGTTTGAGTTTCGGAGATTTGATAGCTAGTGGGACCCTCACCCAATCACATCAGAGCATTGGAGCATAAGAATATCGGAACATGCAAATGCAATTGGGATTGCGATTGAGTTCTGGACCCGATGGGCGTATAAACTGTGACTTTATAGGTTTGAGTTCTGGTCTAATCGCATCGGCACATTTAAATGAACAGTGGTCAATCACATCGGAGTAAAAGCAGGACATCGGAACATACTATTGAGAGCTGCGATTGCGATTAATCGCATCAAAACTATCACAATCGGAAGTATTCAGAAGCGAGTCATCGCATCGGGAATAAGAAAAGTTTGGCAAGTGGGCCTGAGGTTTATAATTTTAATGGGTGTTGATGAAGTCTAAGGCTTACTGACTATTTCGTAAACATTCGAACGAAGAACGTAATGTATGTTGATATATATTATGATTGGAATGTGTTGGCAGAGTTGATAACCAAAGAAAGACTTGAATGAATGCCTCCGATGATCAATGTGCCATAGATTTGTTATAAGGATGTGTTTGGGTGTAAACCTAAAGTCAAGGATACCATATAGCGTTGGGTCGGAACACGTATAATATATTGATATGTTACGTTGAAAGAAACACCATGAGATATCATTATATTGATCCTAAATAAAGCTTATAGAAGCCAAGGTCGGAGGTTAAGGTGTGCATTGGGTTATATTATAACCAAGATTGAGCTTGTTTGAAGAAAGGCATGCCTATTCAAAGCTGTAGCACAAAGGTAATACTGTGGGCCCGAGGACTTAAACTTAATTATAAGTGCTGATGAATGTGTTGGTCAAACTTCATTGAGCGGAGTATAGCTGGCATGTGGGGTCCATCCAAAAGATGAGACTAAGAACAATAGTTACACCACGACAGAGGATAGAAGAGCAAGCAGAGTTGAAAAAGACAGACACAGTCAAAGAAAAGACAAATGCACAGTGATCCAAAAGGCTGAATGAGTGAGCTGGAGTTTTCATTGTAATTGAATGTAAATGATTTTAATTTATATTGTTGTGATGCATTGGCAAGTCTCCGGAAGAGAACAAATATCCCACTCTAATGTTAAATTGGTACCTACAATTATATTTTATGAGTGAGCTGGAAAAGAAATGAGAAGGTAGAAGACTAAGAGGTATGGCTATCCATTTCGAATTCCTTGAGGAATACAGACAGTCACAAGAAAATATTTATAAATAATATAATCTTGACATGCACAGGGGGTTAGAGAGAGAAAAAATAGAGAATGCAGAGTATAGAAGATTGAGGCAGAGAAGATAAGGAAGAGAAGAGCATAAAGAGATGCTACAGAACAAAGCTGATATCTGAGGTAAATCAACAAACATTCCGTTTGATAAATTGAGGAAGTTGGAGCTTCCCTATCAAGTTGAAGCTTGATAGTTGTCAGTTGTAGCTGACTGAGGTTGGAGCCTCCTGTAGGTTGGTGCCTGTAGAAAATTGAAGGGAGTTGGAGCTTCCTTGCAAGTTGTAGCTTGCAGAATTGAGGTTGGTGCCTCCTGTAGGTCAGTGCCTGCAGAAAAACAGTGGTGAGAGGGAATTAGAGCTTGCATTTGCATCACAACAATAATAAGATGTGATTTTCTTCGTTTATGGGTTTCCACTTATATCTGCTGTCTCTATCTGTATTGTCTATGTGCTGAGATGATTTACCAAATCTGCTTAATGTTTGTTGCTCTCATAATAAGTTTGATGTCACATTAATTTAATACTTGCTGCAACTTATTAATACTGTTCATATACTAAGGTTGGTTATAAAATTAAGCTGTAAATAAGCTGATGAAAAATTTAAAAAAGGCTCATGTATGTGTTAAACTGATTCACCCCCCCCCCCCCCCTCTCAGTTTAACTAAGAATTCAACACATGCTTCTTACCAGAAAACGCCTCCTCGGGTGTACTCATGCCAAGTATCCTGTGAGGACAACAATTTTTCACATAAACCGCAGTATTGCATGCCTCAGCCCACAAGTGTATGGGAAGGCCCTGATCATGCAACATCGCCCGTGCAGCACCCACGATCGTTCTGTTCTTTCGCTCCACAACCCCATTCTACTGTGGGTTATGAGGTGCTATGAGCTCTCTTCGAATTATTTCTGCGCTACAAAAGTCCTTGAACTCACCAGAGATGAATTCACCACCATTGTCGCTCCTAAGAGCCTTCACCTGCTTCCTCGATTCTTTCTCAACCAGTGCCTTGAACTCACAGAACTTTGAGTATGTCTCGCTCTTCTTCTGCGTAAAGAAGATCCAGCACTTACGAGAAAAATCATCAACAAATATCACATAGTACCTGTGCTTTTCTGTCGAAGCTACTGAGAAAGGTCCACACATGTCTGTGTGAATTCTCTCAATGATCATTGTGGCGCGACTATCCTTCTCATGAAAGGTGGCTTTCACAAATTTTCCCAAAGTACATCCCTTGCACTGATCTGACTGCGCAAGTGTACCTTTGGGAATCCTGGTAGAAATCTGCTACAAAATTTTCAAAGCTCCATGGTGAAGGTGGCCCAATATCCCGTGCCACAGCTCGCCATCATCCCGGCTCACCACTCCTTCTACCTTGCCTACCATTGCTACGCAGCCATCTACCTGCAACTGATAAAGGTTCTTAACTTGAACCCCTATCCTTTGGGTTTCACCAGTTGCCTTATTGCGCAGGAAATCCTTTCCCTCGCTAAAGACAACATCATATCCCTTGTCTTCTAACATGGCCACTGAGATCAGATTCTTCTTCAATCCTGGAACATGCATCACTTCCTTCAATACAAAGGGTTTACCAGACTCCCTCTCAAAGGAAATGGTACCGATACGGAAATCGCCTTGTATCCTTAGTGGGCCAGGTTCTCGATGTGCACTCCAAGATCTTCTCATCCGGATACGGTAAACAAATCTTTGTCTGCGAATCGCCTTAGAAAGATGCACCCTTGTCGAGAAACCACACTAAACCCATCACACTTGAGACCAAGCATGAGATCAGCGAAAAATCTAGCTCAAACTACGAGGCTAAGGCCTCTCCCGCTGCAGATCCAACAACTTGCTTATTGTTCTTCTTCTGCTGACAATTTGTGGCATAATGTCCGTGCTGGTGACAGTGAAAACACTTCACCTTAGACATGTCCTACTTCTTTCCTTTCGCACCGGAATGAGAAGCTTTCTTTCTCTTCCCCTTCTTTGCTTTGGCAGCCAAAGCACATTTTTCTTCATCAGATGCCTTTGATGAAGATCCGTCCACAGTACAGATCCGACCAAAGTCGCTCCCATCACGGAAATTTCTCCGGAACCATTGACGGAATGCGATAGGAATGCCAACTCTTCGGAAGCCCAAGGAGAGCCAGCTCACCAAGTCCTTTTCATCAACATTAACCCCCACACTTCCCATCTCATCCACACGTGGATGAACTTCGTGAGTACTTGGGCATCATCGCCTTTCTCCATTTTATGTTCTGAGTTTATCCTTGAGTGCCAACTTCCTGCGGTCGCTCTTGCTTTGAAATAAATGCGGCAAAGCTTCACGTTTCGAAATGGAGAAGCTTTACCATGAAGGCTAGACACTATGTGATCCTTCACACCTTCCAACAGAATCCTTCGACATTTTGTTGTCTTCTTTTGCCATGCGTCAAGTGCGGCAGCATCGCTAGAAGTAGGTTTTGGAATTTCTGCATCTATGAACTCCTTCAACCCATTATCCTCCAGCACCACCTCCATCCTGTCCTTCCATGCAATATAATTTGAGCTGCCCTCAAGGGCATACTCCAATCGCAATCCGTTGAAAGACATCTCAACTTCGACACCAAAAAAACACTACTGCAAATTCGAATTCCACCAGCACAAAACTCAACCGCTTCAATGTTTTGCAATTGCTCCAATGATCAATATCGCTCTGATACCATGTAGAAATTTGAATAACTGATATATTATTCACTGAGATTCTCCTGATCACACACTATTTTAACTTCATGCACAATACAAAATCTCTTCCACCATTGATCATTAATTGCGGAAATAAAAACAATCGCATGCGCACATTAAAACCATAAACGATCACACATATGAACACAGTATTTTATGGGAAAGCTTAAAGTTGAAAACCCCCAACTATATGTATATTATATGTCATAGATATCATGTAAAAATCATCATACAAAGCTCCTCACAAGCTCTCAGTACAATCTCCAATTGCTACACACTAATCAAGCTAGATCTAGCAAATCACATGCTCCAATCTCTGCCACCTGATAGTCTGCCTCTACTGCGCAATCACTGCTGAAGAATGGTTCTTAATTAACTTCTAACCACCTGGCTTGTACTACGCAATCTTCATTGGCATCTCCAATCACTGGTCGTTGCAAATCATGCAACAGTATAGTAACAACTGATAGTCACACTGCTCTTTCACCTACCTCTTCACTGGTCTCCACTGAAACTGTCCATGGACTGAAGTTAACTGATGTATTATTTAGTTGATTAATGAGTTTATAATTAGTGAATTAATTAATAATTAATTCACACCACTCTCACTAGTGTATCAATCAGTTAGACTAGATACAACTAGCTCAACTATGTTTAACTCAGTTAAACTGAACACAACTCCATTAACTTCCTCAATCAAGTCCACCAAACTCTCTCACATGAGTTCTAACTGAATTATCCATGCAATAGATCCACTTAACCCTCAGGAATAGCGTAATTTCTTCTGTCAGCTCCTGTGCCACATCTGTGCACTTAACTGAAGTGCTCCAAGAGAATAAGATAATGTTTATAGTCCAAATATTATTAAGAGCTAATAATATTCAACATATCTATTTTTAGACTGGCAATCTAAAAATAGATTCTGCCCAATATGTATAAAAATAGAAGTCCATCTATTTTTCCAAATTTACCAACCATCCACAAATAGCATCCTACAACTCATAGAATATGATCGACATGTCTAAAAATAAACATAGTCTAAAAATAGACTTTGCGCCAAAAATAGCCTGCGGGCCCACTTAGTGAAGGCGACTTCTTTCCACTAAGCTCATCATCTTGTTGCAATCTCAACAGTATTCAATATCTTGTTTTAGTACATTATATTATCATATTGAATCCCAATGTTAAAGTTTAAACATGGCATCAGAGTGCCAAAATCACAATAAGAAGAGGAGAACAAAGTTTGTTTTGATCAAGTTCGAATTTTCACATTCATTCTTCGGTATCCAGAAACATATCAAGATATATTTCAATGGATTGACACTCGAATATGAACTCGAGGGAAATTTGAATTATATTACATGGAAGGACAGGATGGAGGTGATTCTTGAGGACAACAGACTAAATGCTTTCATAGATTCTAATGTCTCGAAACCCACAACAACAGATGCTCAAATTCTTGATGCGTGGAAGAAGAATGTATTAAAGGCGAGGGGGATATTGTTAGAGGGAGTTTGAGATAATATTGTCTCGAGTCTCGACGCGAAGGAGATTCCATATGTGATGTGGAAGGCCTTGACATATTTGTATCAAAAGAGTAGTGACCATAGGAAGCTAACGCTGAAATACAAGCTCAGGAAGATCAAAACAGAGAATGGAAACACGGTCCAAAAATACTTAACAAAGTTTACTTAGTTTCGAGATGAGCTTGGAAGCGTTGGGATTATTTTTGCCTCAAATGATTTAGTGGGCATAGCTCTTCTAGGCCTTCCCAAGAGCTGGCATAGCTACCAGGACTCTGTTAATGGGAGGGAGAATCTGAAAGATTGGGAACGATCATGGTTCGATTTGACAGAAGAAGAAATTCGGCGGAACACCAGAGATGGATCCTCATCAAAGACCAATGATAAGGAGAACTGTTCCTTGGATGGCAAGGTGAAGAAATGAAAATGGAAGGCATCTCATTCCAGATTTGAGACTGGAAAGGCGGGAAAGAAGCGAGACTTGTCAAAGGTGAAATGTTTCAACTGTCATGAGAATGGACACCATGCCACAAATTGTCCACAAAATAATAACAACAAGAAGGCCTCGTCACGAGCAATAAGTGAATAATTGGCTTCACAGTTTGAGTTGGAATTCACCCTCATTGCATGCATGGTGTCATCAGTGATGGGATTTGTGTACTACTTGGATAATGGAGCTTCATTCCACATGACTGATAACAAATAATTCTTCAGTATCTTGGAGGAGAAGGATCTCCAGATGCACATCGAGATGGGTGATGACGGGAGGTATAACGTTACCAGTATTGGTATAGTTACCTTCAAAAGAGAGTCAGGTAAACCCCTGATACTAAAATATGTCATACATGTACTTGGTTTAAAAAATAGTTTGGTTTCTGTTGCTATGTTGGAATATTGTGGATATGATGTGATTTTCAGTGAAGGAAAGGTGTTCCTTTGTCACAAAGCCACAGGACAGGTGAAAAATATTGGGGTTCGAGTGAAGAATCTCTACAAACTTGATGTAGATGACAACGCATCATTGAGAGGTAAATAAGAGGAGGTGGAGAGCCAAGACATCGGTGAGTTATGGCATAGGAGGTTGGGCCACCTACACCACAGTGATTTGAGGATCATGCAACATATTTCTACAGGACTTCCAAAGGGTGCACTTGCGTAGAGAGACACATGTAAAGGGTGTACATTTGGGAAGTATACAAAGGCCACATTTCATGATAAGGAAATACGGGTAGTGGAAATCCTTGAGAGAGTTCACACAGATTTGTGTGGACCGTTCTCAATAAATTCCACAACAAATCATAGGTATTATGTGATTTTAGTTGATTATTTTTCAAGAAAGTGTTGGATTTTATTCATGCAGAAGAAATATCAGACGTTCTCCAATTTTTGTGAGTTCAAGGCACTTTTTGAGAAAGATATAGGGAAGAAGGTGAAGGCTCTGAGGATCAAAAATGGTGGGGAATACATCTCTAAAGAATTCAAGAACTTTTGTGCCTCAGAAGGAATTTGAAGAGAATTTTTTACACCTCATAACCCACAACATAATGGGGTTGCATAAAGAAAGAACAGAGCTATTGTGGGAGCAACACAAGCTTTGTTGCATGATCAGGGCCTACCATTTCATTGTGGGTGGAAGCATGAAATACAACAATATTTGTGCAGAACAGAAGTCCTCATCAGATACTCAGATGAGTACACCAGAGGAGGATTTTTCAGGTAAGAGACCAGAAGTGTTGTATTTTAAATTTTTTTGTTCATATGTTTATTTACATGTGACCAAATATGCCAGGAAGAAGTTAGATCCAACAATAGAGTTGGGGATATTTTTGGGGTACACTGATACACCTCACAACTATCGGGTGTACTTTCCATCACATAGGATGACAGTGGTCAGAAGAGATGTGAAATTTGATGAAGACAAAGCCATGTGATTGTCCCTTGAGAGGGATCTTGAGTTGCATGCAGTTGAGGAGCACTTGGATCCAAAGGATGAAACTCAGGATGTGGAGAAGCCACAAGCAGAGGAACATAGAGTGGTATAAACCACTCATTCAGAGCCATCCATCAGATATTAAAGGAATCGCACTAGAGAGGCTGACATATTATTGCTAGATATGAGAGATAATGTGGGAGCACCCAAATCACAGCGCAGGAAGAGAAGGTCCCTAGAATGATACACTGGATACATGGCTCTTATGAGCAGAGGTATTGAGATAGAACCATCCAATTTTGAGGAATAAGTGTAGTGTCTAGTGTGGGTTGATGCCATGGTTGAGGAGTATGACTCCACCATCAGAAATAGTGCATGGGAAGTTATCCCAAGACCAGTGGAGAAGTCATTTTTAGGATCCAGATGGGTCTACAAGGTGAAGTAGGCAACATATGGGAGTGTGGAGAAACACACAACTATATTTGTGGCCAGCGGGCTATCTCAGGTGGAGGGGAATGGCCATGATGAGACTTTTTCACCAGTCACAAGGTACTCATCTATTAGATCCGTCCTTGCACTCTTAGCACAGATGGGATGGTAGATACATCGAATGGATTTAAAGACAACATTTCTCAAAGGATTTTTTGAGGAAGAAGTGTAGATTGAGCAGCCAGAAGGTTTTGAGACCTTAGACATGGAGTCACATGTGTGTATACTCAAGAGAGAATTGTATGGGATGAAGCAAGCACCTCATGCTTGGTACACTAGGATTGACAATTATTTCACCAAGTTTGGCTTCACCAAGGGTGAAGCGGATGCAAACCTATATCATATTGTGGTTTATGTAAGCTTTTGATTGTTCTACTTTATGTCGATGATATGATACTCATAGATGATGAGCAACTCATAAAGTCTTGTAAATATGATCTTGCAAGATAATTTGAGATGAAGGACATGGGGCTCTTGCACTATTTCCTTAGATTGGAAATATGGAAAAGAGATGGGGAGCTATTTGTATCTCAGGGCAAGTATGCCAAGGATATTTTGAGGAAGTTCCACATGGAGGGAAACAAACCCATGGACACTCCTCTTGTAGGAAACCAGAGGAAGGAGGATGCTACTTCGGGTGAAGTAGTGGATGCTATTGTTTACAGGAAGCTTGTGGGCTCACTCATGTATTTGGTGAACACACGACCCGACATATGCTATGCGGTTAACCAACTGAGCCAAGTTATGGTTAAGCCGACCAAGATCTTTTGGGAGGCAGGAAAGCATGTGTTGAGATATCTTAGAGGCACTACAAAGTATGGATTATGGTATAGGTAGACAGAGTGAGTGAATCTTCAAGGCTTCACCGATGCAGATTGGGCAGGGATTCCATCTAATTGGAAGAGCACATGAGGAGGCATCTTCAGCATAGGATCAAAAACAATTTCTTTGTACAACAAAAAATAGAGATTAGTTGCACTCAATTTAGTAGAGGCAGAGTACATGGTGGCCAGTCAGGAAACATGTGAGGCCATATGGATGAGGAAGATACTTGTTGGTTTGTTTGGTCAATAGATGGATCCAACAATGATACATTGTGATAACCAAAGTTGCATCAAACTCTCGTTTAATCTAGTATTCCATGAGAGGTCCAAGCATATTGATATCACGTATCACCATCTCAAAGATTGTGTTCAGAGTAGGATTATGTAATTAGAGTACATTCCCACAGAGGAGAAGGATTCATACATCTTGACGAAGGCATTTTCAAGAAGCAAATTAAAATTCCATAGCGACAGGATCGAGGTAGCATATAATCCATTTCTTGTTGAGAAGGAGTGTTGAAATGGCACCAAGAAATGGCACCCCAAATTGGGGCTTTTGATTTAATTTTCCCTTAATTAAATTGGAAGAGAAATTGTAATTTCATCTCATGAAAACTTGTATTAGTTGACTAAGTCAGAATGGATGAGTTAGCTTAGGAAATTCGAGTTGAGGGTCTAAGAGGATGCATGTAGATTTCTCCCATGATTTAAGGGGGTCTAGTTACAATTATTTGTGAGTTGTGATTAGTTAACTCAAGAAATTGAGTTAAAATCAATTTAACTAGTTCTAACTGAGTGATGAGCTAGTGAGACGTCAAGTGAATTAAATTTGATTTAATTCACAAGTAGTGATCAATCAGTTAACTGATAATTCACTATAAATATTTGTTGCATGTTAGTTCTAAGGAATTTCCAATTGAGACTGAGGTTAAAGGGATGATAATTATCATTTGTATAATTAGAAAATTGTACAGGTCAATTATATAGTCAGATGGAGGCCTATGAAGGATTGCACAACCAAACCAAAGGATTTTCCTATTTAATAGGGATTTAATTCTTCAAGGAATGCATGAGCAAGGCAAGTTGAGCAGAGGTAGAGAATTGGCTAAGCATTTTTTCGATTTTTCCTAGATCAATGTGAGACAGTTGGCAGAGTGTAGGAATTTCTCTTGAGAAAGAAAGCATTGTATTGTTTCATGATCCTTGAATTTATACAATATACAGATAATGAGGTTTTAGGTAGTGTTCTTTCCCCAGATACATCTTGTGTTGTGTGATTGATAATATATTTCTCTTACTTGTTATGTTATTGTGTGATCATGCTTTGTTTCAAAAATTTTAGAAGGATTCAATATCTTGTTTTAGTACATTATACAATCAGATTGAATCTCATTGTTATATTTTCTACAATTTCTATTAGATTAAAAAAATTGGAACAAATTCTATTAATCAAAATTTATGTGTATACATTTTGGTCTTCCTCCTTTCTCCTTGGCCCGATTACACAATGATGACCTTCCCTATCATCCTAGTCATCCTCATCCCAATGACCTATCCTTTCTCCCTCACTCCTTTATAATGAAAAATAAACAATTTTATCTACAATACATAAGTCACTTGAAAAATATAAAGCTAAAATCAATTTTGGAAAAATATGTAAAAGACAAAAATCTAGAAAAAACACTAAAAGTGTCTCAATAAAAAAAAAAATATAGAAAATAAAATCCAATTTTGAGGCCTCATATGAAGGAACTTTAGCCCCGAAAAAATATCAATACGCTAATTACATGCATTATTCTCCTCTGGTTGAAAAGAATGTAGCTCCTGCAAGTTGTTGTCCTCAAACTTATACCGTTTATTTTATAGCCACCCAAAGATATATCACCAATAACTACATTCCAAGGCTAGTAGCAACCTAAAGTGTTGCAATTCCACAAGAAACTAAACCAATAGCTCCATTTTTATTAGTATCCCTTGTTGCCAATAGAATTGTTAGGGCTAATATTTGGGAAACAATTTTCCACTTTCCCAAGTTGTCATTAGAGAAATTTTGAGGTCTAAAATGGGTCTGGAAAAAAAAATGTATAACCAAAATCAAATTTATAAGAATCAATAGGATTCAATATGATTATGTCAACCATGTGGGGTGATTCACCATTTTTGGAGTAAAAAATTAAAATGATTAAAAAATAAAAAACAAAAAAACTACTTTTTCAACTCGTATTTTCAATTTATCTCCCTACGGTTTTACTCAAATTTTGATTGGGAGCACTCGTTGGATGCATAATTTATTCCTCATATAATTAGTACCCATGTTTCATACTTTCGATGGAACCTACTACATGAAAAAAAGAGAAATACATGAAAAAACATGATTGCAATCATGATTCTTCATGTATTTTTCATTTTTCATGTAGTAGGGTGCATCGAAAGTATGCAACATGGGTACTCATTGGATGAGGAATTAAATTCTGCATCCAACACGTGCTCTTTATCAAAATTTAAGTAACTGTAGGGAGATAAGTTGAAAATTAGCTTTTTCTTTTTCCCTCTAAAATTTGATGATAAAATCTAATCTTATTTTATTATTTCAACTATTATTTTATAAAATTCCTTAGGAGGCCCATTTTAGACCTCAAAATTTCTCTAATGTAACCATAACTTCCTCACATAAATCACCACCCTAAGAAGCAACTCACTCTCAGATTGCTGACATTGTTATCTCTCGACTAATTAAAGCAATGACAGACACATGCCATAACCATAGAGCTTCACCAAAGAGGAAATATCTGGAGTTTTGGTACACTAACACTAAACTGGTTATAACTATAATATTATTAGCCATAGGGTGCAATAATTCTCCAAAAATATATCCCGATCCCATTTCACAGGCAATATAACCATCCAATCAATTGGTGGCACATCTGCCACAAAGATACTTGTTGTATCCATAGTTACCAACCAACCAATAAAATAGAACATTCCAATCAGAAGTGGAACTACAACAACTCGCCCTAGTGTCAACAAATTCGAAAATGTAATAAAATTTGGTATGGAAGAAATCATATTGTGTTTATCACCATTATCCTCTACCTTGAGCTTCTCATATGCCATATTAGAGACAATTACCCATTTGTTATTCCCACTTTTGGGAATCCAAACCTTGTCATTGCAATTCTACCCTAAAGCATTTGTTTTAACTTGACTTCTCCTTAAATACATAATAGGTATGGAACCAATGCATACACCCTTTACAAGAATCATTATCATCATCGTGACACAAAACATGAACTCCTTTTACAGGGAATTCATTACAAGCATTGTTGGCTCATTTGTTTTGCAACCACTATGAGAACTCCATGAGAAAACCATTGTATTATTTTCTTCCTTCCTTGAATTATTCTTCTTCATATTGTTCAATTCATTCCTCAACCTTCCATTTTCTAGGGAGGAATATCTTAGTGCTCCTTAATATTACCTCGTTCCTAGCCTAGAAAATGACACTTTGTTTCCATACTTCTATCATAAAATTTCTTCTTGTCACCCTACTTGGAAGTCAGATCTTTATTATTTTTCCACTTCCATCCTTGGGTATTTATATTTTTATCAAACTTTTCTGGTAACTCCCCACCATTTGTAGGTACATATCCATCAAAATATTGTTGAATATCCAGAGCTCCCTTGTCATCTTGATTTCGTTATTGCTAGAAACTGTAGATGTAGATGAGGAAAGAATATCTGCCAAGGAATTCATTAGGCACGATTCCATTAGTGTCAAGTGTATAATTCTATATATCTTCACCACTGAGAAATGTTTCTATCACAATAGAGAGGTCATAAACCAAAGATTCAATCGATGGACTCAAGGAAATATTTTCTGCTTCTCCTCTCGGCACCATTAACACATACCATAATCTTGTTACCTTCATTTCCTTAACAAATTGTATTTCAAACATCATGTTCTTATCTTTCCCTTCATCCTTAAGGGGTAGTAAGATAACTTTAGATCCATGCTTTAAAAATGTATATGTATTTTTCTCACCATCATGCATGAATTTTCTATCATATTGCCATAGACTCCCCCAAAACATATGGCATGCATCCATCGGGATGACATCACACCATATTCCATCTTTGTAATTCTTGCCTATAGAAAACTTGACCAAACACCTTTTTTCAATAGTGACTTCATCTCCATTTTAACCCATGAAATTCGGTAAGGATGGGGATATTTATCATAAAATATGCTCAAGTTATCTACCATATCTCCAAAAACCATATTCTCACAACCACAACTATCAAAAATAACTTGACATAACTTCCCCCCCTGAAGTGCACCTAATTCAAAAGATATTTGTGTGAAGCCAAGAATATTCATTGTTGCTACTCTGTCTTTGCTCCTTTTTTGGAATCATCTCTTCTCTCCTCATTATGAGATTCTCCCCCACAACTAGTGGAACTTGAGATTTAACTCCTTCTTCATTCTTAGCTTGAGTCAAGTTCAATTTAAGTTTCTCTCTATGTTCTTTCTCTTGTATGTTATAATTTGGGAATTCAAATTCTCTCTGGCCCTCTTCACCACACCTAAAACAAACGTAGTGTCTTCATTGGTTTCCCAATAATTTTCCATCATTGTAACCTCCAACCCTATGAAATCCTCTTCCTCTTTGTTCATTTGGGTTATTTTGTTGATTGTCTTCTGATTTATATACTCCCTGGGAGGATTCTCCTATAATATAGTATCAACCACTACACAGTGGAGATGACATATCCATATTTTCTCCTCTATTCCTTTAAAAGTATAGTAAGTTTTGTTTCTCCTAAACTTTTAAGGCTAACTAGTATGCATCTTCCATGTTGCTAACCCTATGCATGTTCAATTCATCTTGGATAGAAAATTTGGCAATTCACATACTTTTTAGCCAATTTCTCATCAATTTCTTGGTGATCCACACGAGTGGACAATTCATAAAATTCATTCATAATATCTTCCATAGTAGATATGTTTTTCTTAAAGTTGTGAAATCTACGAAAAAAGGTATGTGCATAGTCTAGAGGAATAATTTTTTGTTTCAACTTCTTCTCCATCTTATTCCATGTCCTATTCTTGTATTTTCACTTTTTTTCTCTTTATTTATAAAAATGATCCCACTAGATCATTACATGACCCTTCAACTTGGTGCATGCTAATTTTACCTTCTTTTCCTTTGCCATATGTTTCCATTCAAAAAACAATCCCCATGTTGTTCAACAAATCTATTGACTCCTCTAGTTTAAGACTACCTCCATACTGTGAAAGTTCCATTTTGATCCCATTATTTTTTTATTCTAGAGCCATGAGCAGTCTCTCTTCAAAAGGAAAGCTATTTAATTGTTATTATTCAATTTTTACATGTTGATCTACATCTTCCTGGTTTGTCTCTTCATCAGACGCATCTCCTCTTAGTACCTTTCCTTGATTTCCCAACATGTTTGTAAGATATACTATTTCTCGTTGGGGATTTTGCATATATCCACACATCTGAGCAAGCCCTCCTCTTCCTCTTTCTCTCCCAACCATATTCTTTCTCTGATACCAAATGATGTAACAAAAGAAAATTGGGCTGCAATTTCTATTAGATTAAACACATTGGAACAAATTTTATTATCGGAATTTATATGTATACAGTTCACTAATCCTCCTTTCTCCTTGGCCTGATTACATGGTGATGGCCCTCCCTTCTATCCTGGTCATCCTCATCACCCTGACCTCTCCTTTCTCCCTCTCCCATTTACAATGAAAAATAAACACTTTTTTATCTACAATATAAAAATCGCTTGAAAAGTATAAAGCTAATTATAATTTTTGGAAAGTCTCTAAAAAAAAAAATCTAGAAAAACATTAAAAGCATCTTAGAAAAACAAAAATCTGGAAAAAAAACCATTAAAATATCAATTTGAGGCCTCATATGAAGGAATTTTGGCTCTGAAAAAGTGCTAATATGCTAATTACATGCACCAAAACTCCATGTTGAACATAAATGAAATCACACATCGCCCTCATATTAGGTTGTAGAATGTGCCTTTAACCAACCTAGATCCTTCTAACTCAAAATATGTCATACACTAAGAGAGACTAAATCCCTTGAGGTGAAAACCTTCTTTTGGGAGGATTTTAGGAAATGTTTGCACACCATGGATTTTATGCCTCTAGGCACATGATAGATCCAAAGTTAGATGGATCTAGGTTGATTCTAGTTGTTGACAACAATGTCACATTTTCATATTATCATTATTATGTATATGTTTGAGATGAAACTCATACTTTGAAATTTAAATAATATGCAAGTTAATATATTAATACTTTAAAATTCATTAACGAGGAATTGAAATTTAATCTCATGAAAGAGTGAATCGATCACATTGTTTACCATATATATTAATATTAATGAGATAGAGATTTGATTTAATCTTACAGGTGGTTGAGTTTTCTTTCTATAGTGTGGTGGTTAGCTATAGAATTTAGATCATTTGTTTGTGTTGATTAGAAATTAGGGTAATCTGGTGCTTGTTGTTGATATTAAAGTATAGAAGTGGCATCATTTATTTGTGTTGATTTGAAATTAGGGCAATCTAGATTTGTGTTTATTGCAAATGATAATAGATGTGGCAAATATAATTGGGTAAATGATGAGAATAAATTTATGTTGAAGAGTTGAGTAATAAATATAAATACTTTTATAATCATATCAAGTCTCTGGTGCAATAACCAAAGAGTGTTGATGAAATCCAAGTTTGTTAAATTGTCGTTTTGGGATCAGATTTCGGATTGAGATTATTATTAATCTTGATGAATCTAAAACAAATTCAAGTTTTTAATATTTGTAGATATTTAGTTTGTATTTTAAATGCAAAAGTGTATCGATTCTATTTCTTGGAAGAATAATAAGAAAGATTGGAGTTCACTATAATAATATCTAAATTTTTTAAATAATATGGAAATTAAAATACTAATACTTTAAAGTTCATTAATGAAGAACTTAAATTGATCTTGTGAAAGAGTGACTCACTCACATTGTTTACCACATATACTCACAATTAGATAGATAATAACACACACTCTGATAATGTCAACATAATCTATAATATTTTATTATTATTTTTAAATAAATAATTGTTATTATGAATTCCTATAATTACATATACAAGCCAATCAAAATTTTGGTGCAATAACCTAATAACCTTAAAGCATTGATGAAAACCACGTTTATTAGATTGGTGATTTGGTATCAAAAGTAACAAATGGGGTTAAAATACTAAAAATGGTACATGTACTTAGCTATAGAGTTTGAAAACATAAACTGAAGATTTGAGAATATACATTGTTCCCATTGATGGCGATTTGGTGTAAGAGGCAATAAATGGCTTACAATAATAAAAATATCAATTTCCCTAAAAGGTGCAAAGGTACACTGAAGGAATAAAATATTTGGGAAGATAATATTGCCACAAACAAAACCCACAGTTGATTGCATGTGCATAAGGTATGCCAAAATTTCCAATAATATTTTCACAAGCTCGATCGCGAAAGAGCTTGATTAAGATCTTGTGTCCATAACAAATCTCCTCATCTTGTTTTGGTAATTGAAGTTGGTTCAGTGAAAGGAGGAGAAAACAAAGGTTCAAGGTGTGAGGGTGTAAGAATTTCATGGGCTCGATAGTGGAAGGGCTAGGTAAGATGAAGACGTTGCTTCCGAAGAAAAACTTCTAGTCCCACTTTTTGTAATTTAGGTTGGTTAAGCTAAAGGAGTAGACAAAGGTTATAGTCACAATGCCCTAATATTTGCATAAGCTTGACATAGGAAGTGTTTGTGAAGAAAAGGATTAATGTCATAATTAAATCCCATAGTCATGATTTTTGTAATCCAAATATGTAAACGAAGGTTCGAGTTGCAAGGTTGCAGTATTTCCAAGAACTCGACAGTAAAAGATCTTTTAAAAAATAATTTTCATCCAAAGCATAGCTCTTCATCTTAAGTTTTGTATTTCAAGTGGGTTAATGAACATGAGCAGTAGAAAAATCTTCAAGTCGCAGGATTTTCACTACTCAGAGTGACACGTCGAGAACCTTGACTTCAACGTTGATCTTGACCTATGGGTGCTTGAAGCCCCACAAAACCAAGGGACTCCCATCAACAGTGGGATGGTGATCCTCATCTGGGGATTTGGGTCTAATAACATAAAGATGAGACATCAGGAATCGAAAGAAAACCATGGTGGGCAATGTTCATAGTGCCACATGTAAAATAATGGTTTAATGGAGGAAGAAGAAAATGGATGCATATTATTGGCTGGGACGAATAGTGTTTGTGCAGCCCAACCCCATAGAGAGACACCTTCAATGTAATTACAATATAGAATGATCAAATATTTATGTATTAATTCCACTTTGATTATTATTCTTTGTCTAAATATATTCTTCATAGTTCAATATGATTTTCATTCAATATACAAACACATCAATTTTTCACACTATACTATATAAATAATTTATTAAAAAGTATGACAAATAGTGATAATAATTACCCATAATCCATATTTACAAACCATTAACAATGAGAAGAATGTAAACCATGCATATCATGCTTATTGAAACCTAACCTTGACCCCACCTTACTTCAATGAGAATAGTTTCACAATTGTTAGTCTACTCACGATTTTGACATTGTCTTCTCAAAGCTAGGTGATGTAGCATTTGCTAATGACTTATAAGTTGAGTGTGCATTTGGTATTCTCATTGATCAAACCTTCGAAATTGGTGTTGCTTATATTCAAAGAATCATTTATCCCTTCTCTATGAAAATTTATCCATGCTTCATGTTCAAGTATAATAGTATAACACCTATACAAATACATGCATCACAAATGTACATTTCGTTATTTTTGTGATGGCTACTCTGACTATTGAAATATAAAATCTTTTTCTTGCATATATTTCCCCATATCGTGAATAGTTCTATCATTGCAAGCACATGATCATGTATGAATAATTACTAGGACCTCCTCTTGAAAAGCATGGCTATTGATACATTTCATATTTCTTATTTAAGGAACACCCTTAGAACGTGTTCTCTTCAATGAGAGAATATTTACAATCGACATCAGCCACCTTTCAAGACTATAAGGATACAATTTTGTAAGAATGGAGTGAGATCATCCAACCAACATCACGAAGCCATGCACAAAGATTGAAAACCCAATGAGTATCTCACAAATTTTGATCCCATGCTAAGAGAATAATTTAAAAATAGTGGTATTGATATCCCTAAAAAAAATTCCATGAAGCTTTATAGTTGCTTGCATTGAAATACCATGGTTTTTTTCACACTATCAAGGGAGCTCCTAAACCTCCTTCAAGAACTGAGCAAATTTATAACAATTTTAGCAACAATTCATTCATCTTGCTACCCAAAATATACAAAAATATTTCTTTTCTATTTCCACTGTAACCCTTATTCTAAATCATTTCCATTATAGATTCTTAACCTCTTGCATTCCAACTTACACCCTAATAGCTAAGTATGTTGTCCTAAATTTCTTGAAATATTTAATCCTATCCATAAGCACTTTGCACCATAATCAATGCGATTATTGTGCATTATCTATTGCATAAGATTGTTTGATAAACAACAACAAAAAACTTGCTCCGAACTTGCTTACACTCTTGTTCTCTCATGTATCATTAGTCTAATATTTGCATACCTAAATTCCTTGAAAGTTGGGTCTCTTATGCTTCTTACTTATCCTCCCCGATTTTCCTTTCTTTCCTTAATGGAACTACCTAGAAAACATCTTAGATCTTAAAGGTTCATATTTTTGGAAAACTTCTTTATAGATTTTTCATGAAATATTCAATACTATTAAATTGTTATAGGTACACCAATAAAAAAGTGTATTTGTACTCCACAATGCAATCACACTAATGGGGAGAATTGGCATTAAATGTACCCTCCATAAGACAATGCTCTCGTATGGAAACAATGCCTTCATATGAGATGTATATTTTTAGAAATGTCATACCATTGCTAGAATTTTATATGATGCACCATAAATAGCTCTCCACAAAAATTAAAGTGCCCCAGTTACAACTATTAAGCCCTCGGTTCTTCCCAAATCGTTAAAAGTTTATGGGGGCTTTCTTTTAGAGTTACTAAGTTTTCTTATTTGCATTTTATTGATTTAATCAACATTCGGACAATGTTTAGACCCTTGATCATTCAATACATTTGAATATTTTGATTCTTGTATGTTTTTTTTCTTTCAAATTAGTAAATGTGTTAAGGAAAATACTCTTTCAATTATTAACAATTTTTGAACTCTCGGGGTTCTTTCATGAAATAGCTTATCCCAAATCACACTCTTTGCAGACTGGTACAGGAATGGTGCACTGCAAACAGTTGCAATGGTCTTAGCAGAATCTGTATCATGAACCCGTTGAGTACCTGAGAAAGCTGCCCCAAATAATTGAAGATATTCAAGATGCAAGTGCAGATAAAGATGAGAAGCTATGAAGAACCTGAGAAATTTAGCCAGGGTCAGCGAGAGGATCATTAGAATTAGAATTTTATCTTTGCAACGTCCATTAAACAATATAGGATGGGATGGTTTTACCATTTTTTTTATGGTATCAGGAAAAATTGCATAATGAAGGATTTATAATTCTATACATTTGATAATTTTCTCCACATGGAAAAAAAAAACATCGTCTTAACAAAAATTATAAAACGGATTGATGCTACTCATTTGTGGACGACGATTGTTTAATTTCAATGGCGACGTCGTGTGAGATTACAACGTTGTACCTTTATTTTCTGTTGCTCAATTTTGTAACAATGGTCGTCTAATTTCAATGGCTATGTTGGGATCTTCAGTGATTTGATTTTGGGAATCTTCAGTTTCAGTGGCTATTTCTGCAATCCCACCCTCATCGTTTTTAGCTTTAGCTTTGCCCCACAGCACACAATACAGACCCACTACAACCAAAATTGCCCCCACCACACTGCACACAGACAAAACATTAAAAGATCTAATAACACATGTGAACCAACTATATGATACTAGACATCGAGTATGAAGATTATTAGGAACAATGAAATAATTCCATGTGACAACAATTGTGAGTCTGGAAATAGTGGTAATATTGTTTATATACTAACCATCCTGTATCGAGATTATTAGGAAGAATGAAATATTCCATGATTGCTACTATTACAGTAGACAATGGGCTGTAAACAACTGAAAACACTGGCCCTTTCTTGCGTATACACCATGATTGCACAAACATCGCAAATGCTGAACTCATCACACCCTGTAACAACCATAATCGATACATGCAGGCAGTTTCCACCATTAGTTTGGAAATTGACATATACTTTTTGCATCAAAACCATTGTATTTTGTATGAGAGTAGCATGGTTCCAGTTTATTGATCTTTCTTTTAATGAAATCATCAGTGTTCAACATACTTTTGAGGGTGCATTAGTCTTTTAGTTGTCCGTGCCAAAGGCCATTGTTACAGCAATCATTTCATATATTGACTTTGTAATATATATATATTATTTACAATACATATTTTGGATATATATTTTAATTAGTTTTGGCTTTTTAGTTTGGAAACTAGATGGAAGGCAGTAATTGTGGCTCAAACATGAATTTTCCAAAATAAGTATGTTTTGCTGGACTTAAGTATTTAAATTACAAAATATTGGGATAAAAGTTATGTAAATTAGAGTAATTGAAACAAAAGACACATAAACTAGATATTATATAAAATTCAACATACCATGAACACATAAAGAGTCTAATTGGCTAGAAGAACACCTTGGTTGGCCTAGGGGTGGCTAACACTTGTTACTAAGGATGACTATCTCCATGAGTTGCATGTGCTCATTCGTGATTTGATAAAGTAAGTGCATTTTCTCCATGTAGAGGAGAAACTAATCTCTTCTTTCATTGTATTTCAATAGGAACATTCTCAACAATTTTTCAGCATGCTAATACAGGTCAATAGTGTGTAGATATTGCTTTTGGTGTGCTTTCAAAGTGCCCAAATTTGGAACCCAGTTTGACACCTTTTCCATGGCCTTTGAATTTGATGCATCATCTCTTTCATCGGTCACCTCCTGCTCAATGTCAATAATTCCATGTTGAACAACCAATGACGTGTTCGTGGTATCTATCAACTAAAGCATTGGCCTCAGCTCAAGTTTGGGTGCTATTATGGGCACCACGACCTCTATCCCCTCTCCTACAGTGAACCCTCTGGCATGGCATATTACAACTTAGGGGAAAGCACAAAGCCAAATGAGAAACTCTAGGGATAACACTAGGCAAGAAAGTAGAGAACTAAGAACAATCACGCGGAGGGGAAAGTAAGTAAGTGCAGTGAAGCAGAGGGGAATGTGGGTGAATATGGAAAACATGAGGAGCACGAGATGAGAGGGAATCTAGTGCTGAGAATTCCAACTAACGATGTTGAGGGGAGGTGGCTCCCTCATAACTAGAAGAGTTGTGTTCCAACTTGGTCCTACTGCAGATGAGAGGGACGAACCAAAAGGAACCTTAGACAAGAGAATGAAATGCAAAGAAGGGAAGGGACCAATCTAGGACGGTCGGTCCTTCTAATTGCTTAGCTTCACCCACATGATGAACAAAGTTGTTTTATGCTTGCACCCTAGAATTACCAATTCCTTCACCATAAAATAACTGTAGTGATTGGAACATTCTCGATTGCCTCATAAAATCACTGAAGAATTCATTAGGACTAGAAATTCCATCAATGTTAGCCTTTGTTTCCTTTGGTTTCTTCATTGTGTAGTGAATGCGATGAGACCAACAACTCTTCAAGTAAGATTTGAATGAGACCATTCTAATGCGAATAACAATAAACCTTATTCCTATGGATCCTCCACCACATTGTCCCTATAGATCCTCCACCAAATTGTCATCTTCAATGTCAAACAGACACAATTGTCCCTATGTTCCTCCTTCCACATGCACACTCAAGGGATGCCCCATCTAAGTGCGCATTTGTGTTGATTGGAACACTACCATTACGGCTTGTTAATGTATTAATCAAGTAATCTTTTATTTTTGTATTATTGTATTGGTGGAGAGAATTTACATAGCCAAAATTATTGAATTGAAAACAAGAAAAAAAAAATATAATTCATGGAATAACTTTTCCCTAAATTAATGATTTTGTGAATATTTGTTATATATATATATAACTTTTTAGTGATTACTTATAAGATAATATGAATAAATCCAATCATTATTAGCACACAATATTTAATAAATAAATCCAATCATTATTAGCACACAATATTTAATAAATAAATCCAATCATTATTAGCACACAATATTTAATGATTAATATATACAAGATAGTATCAATACCTTATTTATAATTAATAACTAAATTAACATGAATTTATTTTTCAAATAATTACATTTTTTCTTTTGTTTTATGATAAATTGATAAATAATTATTTTTAACACAATGTACTTAGTCATATTAAATATGACTATTTTAAATTCTGTATAAGAAGTCTGCTGCCATGCAACTTCTTCAAA
Organism: Pinus albicaulis; assembly: GCA_034641835.2. NCBI lineage: Eukaryota > Viridiplantae > Streptophyta > Pinopsida > Pinales > Pinaceae > Pinus > Pinus albicaulis. Next base: position 234,518,674 of record CM076581.1, on the reverse strand, counting down.
ATGCAATAGATAATATTTTGTTATTTTATAAATTATTTAGAATTGATTTAAAAATATTAAAAAAATGAAAATAAAAAAATATACTTTAAATAAAGTAATTATGAATAGAAATGTTATATATAAAAATGGAAAATATTTCTCATTTTTTTTTACATAACTTATTTTAAATATTCTATATTTTATTTTATTTTTCAATTTAGCAACATACTTCTAAACAAGGTTATAATTTCTATTACTTGGGTTGTATTTTTTAATGTATAAATTACTTCAACCTCCTAATAATTTTGTGAATGCTTTAATTTTACTAACTATATAACAATTTTATTAATTTTTTATGAAATTTATATCAAAATTAATTAAAAATATATTTAAAAATTAAAAAATTAAAAAAAATTATAAATTATAAATAATAATAAACTAAAATTTTAATTAACCATTTAAAATAAAAATAAACCTTTCTAAATATTTAATTTTCACATTTGTTATCATGCTTTTACCTATAATCAGAATAAAGAATGTTGAGAAATTGTACCGAATACACGTAGCTAAGAAGCTCAATATTCCAACCAATGGCCCACACACTTGATGTCTTATGCTCAAACATCAAAGCAATTACACCAGACTGTAGTGCTCCAAAAAGGCACATGAGAGTAGTAAATGATAATTCAGCTGGATACTTCTTCAAAACTGGAGCCTGAATTAACACACAAATATCAAAGATCAACTGTCAATTTGTGTTGAAAACAACAAGATATCAAATTTCATAAAAATCACATATCTGATCATGGTAAATTACCTGAAATACAATCCATGATGACCATGCAACAACGCTCCCAGTCAGCAGTATGGAGCCCAACATCCAGCTGTTAACCTTGAAATTGTTGGCATTCAGATTGTAATTAAGTATTTTAATTACAGGGCCCTTGTATAAGGTCATCACCATTGCACCACTCACAGAAACAACGATGCCCACAACCTTTGCTTGCCCTCTGAGACTCTTGATATTGACTTTCTCCAATCTGAAGAAATCGAAATTAAACTATTTTGAGCATCACATTGAATATATCAGATCCAAATTTGTCATCTTAAATAAACTTCCAAAATGAGAACCATGATTTTAAAAAGAGGAATTTTCTTTCCAGAAGAATCCTCTATTTCTTTTAGGCATATTGATAGATCTGATTCCTCCTACCGTAGAATAACTGCCATAACAAACGTGAGGACCGGGATTAAATTGGTCATCGCTGAAGTAAAAGTAGAACTAGTATAGTACAATCCCTTGAAGTAAAAGTTTTGCGTGATTGTAATTCTGCAGTAGTAAAAACAAAACTCATCACTTAGTACTGTAGCTGTGAGTTGGGAGAAAGATACAGTGATAAGTAAATGTGATGTGGTCATTTTTATTTGGATTGCAGTTTCTTGAATATTCTAAAAATTTGATGGACATGAATCACATCATTGTTTCACTTGGTTCATATTTATCATATTTTCAAAACAGTAGTAAAATTTGTAATTATTTAGTAGAAAAATTTGTATATTTTTTCCTCCAAATATCTAATTCAACCATTGTTATTTATAATTGAAAATTCAACTAGTCTAGGGTTTTGGATAGATTGTGATAGGTTGAGCGGTTAAGACACTAGTTGATGTGAAATCACAATTCAATTCTCAACTGGATTCATGTATTTAGACATGATGATGAAAATGTAAACCTACCCAACTTTAGAAAAATATATAATTGAAGATTCAATTTATATTATTGCCAACCATCTTTTTAATTTTTTCAATTTCCTGCTGAAATCAGAATGATATATGTATATGTAGACATAATAATGAAGATACAGATGTACCCAGCTTAAAAAAAAATATATATATATATAATTGAAGATACAAAGCCAACCATCTTTTTATTTTTTCTCTGATAAAATCAAATGCTTTCTCTACTTACCCACATAGTGCGAGCAAGAAAATTTGAAAAGAAATAGCCAATGTCAAAGGTGGCCGTCGGTCTCTGCAACGACAGACAACATATTAACTCTTGCTATGGAGAGAATTGCTGAGTATGCAAACAACGTGAGCGACTGAGTCCAGCCATGAGCTACTCTTGGCTTGACATACATACCGTTCAAGAACATAAGCGAAAGGAGCAATGGCCACCGTAGCAAAAACTTGTCTGTAAGTGACAAGAACGAAGGGGTTCATTCCATCGAGGAGAGCGATTCTGGTGATAATATTCATGCCTGCATATATGACCCTAACTGCAATTTGGGCAAGATGGGGCTTGAATTTCTCCATATTTTTTCCCCTACAGATAATGGGGTTCTTCCAATATATTCATAGAGTCAATACAGGTCTATTGGAAACCTAATGTAAGACTCCCCTACCTGCAAGTCAAAATCGAAGAAAAAAAAGTGCGTGTGAGACTAACCGTTATGGCTGGTTCACGCTGTATGAAAGATCGATCTTAGCGCGTTCAAGTTCTAGTTGCTTAAAATTTAATATACTTCAAAGATTTTGAAAATTGAGAACAGGTTGACCACTTCCAAATCTTGCAATTTAAAAATTAAGGAATACCTAACGAACTTCAGTCTTCAACCTTGTCTCCATAATTTTAACAAACAAACAAAAAAAAAACCGTGTCCAACTGTCTCAAATTTAATGTTTCGAACATGTATGGATAAATAAAGCAAGAAAAATGTGGGTTTCCATGTTTGAAATGATGCGCTTCCCAATTTTCATTGGGAAAGATAATGATATATGCTGACCGTGACTGCCCACATGGATGGACAGCTTTTGCCCATGGAACCACATGGGGACAGGATTATTCTGCTTAGCTTGATGATTATTGCAACGCAGCTAAGTCCCGCTTAAGATTATATTTATTGTTTGGGTACGGTTCACGTGTTTATCAGCTATCATGTTAGGTATTTTTATAATAATAATAATAATATTTGTGAAGTTTTGGTTATTAAGTAAAAGCTTTAGAAGTAGTGATTGATGCTATGTGATTTATTTCACTAGTTTTAATCTCACTTCTTCACCTTGTATCACCGATGCAATGAGTGCTAGGTGGACTATTCAAAAATCATGAGAAATTAGTCACTTAAGACTACCCCTCATGGCAATGGTCATAGTTGAATGATTTTCTTAACATCCCAAAAAATGATATATATATATATATATATATCTGAGTGCTAGGTGGACTATTCAAAAATCATGAGAAATTAGTCACTTAAGACTACCCCTCATGGCAATGGTCATAGTTGAATGATTTTCTTAACATCCCAAAAAATGATATATATATATGATAATGAGAAAAGTGATATCTCTCAACATTCAAGATTAAGAAACTTAGTTGAGGTGGAAGAACACAAAGAGGAAGGGGGGAGGATGGCCAATTAGTTGTCATTTCAAGCAATAAGTGAGAAAGGAATGGACCCCGTCCTCCCCCACATAGCAAGCAATTGTGTTTAATATTGATGTGCCCTTAACAATAAATGCATGTTGCAAGAAATCTATGACCCCATGTGGAAATATTGTGAAATTAGAATGATTGATGTGTAATCTTCTCGGTATTCATTGTTGCCTACTTTGTGGTACTTTTGTAGAAGTTTGGGGATAGCAAGTTTCAATATGCATTATATTTGGTTTAAATTGAAGTTCTTTGGTCTTACTTCATTTGTTGCAAAAGCTCGGACCCTCCATGCACTTTCTTGAATCTTTAAGGGGTATGGTCTACGCCCTCTTGTCCTGGGAATCCAAATATTCTTAGTTCCTTCTTCGTGGGAGGCTTGATCGAGGTGGATATTGGTCGCCACCTGCCTATTCCACTTGGACCCCCACTGTTGTTTCTTTCAGCTTTTTTAGTTTCCCAAATTGTAGCATAATTTACTATTTTTTAGCAGTTTTTCGGGTCTTGAAATTTTGGAGCCGTTTTGAGGCCCTAAATGATATTTTTTTGGGAAAACCAAGAGCAATATGGGCCTTTGAGATGCACGGGCATTAGGCATAATAAAATACTTTGTATTTAAGTAGACATAGGGGGGTCTGATGTTTTTAATTTCTTATGTAATCTTTCAATAATTAGAGTGATTTTAATTAAATATTGAGGGAAAATTGTAAATGTTCCCAAATCATTGGAGAACATGAGGGGAAGTTGATTAGTTAGGAATGTGAAGAGTCAGTTTCAGTAAATCTAGGGATTTAGGATAAATTTAGGACTTTGACAATTCCAAAAGTTTTGTTGAGCTGTTAAAGAAGCTGAATTGATTCATTTGTGTTTTTTGTATAAATGTAAGCCCAAGGGCATCAAGTGGTTCAGATCTGCAGAGTGTGTGAGTGCTCCAGTTAAGGGCAAACAGAGTATTGTTTAGCCTACGGGCAATTTTAAAACAGGGCCATTAACATGAAGATCTCGCCAGGATCGAGAGGGTTTTTGTAATTGATTACATTTGTATATATATGAGGAATTGGTTTTGAATTATGCACATCAGTTGATTGAATTATGTATGGGTAAGGTTCTATGTTAAGGATTTAATATATGGAATGCATGCTTGAGGAATGTGTGATAAAACTCTGTATTAAGAATCAATGTCAATGTGTTGATTCATTCTGAGAAGCAATATAAAGGTTGTTCATATATTTGAGAGCATCGATCACTGGAGGGATCGATCATCCCGGGGAAGGACTAGTATCTAGTTTCAATCCAGTTTAAGCATATCTGATCGGATACGCAATCTTGGATCAAGATTGGGACAAGAATCAAGTGTAATTGATGTGTAAGTGTCTGTTGTTTATATCATACTGATATATATTATTGAACGTTGTGTTTAGCATGGACCGAAGGTGCAGAGTACAGGCAATCGATTGGAGATTCGATTGCGTAGAATTATAAATCGATGATGAAGTAAACCTGGGAGATAACTTCACAGAAATTGTTAAAGGATTGAAGCGGAACTTTGTTCAATAGCGTTAAACAATCGGTGTAGAATGAGGTCGAATTGAAGGCACGAAGGAACCGCGTAAGGAGTTTTGTTACAACATTCAAAAGGGTAAAGGAACAACAAAGTTGAAGAGTGTGCAATGATGAAGAGAATTCATGAAGTCAAATGTAAATTCGATGGGGCAGAAGTAATACAAAAGAAGCGGAACTGAAAGCAACAGTGTGATGGAACCATGCAAAGAAACCTGGAGTGAAGGCGCAACGGAACCATTAACGAGAACCCGCAAGGGCGGTTTTGATAATTCATACGGGTGGTATTCGCGTAGCTTCAAGACCGGTAAGTGGATTTTGAATTTGGAATGCGATATCAGTCTTTGTTTGACGCGTGGCAATAAGTGGTTTTTAAAAACCATTTATATTGCGCAATTTTTGAAGATTAAGTCCCAAGCATTTTCATAACGCGATATCCGTCGAATGTACATCTAATTCGGTTATGGAGAGCGATGGATGATCCACCGTTGGATCACAAATGAATTTGCAAGGCAATAAATGGAAGGTATGTAGTGGGCCTGTAATTATTGAATTGATTATTTGAGGTTTTAACGTTAATGAAGTATAGTTCAAACGTTAAATGGACCAAGGGACACTCAAATTGATGAGCAAGTATGTTGTATTACGGTTGTGAGACCGAGCACATATTAAAGTTAATACTTGGCCTTCAAATGTTAGAATCATATTAAGGGTTGAAGTCTGAACACTATGGAAGGGAGGTATGACATATAGTCATATAATAATAAGTTGTGGGCCATATGACATGGTACAAACTGATGAATGGTGAGTTATAAAATTATGTTAATTTTATAACGTAAAATCTGAGTTAGAAGCTGTAGGCGTGAGAATTAAGTGATTATAATGTTGTACTCTTTGATAATATAAACCAAAGGTGATGTTTTGGGTATAAGGTAGAATGTTGGTACATACATTTGTATGTGATGATACCTTGGGCTTACGCAAGTTGGTTGTTGGGTGAAGTCATAGTACTGGGTTTTAAAACATTGAAAGGAATTAGGGTGAAGAAACCTTCATATTTGGGAATTAACTGAAATTGCTAGATAGGAAATCACAATTGGAGGTGTATTATTACATGCATAGAATGGAGATGTGGGTTTGGCGGGGTACCCCGGCATCAGGTGGTATCATAGCAGGATAAGCTCTATGAAATTTAATTCTTGGAATGTGGATGTGTACTGAAGCAGTGAGGAAAATTTGAAGTTTTAAATTTGTTTAATAGTGATTGCAGATTTGAAGAGGTGTGCAGTGAAGGTATTCAGATTTGCAGAATCTGAAGTTGAAGACAAAGTGTTTTGAATATTGCCAGGATATGTTCTAAAGATGTGAACACAGGTGTGATGGTGATGGTAAAGAGATCAGATTTAAATCTGACAGGACAGCATGCAGTGCAGCAGAGCATTGGGAGAAATTGCAGAAGTAATTGCAATGGATGTTGAACAAACTCTGAAGGTGAGGTATTTTTGGTTCTCTTTGAAGATTTTTTTTTGCAGAATGTAGATTGCAAACAATTAAGGAGCATCTCAGCAAGAAGATCACAGCTTTGAAAAGCAGTGATGAAGGAAGCAAGTGAAGGTCTCTGAAGAGAAAGAAGAAGGTGTGGCAGAGCCTTGAGAATTCCCAACAGAGATTGGATGAAAAGAGAACATATGTGTTTTGAGAGGTTGCAGAGGAGTGAATCCTGAAGGAGCAGAGAAGAATGCTCAAAAGGTTCCAGACATAGTGGACCTGTACTTGCCAAAAGACCGGATCCAGAGAGAGGATTGGTGAGGTAAGTTGTGACAAGGAATACTTGTTACTGCAGAGGTTTCAGTGCAGCCCGTGATGAGTGAGTAAGAACTCATGAAGGAGAAGATGGCTACTGATAGTCATAGCAGAGATTGCAGAGGTTCTGAGAGAGGCCACAACAGAATGAAGATGAAGAAAGAAGATGCCAAGATAGCTGGCATACAGAGATAGTTAAAGAAAGAAGAGTACGAGAAAGAGGTAGCTGAGATCAGGGAGCAGTTCAACAAATTGCAGATGATGATAGAGCAGAGCTAGAGATTTGGTTGGCTTGTGAAGAAGAGAGTGAAGTGGCACAGGCTACAGATGAAGAAAGAGCAGATGATACATGCTCAGTAGAAAGAGAGATTACTCAGAATGATTGATTATTTGGAGAAGGACTTGAAGACTGAAACTTCAAGTGAGGCCAAGGGTTCAAATGACTTTACATCTGAAAAATTTTGTATGTTTACAGGGAGAACATGTGGAGAAGGACAGACTGTTGATGTTGTCACAAAGGAAGAAAATGGGACAGCCAGATATTTTGAAAATGTCCATACACAGTTGGGGAAAGGTTTTGCTTTCCAACATATTGGAAGCAGAGGAAATTTAATTTGTGATGATAGCCAGAAGCTGGAAATTAAGCAGTCAATTGGATAGCTCGAAGAGACTGAAGAGAGGACCATTGAAGAATTTCTGAAATATATAGAATACTTGGAACAACAGGAGGATTTGATGATTGAATCATCAAATGAGACCATGGGGTCTTATGGTTTTAAAGCTGACAAGTTGTGTGTGAATGCAGGTATTAGAGAAGACAGTTCATGTGATGAAACTGTATTGAATGAAGATGAAAGTTGCCAAGTCACATATGATGATTATCTTTCAGATGAAGATCAGATTGAGTTACTGCAGCAAAAGGAATTCATAAATTCCTTGTTTTATGAAAGAAATTGTTTCAATGGAATTGTGTTTGATGATGATAAATTTGTTGTTAATGATGATAATAAAAAATTGATTTTATTAAATGGCCAAATGAAAAGTGATGGACAGATAACTGAAATTATTGCAGAGATGGAGGATCAGAATTCTGTTCTGATGACAGGTGAGGAGATAGTGACAACAGGAAACTTGACTTGTGATAAAGAGGAAGATAGTGAAGATTGTATAAATGTTTTCTCAGATGAGATGACATATTTGTGGCATGAGTTAAGTGTTATGGAGAAGAGGATAGAAACACAGAGAGAAATTGTTTAGATTGTAAAGGCAGAATTGAATGAGAATGAGGAGGTTCATTTTTATGAACCAAAGAAGAGAAACATCCTTGAGAAGGATGAGGCAGAAGAGAGGCTAGCCGATAGCCTCGAGAATTGTTTGAAGGATTGGAATCAGCATACTGATGTGCTGGTGAGAGAGCAACAGATTGAAGTGTTGTCGGAAGAAATGTCAGAGTAGCAAATTGAAGTGTTACCAGAGGGGGAAGAGACACAAGGGTTTTATGAATTTGGTGTTTGTTTTATGATTGCAGGTACTTATGGAAGGACTAAAGGATGTTTGGTCCAGAAGAAGAAAAGAGATGATGACAGTGACTGGCAATTTAAATACCAGTCCAAAGAATTACTGAAGGCAGAGGATGAAGAAATTTTCATGGATGAAAATCAAGAAGAGTTTTACTGTTGCAGAGGACAAGAGGGTATGGATGATTGGGTGGCAGCTAGGGCTTAGCAATTAAGGGCAAGAGCCAGAGTAAGAGCAGCAATAAGGACTGAGCAAGCAAGGGCTCAGAAAATAAGAACTCAGCAAGCAGAAGTAGAATTTGAAGTTCAGCAATCAAGATGGAGCAGTATCCAGCAGTCAGAAGATAAATTAGATCAGGAAATTGAATTGATAAGGAAGCTTATGGTGAAAGTGTCTGAGAAGAAGATAGCAGCAAGAAATCAGAGAAGCAGCAACAACAAGAAGAAGACATTCATTGATTGTGAAAGCTTAGCAAGTGGGAAGATGCAGAATAAGATATGGAAGCCTGGAGGAGTGCAGAAGAAGAATATTGCAGCAGATGATCAGTTGTAGAAAAAAGTGTGGGATCCAGGAAGGCAAGCACTGAAAGCACATGATCAGGAGATCGTGATTAATTTTAACCTTGGGAGTCTGATGCAGGGGAATCAGGCACAATAAAATACTTTGTATTTAAGTAGACATAGGGGGGTTTGATGTTTTTAATTTCTTATGTAATCCTTAAATAATTAGAGTGATTTTAATTAAATATTGAGGGAAAAATTTAAATGTTCCCAAATCATTGGAGAACATGAGGGGAAGTTGATTAGTTAGGAATGTGAAGAGTCAATTTCAGTAAATCTAGGGATTTAGGCTAAATTTAGGACTTTGAGAATTCCAAAAGTTTTTTTGAGCTGTTAAAGAAGCTGAATCGTTTCATTTGTGTTTTTTGTATAAATGTAAGCCCAAGGGCATCAAGCGGTTCAGATCTGCAGAGTGTGTGAATGCTCCAGTTAAGGGAAAACAGAGTATTGTTTAGCCTATGGGAAATTTTAAAATAGGGCTATTAACATGAAGATCTGGCCAGGATCGAGATGGTTTTTTTAATTTATTACATTTGTATATATATGAGGAATTGGTTTTTAATTATGCACATCAGTTGATTGAATTATGTATGGGTAAGGTTCTGTGTTAAGGATTTAATATATGGAATGCATGCTTGAGGAATGTGTGATAAAACTTTGTATTAAGAATCAATGTCAATGTGTTGATTCATTCCGAGAAGAAATATAAAGTTTGTTCGTATATTTGAGAGGATCGATCACTGGAGGGATTGAACATCCCAGGGAAGGACTGGTATCTAGTTTCAGTCTAGTTTAAGCATATCTTATCAGATACACAATCTTGGATCAAGATTGGGACAAGAATCAAGTGTAATTGATGTGTAAGTGTCTGTTGTTTATATCATACTGATATATATTATTGAATTTTGTGTTTAGCATGGACCGAAGGCGCAGAGTACAGGCAATCGATTGGAGATTCGATTGCGTAGAATTATAAATCGATGATGAAGTAAACCTGGGAGATAACTTCACGGAAATTTTTAAAGGATTGAAGTGGAACTTTGGTCAACAGCGTTAAACAATTGGTGTAGAATGAGGTCGAATTGAAGGCATGAAGGAACTGCGTAAGGAGCTTTGTTACAGTGTTCAAAAGGGTAAAGGAACAACAAATTTGAAGAGTGTGAAATGATGAAGAGAATTCATGAAGTTGAATGTAAATTTGATGGGGTAGAAGTAATACAAAAGAAGCGAAATTGAAAGCAACAGTGTGATGGAACCATGCAAAGAAACCTGGAGTGAAGGCGCAACGGAACCATGAACGAGAACCCGCAAGGGCGGTTTTGATAATTCATACCGGTGGTATTCACGTAGCTTCAAGACCGGTAAGTGGATTTTGAATTTGGAACTCGATATCAGTCTTTGTTTGACGCGTGGAAATAAGTGGTTTTTAAAAACCATTTATATCGCACAATTTTTTAAGATTAAGTCCCGAGCGTTTTCATAACGCGATATCCGTCAGATGTACATCTAATTCGGTTATGGAGAGCGATGGATGATCCACCATTGGATCACAAATGAATTTGCAAGGCAATAAATGGAAGGTATGCAGTGGGCCCGTAATTATTGAATTGATTATTTGAGGTTTTAACGTTAATGAAGTATAGTTCAAACATTAAATGGACCAAGGGACACTCAAATTTATGAGCAGGTATGTTGTATTACGGTTGTGAGACCAAGCACATATTAAAGTTAATACTTGGCCTTCAAATGTTAGAATCATATTAAGGGTTGAAGTCTGAACACTGTGGAAGGGAGGTATGACATATAGTCATATGATAATAAGTTGTGGGCCATATGACATGGTACAAACCGATGAATGGTGAGTTATAAAATTATGTTAATTTTATAACGTAAAATATGAGTTAGAAGCTTTAGGCATGAGAATTAAGTGATTATAATGTTGGACTCTTTGATAATATAAAGCAAAGGTGATGTTTTGGGTATAAGGTAGAATGTTGGTACATACATTTGCATGTGATGATACCTTGGGCTTACGCAAGTTGGTTGTTGGGTGAAGTCATAGTACTAGGTTTTAAAACCTTGAAAGGAATTAGAGTGAAGAAACCTTCATATTTGGGAATTAACTGAAATATAATCTTGTACATTTAAATTTCCAGATAGGAAATCACAATTGGAGGTGTATTCTTACATGCATAGAGAATGGAGATGTGGGTTTTTCAGGGTACCTTGTCATCACTTTGATCATTGTTACTCACTCAAAATTTGTATTCCTTGACTATATCTTTCTAATGAGATATTGTGTGCATCAAACGGAGATCGTATTCAAAGTTACATCCTCAGGAAGTTGATGTACCAATTTAGCCAAGCAGGGCCCATAGTTTTGGCGCTTCATCTCCTAGGGTTAGGCTTTTGGATGTTTAGGGTTTTCCATTGTTTTTCAATCATAAATAGGCCTTGGAGCCTCATTGTAACACAGTTCAAAGGCATGTAGCCGCCACATCTCTTCTTAGAGATAAGCTACCATTGCCATAGCTAGTTTATTTCCATTATGTCTGTAAACATATTTCAATTATTTGATATTAATGAAATGAAGTGTTATTTCCACTACATATTTGTATTTATGGTTATATGTGTATTCTATTGCGTTCCTGCATAAATTTGGATCAGTGGTATCAAAGGGGTTAGCTTTTTCTTTGTTTTTCTTTGCATTTCCCCAACGACGTCGGGGTATAAGGAGTTAGGGCTTGATCTAGTTGAACCCTTGCAAGATGAGGGAGTAGGACATCCTATAAAATTATTGCTCGAGGAGGCCCTCGAGAAACAAAGGAATGTGATGATGGATAACTTTTCCAAGATCCTTCAACGGCTGTTGACCGGTGGCACATCTGCATCTAACAGCCACTCTAGAGGCGCCACTCATTTCAAGGTACAAGTCAACTTCAACATTCTTGTATTTGAATGCCAGATAGATGTAGATGTCGTAGATAGATGGTTGAATTTGCTAGGAGGGTATTTCTCGATCCATGATTTCTTCGACCAAGAAAAAATTACTTTTTCACTCCTCAAAGTCACCCCCCATGTGAAAGACTGGTGGTAAATGTATTGTGAGTAGAAGGAAAAGAGGGAACCCTCTCTGTTCTCGACCACACCCACTTGGAATTTGTTCTGAGATGGCATCAAGGAACAATATTACCTCGTGGGGAGATATGAGGACAAGTACATCCAATGGACCATGTTGCGGCATCAAAGGATCAAGATGTGCATGAGATGACGAATTTCTTCCATACCCTGCACACAAAGTCTGGTATTAAAGATTCAAAGAAACATTTGGTGCTCATGTACCACATTTTTTTGCACAGATACATTCAGGAGGAAAGGGAGTTCCTAGACATTACTTCACTTGGCACAACATATCGATATGCCGCCAAGATCAAGTATAAATTTAAGCAAAATAAGCGAGATATTGGATCCGTAAATCCGAAGCCAGGGAAAGGTGCCCCCAAACTGCTGAACAAGGGGGATAGCCAAAACGGGGTGACTTAGAACAACACCACAAAGCGAAAGAAGGAAACAGGGAAGTGTTGTAAATTTCATAACATCTCCACTCACAACACAAGTGAGTTTTGGGCCAAACAGTTGTTGGTGGTCGAACTGGAGGCATTTGAATCAGATGCATGTTATGAATCAAGTCAAGCACTCCATTGAGTTGACCCCAGGTGTGTCGCTTCCTGATGTTTCCATACCTCATGCGACCACACATACAGAATCCACACATGTACTGTCTAAGGCTAATAAAGCAACCAAATTTATTAAACGCATCCACCACGACTGCCAACAGTTCCATGACATCGTGGAGAAATCTAATGCGAAGTACAATCAGCGCCATGATCAACATCAGGTGCCACACAAGTTCTAGGAAGGCGACACATTTTGGCTACATTTGCAAAAGGAGCGCCTTGTTGGGCCCCACTGCAAGCTTCGCCTGCTCCGATATAGGTCATACACCATCACCAAGGCTATAGGGGTTAATGCATTCAAGATTAGTATTCCACCATTCCTTGGTCTATAGCGAGTGTTCAATGTGGACCACCTTCAGCCCTACTTTCCATCTCTACTAGACACCTTTGTAATGGTAGAACAACTCACACCAACAAATTTAAACCTAGACTACATGGAGCAGGCCACCACAGATCGTATCATGGACATGCAAATAAAAAAACCCAACATCAAAGGATCAAGCTATATCGAGTTGTCAGTGCGGGCCAACTCCTTCACCAGGGCAAGTGACTCACCATGGATCAAGTTCAGCAGAAGTTTCCTAATCTCATGGGGGAACTCAATGCAATGGGGAACATTGCTTCCTAAGGGGGGAGGAATGATCCGGGTGGATAATGGTGGCCACCCGTCAATTCCACTTGGACCCCCACCATCATTTATTTCATCTTTTTAAGTTTCCTTTATTGTAACACAATTTATTATTTTTAGCAGTTTTTCGGGTCTTGAACTTCCGAAGTTGTTTTGAGGCCCTAAAAAACTTTTTTGGGGAAAACCGAGTGCAATATGGGCCCTTAATTGATTTTTATCACTCAAAAAATTTATTCCTCGGATAGATATTTCTAACGAGATATTGTGCGCGTCAAACGGAGATCGTATGCCAAAGTTACGTCCTTGGGAAGTTGATGTACCAATTTACCCAAACGGGGCCCATAGTTTTGGTGCTTCATCTCCTAGGGTCAGGTTTTTGGATGTTTAGTGTTTTCCATTCTTTCTCAATCATAAATTTTCCTTGGAGCCTCATTGTAACACAGTTCAAAGGCATGTAGCCACCACATCTCTTCTCAAAGATAAGCTACCTTTGCCCTAGCTAGTTTATTTCCATTTTGTCTGTAAACATATTTTAGTTCTTTGATATTAATCAAATGAAGTGTTATTTCTGCTACATCTTTGTATTTATGGTTATATGTGTATTCTTTTGTGTTCATGCATAAATTCAGATCAGTGGTATCAGAGGGGTCTGCTCTTTCTTTCTTTTTCTTTGCATATCCCCAACGAGGTCTAGGTATAAGGAGTTAAGGCTCGATCTGGTTGAACCCTTGTAAGATAAGCCTCGCAAACCCCAATGACCTCCCATGGTGGAATAAAAGAAAACGAGGGAGTAGGATATCCTATCGAATTATTGCTCGAGGAGGCCCTCACGAAACAAAGGAACACGATGATGGATAACTTTTCCCAAATACTTCAACGGCTGCCCATCGGCAGCACATCTGTATCCAGCAGCCACTCTAGAGGCACCACTCCTTTCAAGGTACAGGTCAACTTCGACATCCCTGTATTTGAAGGCTAGATAGATTCAGATTTCATAGGTAGATTTTTGAATTTACTGGAATGGTATTTCTCGGTCCATGATATCTCTAACCAAGAAATGATTTCTTTTGCACTCTTCAAAGTTGCCCCCCATGTCAAAGATTGGTGGGAAACCTATTGTGAGCAAAAGGAAGAGAGGGAACCCTCTATGTTCTCGGTCGTGCCCACTTGGAATTAGCTCTGAGATGGCATCAAGGAACATTATTACCCCGTAGGGAGCTATGAGGACAAGTACGTCCAATGAACCACACTACGCTAGCAAAGGGATCAAGATGTGCATGAGCTGATGAATTTGTTCCATACCCTACACACAAAGTTGGGTATTAAAGATTCAAAGAAAAGCTTGGTGCTCAAGTACCACAGTTGTTTTCATAGATACATTTAGGAGGAAAAGGATTTCCTCGACATTACCTCACTTGGCACAGCATATCGATATGCGGCCAAGATCGAGAAGAAATTTAAGAAGAAGAAGCGATACTTTGGATCCGCAAATCTGAAGCCAAGGAAAGGCACCCCCAAACCGAAAAACAAGGGACAAGGCCAAAATGGGGCAATCAGAACAACACCAAAAAGTCAAAGAAGGATACGAGGAAGTGGTGTGAATTTCATAACAGCTCCACTCACAACACAAGCGAGTTTCAGGCCAAACAGTCGATGGTGACCGGACTGAAGGCATCTGAATCATATGCATGTTTTGATCCTGAGTTAGAACCAGATAAGGGAAATGACAAAGGGAAGAAAATCATTAATGTGGAACCCAGTGCCACCGTTTCCACCACCAAGCTCCAAAGGGAGGAGCTTGAGGATCCAGAGGAGGGGGAGCCCCTCTTCCATTCCCAGATGTGGGTGAAGGGTTTTCCACTGCAATTTCTTGTCGACAGTAGAAGCCAAAAGAACCTCATTTCAGCAGAGGTCGTGAAGCGGCTCAGCCTACTAACCACAACACACCTGCAGCCATATACCTTTGGGTGGCTTCCCCAAGGAATATATCTTCACTTCCACCAACAATGTCGTCTTCCGTACAACATCAAGCCAGTCATGGATGAGGTACTATGTGATGTTTCTCCTCTTGACTTGTCTGATTGATTATTAGGCCAACCATACTTGTGGAAGCGACATACTGTGTATGATTCTAGGCCTTGTTTTGTTATTATTACTTTGGTAAATAAGTTGTATAAGATACCGGAGGTAGTACCGACTTCTGCCATATATTTTAGTATTGCAAAGCAATGCAGTAAAATTATTTTCCAAACTAGGAAAAAAAAATTCATTACGATTCGCCCATAAGGCAAGAAGGAGATTGTGGCTGCAACCTCCAAACAGGGCTCCCTTGCACAGAAGCAGCAGATGGAAAATATGTGGAGGAATACAAGGATATTTTCTCCTCAGCTACAAAGGTTCCTCTACGCTGTCAAGACAAGCACTCCATTGATCTGACCCCAGGCGTGCCACTGCCTGATGTTTCCATACCTCATGCGACCACACAGACAGAATCCACACATGTACTATTTGAGGCTAATAAAGCAACCAGATTTATTGAATGCATCCAGCACGACCACCAGCAGGTCAACGACATCTTGGAGAAATCCAATTCTAATTACAAGTAGCTCCATGATCAACATCAGGTGCCACACAAGTTCCAGGTGGGTGGTGACTATTTGGTTACATTTGTAAGAGAATCGCCTTGCTGGGCCCCACCGAAAGCTTTGCCCACTCTGATAGGGGCCATACACCATCACCAAGTCTATAGGGGACAATGCATTTGAGCTTATTATTCTACCATTCCTTATTCTGCACTCAATGTTCAATGTGGACTACCTTCATCCTACGTTCCACCTCTACTAGACACCCATGACATGGTAGAACAACTCACACCAACAGAGTTAAACCCAGAATGCATGGAACGGGACACCACAAATCGTATCACGGACACACAGATCAAAAACACCCAACAACAAAGGATCCAACTATATCGAGTTGTCAAAATAGGCCAACTCCTTCACCAGGGCAAGTGGCTCACCAGGGATCACGTACAACAGAAGTTTCCTCATTTCATGGAGGAACTCAATGCAATGGGGACCATTACTTCCTAAGGGGGGGTAATGATCTAGGTGGATATTGGTGGCCACCCTCCTATTCCACTTGGAGCCCCACCATTATTTCTTTGAGCTTTCTCAGTTTCCTTAATTGTAGCACAATTTACTATTTTTAGCAGTTTTTCGGGTCTTGAACTTTTGTCGTCGTTTTGAGGCCCTAAATGAATTTTTATGGTAAAACCGAGAGAAACATGGGTCTTTGATCAATGTTTCTCACTCAAAATTAGTATTCCTTGGATATATCTTTCTAACAAGATATTTTGCACATCAAACAGAGATCATATTCTAAAGTTACGTCCCCGGGAAGTTGATGTATCAATTTAACCAAATAGGGCCCATAGTTTTGGAGCTTCATCTCCTAGGGTTATGTTTTTGGATGTTCAAGGTTTTCCATTATTTCTCAATCATAAATAGGCTTGCATCCTAATTATAACATAGTTCGGAGGCATGTATCCACCACATTTATTCTCATAGATAAGCTACCATCACCCTAGCTAGTTTGTTTCCATTGTTTCTGTAAACACATTTCAGTTCTTTGATATTAATGAAATGAAGTGTTGTTTCCAATGCATCTTTGTATTTATGGTTATATGTGTATTCTTTTGTGTTCCTGCATAAATTTTTATCAAGGATTTACATGTTATATCTTGATTCTAATCTCTTAGAAAGGAGAGAAGATTCACAAATTTTCCAACATTTGACAAGTGAAGCAATGCATAGATATAGTTAATATTTTTAGAATATCGATTGTCATTACACCAAAACCCACAAGTGTCAATAAATTCACGCATCACCAGAGTTAATGTATCCTTGAGAGGTGGTTATTCACATGTTGTAAAACACACTGGGAGCATTGGATTATCCAATCCCCAACAATATCCCCCCCCCCTAGCGCAAGTCCAGAGTGTTTCAAATTTGATACCTTTGGATCTGATACCACTTGTTGGAATCACTATTTTTGCTACACCAAAACCCGTACTTGTTAGTAAATGAACACATCACTAGAGTTCACAGATCCTTGAGAGGTGGTTAAGCACATGCTATGAAACATACAGGAAGTGTTGGATTATTCAATGCCAAACACATATTGCTTTTTGTTGATATTAAGTGGAAAAACTCTTGTGTATGGCTTATTTCATGAGTATGCTCTTCCTTCTTCGACCAAGGGTTAAGCTGCTAAAAAGCGTTGGGATTCATTTAATATTTATTTTCTGTTTGTTCTAGTTTCCAGTCTAGTCCTATCCTTATTCACTGTTATTATATTCTTAGTATTTCTTTCTCAATCAAGTTCTTCTAGTTTCCAAAGGAATTGGGTCTCATTTTCATGTCATTGTAGCTATTTTTTGTAGTAGTAGGAGACTCTAATTGGTCTTACTTTTGATTATGTTCCTTGATCTTTTTTCTGTCAAATTTAGGGTTGGGTCTACTCTCCCTTATGTTCTTTTTTTGTTGTGTCTTGTTAGTTCTCACTAACCCACTCCATTATCTACGGTCCTGTTGTAGCCGCTACAACACCACCCAAAATTTTGGGTATATTTAAAATTTCGAGTCCCCCTGCTTGCTTAGCCATTAGGGTTTTGACCCGACCTGTAGTCATTGAACCTTCTCACCATCACGACGAGATTATTTCACTGCAGCCACGCCATGTGTGGGAGGATCATCATGCATACACTCGAATGGAAACTTCTCTGTGCATTAAGTATATTTGTTAGAAGCCCTTTCATCATGGATCATTTATGCCTTCTATTTGGATACTTCACCATGATCATGTAAATTATTTAGGGGCATCATTCTCTATAGGGTAACTATGAATTAATTGATATTATAATGTTTCATACAGGTCAATCCCACGGATGATATACTCATCAATGTCATCACCACACCGAGGGAAATAAACTGAAGCTAAACAACAAGGCCACAGCTGTGAAACAGGACACTTTCATCCACATGCCCCCTGCCCATGTGGGGATGAGACTTAAGGCTACTGTTGAAGACCTTGTTAAGGTAGATGACAAGGATGTGCCAACAGGTGAGGGGGAGAAGCAAGTGAGCAGTATTGTTAAAAGGAGGATGGTGCGGTACATGTTTGTCCAAAAAAATAATCAAGGAAATAACTTTTCATGTTGTTGATGCAATAACATTTTTCACTGATGAAAATCAGATACTTAGAATCACTCCATTGGGAAATGTTCGTACCTTTTTTCCACCATGCATGAACGAGAAGCATTTTCTGCATTTTATCAAATCTAAGCTGAAGGAGGAACCGGACGAGGTAGTTATATTCCGAGATGGCAAATATCTCACCTTAAAGGGAGTTTTTGAAAGTCCTACAAGATACCATCTCAATGTTCATCTCCTGGATATACATGCAGAAAAGAATACATTTCACCAATCTGATAAGTCTAGTTTGAAGTATAACCCATGTGGAAAAAGTAGACTAAGGAGATTTCCCTAAAGCAAGACAATCTCATTCAAGGTTGTTTTCTTATTGAGCTGTCAAAACAAGTATGATCTGGTCCGGAAGCAAGTGAATGTCAAATGGAAGAATGTGGGATATCTGTTTATGAAAGGAAACAAAGCAAATGGAACCGGTTGGCAAGTGTTTTTGTTAACAATGAGATATACAGCGAAAGTTCCATCTCGTTAATTCAGTCTCCTCAACTGTACAATGTATGCAAAGGGATAGGACTCGCTCCATCTTTTTGAAATATTTTGGATAAAATATTATTTCCTCTCTTTGAGGTTACAGTTGATCCAAGTTCTCATCCTCAACTACGCATCTTCTTGAAAAATATGTTCGAATTTTATATGGTAGATGATGAAAGTAAACCTGAAAGGCGTCCCACAAAGTACACACCAACCCCAGCTCAGTGGAAAAATGATTTCAATCCTTCTTGTTAATATCATCCTTATTATTGCTATGCAAATCTGTACACACTCTACAAGCTTCATGAAATGAATGACAACAATTAAACTTCATCCTCATTATGGCAAGGCTAGTGATATTGATCACTTGGAAACTGCATTCCTATGGAGATAATCTTAGGAGGTCTCCTAGATTGGCGTGGCCCCATGTTTCCCTTTCAACAGGAGATCCACTACAGATCCATTTGACAAAAGAACCTCTTTTACTATCTAAGTTTGGAAGCTCAGTGCTTGTGATCTTTGTGAAAGAGCTCACCAACCGGGATTCTCTCATCCATGGGAGTCTCATTGGGATGGAAGAAAATATTACATCGGAGACCCTGAAGGGAATGACATACATAAGACAAATGTATCTTATATGCCAGTTAGATTTTGCCATGAAGTTTGGAAAGAATAAAGGCAATATCTTTTTCAATGGGGGATCATATTTTAAAGAGCGGTCCCATCCCACATGCATACCAAAGCCATAACTAGAGGGCAAAGGGATGATTCTAATTATTATGCATTTCAAAAAAAATTAAAGGTCATGGGTTATCAAAGGAATAGCTTTGTCTACGTAAAGTGCGCCCTATAGACCACCCAAAGACCCATATGGAATGGAGCCCTAAAATATTTTGTGGTATGCGTTGTGGAAACTTGTCGTTTAGGAGAAAAAGCACACTAAGAAACCTCTAATCAAGCTAGCATCGGCCTGCTAACCCATATCTTTCGGGGCAGAGAAATCATTTTGTTTTTGCAAGGCCACCAAAATAATCAAAATATCCTTTGCAATGTGTTGCTACAAGTGAAATCTCAACATCTCGTGAACCCAAAGCGCTTTAACGAGTGACTTCGATGCATCAGAGGAATTACGAATTGTACTCGGGCCAAAGTTGGTTGATATCGCACAGTCGCCCGTTGTGCAATATAAAAGGGAGTCATGAGGTTGTGGACAACACGTATGCTGCCACCTCATAAACAATGTTATGAGGGGTATGCTATATGGTGGGCATTTGGATGAAACGTCATCCATCGATTTAGAATAAGTTTCAGACTTTCCGTGAACCCATGCAAGAAATTTGGCGTAAATCTGTCGAAATCCACATTAAGGAAAATTCATGTACAGGCTTTCAAAGGGCAACCAGGTTGGTACACAAAGAGATGTCAACACATACACAGGTGAAAGGCTGAGAGGCATTACTATATTGAAGGTATATGAGATCCGCAATTCCGTTGTCAATAGAGGCAAGTGGTCGATACATGGAGTCCCTCACTGCACTGAAAGACTGCGAAGAGAAACTTTGTCACAATGCATGCGCCTTATTGACTACCCATAGAGTCATTTTTCATGAAGCGCTAGCATGAAATGAATACATATGCACTACGATTGCGGCTGTGTTGGGGTCTAGTGCGCTTTGCGCGTCCATGTCCGTTGGAGGCCTGTAAGAGAAGGAAGAGGCTTACACGCAGCGTGGGGAAGCACATTCACATGCTCAACGCACCTCGGTAACTTGATCATCCAGTTGATAAAGCACGAATGGGCATGTCAGGGACATATAGTAATTGCACACATGTTTTTCTTGGACCATTCGCCCCTTTCAAGTTGATGAATCCAGGCAACGGCGTAGTCTGCAAGACTGAGAGTAATGAAGCTATCCTTGGGTGTTTTGGTGAGGGCCTCATGCAGGTGATGGCTCGATGCTTCACGTTGCTCCCATGATGTCACCTTGTAAGGTGTGCAGCCACATTGGTCAACAGGTCGCAATCCAGGTCCTCGATTCATCATCCAAAGACGCGACCGCATAAAGGACGTAACGAGTCGTTAGGTCGCGAAACTAATGGGGCAAATGAGAATGCGACTGGGTTGGAGTTGCGACCCTATGACCTTAGTGAGTTCACATCTCATATTAAGAGCACAATCGCGTTATCTCTCCAGGTCGTTGAGTCGCGAAACTAATGGGGAGAATGAACATGCGACTTGTTTGGAGTTGTGACCCTGCGACCTTTGTGAGGCCGCATCTCACGTTAAAACACTAAGTCGCACTATTTTTGAGGTCACAAGACCTCACCTCAAGAAGGCAACTAGGTTGTGACCTCATAATCCGATAATCTTGTGACCTGTTTTTTGCATGCACAAAATGAGAAAGCCTACCGATGGTGTTTGGGGAGAGAGCATGACAAGCGGCATCACCATGATTTCAAAACAATTATACATGTCAATGTGAAGGCTCGTAGGAAATTGAAAAAACTAGAAGCTCTTGCTTAAGATACCACTTCTCATTTGACAAAATTTCATCCCTCTTTGTGTGTAGGATCAACGCTCGATTTATATTTGTGTGTATATGCAGGATTTAAGTCATGAAAGCTAGATCTTGGCATTCTCTCACGCACTCCAAATTACATCCTTTCAAACTCCATTCCAAAGGGTCTCCTTGTTATTGATATCCCGACATAAACCTTATAAAACGGGAAGAGTATCTTCGACGCATATCATGGTTTCCGTATGAAGAACATAAGGGGGGAACAGTCCCAGTTGGCACTCCATTTCCAATGGGTTTTAGACCAATAGGAGGTATGATTTAATACCAGCAAGGAAAACCTCTGCCCCAACCATGCAAGATCGATGGCTCTAATGACAGAGGTGCCTAGGCCGAAATAAATATGTCTCCATCGATCCTATCAATGGGCTCCGCCACAAACATTTAGATCCTGGGAGAACTCAGCGAGACTACGCTGTGGCACATAGCTCAGGCTTTAACTTTCCAGATGCCATTGCTTGTAGCTTTCAGCTCCCTAGAAAATTGTTGTTATATATGGATGATCACAGCCTTTATGTGTGGGATGTACATAATTTATCAAAGATCTCCAGGTTATGTGCATACTTTTCGCACAATGCCTATATATGGGGTATTTCTAATATTCTACCAAATCAAAAGTTGGAAACTGAAAACTCATTACATTCTATGGGGATGGCACCAGCGGAGGGTCTCTTTGTGACGGGTTCTACAAATGGTACATTAAGGCTATAGGAGCTCGTTTTAAGGATGGACTCAAAAGAGATTCATCGCAAAGCCCCCGCATTAGATTCTAAATTGACTAATATTTATTGCAAAGACACACTTGGTGTCATACATCAAGAGATAAGTGGGGATCCTATCAAGAAACAGTTGGAGGCAGAGAAATCTGTGATCTAGGTCAAGGTTTTCATTCATTAGCTGATTAGTAGAGCCTCCATAGGAGCATACGAAGATTGCTTGATAGCTAGTGATTGCAGTGGAAATCTACATGTTTATAATTTAAGAGCACTTGACCACCCAGGGGTCTAAGTTTATTATTTTCTAAATCTTTCCTTTAGCTAACTAAATGTGCTTTAGCATCAATATTTTAAAGACAGGTGACCCATGTTACTTTGTTTTTAGGTAGAGGTAGCCGATGCACAGAGTCGAAGCCAGGGTCTTCTATGGCATGTGAGGTGGATCCTTTCAAAGCTCGAAATAATCGCATGTTAAGCTCAAAGACACATATGCAGGAAAAGGGAAACTTGCTGTGAAAATTAGAGGTCACCGAAAGAGAAATACGCAAGTCACGGATTTCTTGAGGTCGCAGGTCATGGATTGCCCGAGGTCGCAGGTCGCAGATTGCCTGAGATCACAGTTCGCGGATTACCTGAGGTCGCAGGTCACGGATTACCCGAGGTCGCAGGTCACAGATTACCCAAGGTCACAGGTTGCGGATTTCCCGAGGTCGCAAGTCGCAAATTTCCCAAGGTCACAAGTCGCAGATTTCCCAGGGTCGCGGGTCGCAGATGGCCCAAGTCGCAAACTAGCACAACAGTCAGGAAGACCAAGAGTTAAAGGGAAACTCAAGAGTCATCTCAGCCTATATGTACAACTTTGAGAAAGAAGAAAAGGACTTTTAGCTCGACAATGAAAGCCAGTATGATGGAGGAATTGTTGCGAGAGAGCTAAAGGCACTCAGCTCTTGGTATGAAGTAGAGAGAGAGGTAGCGAGGCTAGGGTTTTGTATCATGCATTGAGATGAATAACCCATGTTCAACTATTGGGTTTTGACAAGTTGTAAACATGTATTCAACGTTGCAGCAGCATTAATAATATATTCTCCTTTCCGGCACTAATTCACGTGCTCGTTTGTGGTGATAGTACTAGTTGTCTAGTACTTCATTATGTTGTACGTTTTCTTTCGTGCATGCCATTGGTTATGAAATTTTTCTAGTGGTTGTATGTATGTTTGCTTTCGGATTAGTGTTTATGTGTCTATGCCACGGCGGTGATATACTGTGAACTAATTTGCAGTCAACTTCCGGCGTGTTTTCTTTCTTGTATGTTTGACTAGTTTTCGGCTCACTGACCCTAGTTATGGCATACCCCACTTTTATTTTTCTACTTAGACTTGCTTATATATTTGTTTATGGTTCATTAATATTGGGCTGATTTTGCTTCATTGATTGGTCATTTCATCTTCGCCTCTTCTCCATCATCTTCTCATTCGGCAACCAAGAGTGGAAACAATCATGGCGGCAGCCGGGCCCACATACCGGATGGGGCTCCTATCCCAAACGATGTAAGGTATAATTGGGACCTTTCACCAGGAAGACCCCCTTGTTGTTGGCAGTACATTTTTTCCCGTCAACAGGTCCCTGACCTCTCCTTTCCTCTCTCTTAATGTTGCATTATTCGTCATGTTGCATTAGCGTATGAGGTTATGCCTTGGAGAAGCTATTCATGGATCTCATACTGGTTCACATGTTAGAGTAAGAGTTTTCTCCTATGTTTGTATTTATCACCTTTGGACTCCTCCAGATATACAAGAAGAAATGCATCATGTTTACATTGTCATAATTTAGGAAGGAGATGATCAATTATCTATGGCTAAAGTGGCTAAAGTGGCAAATTCGGTTCTAGATATTAGGCACGTGTGTGGAAGACATAATCAATATCTCCATATTGTGGATTTGTATTGGCAGGTGAAATATTTTCTAGTTAGAGTACTCTTGGAGAGAAATGATATCAAAATGGAGATTGGACAACAACTAGATGAAATCCAAAGGAACATGAGGTTATTACTGCATGAATACAAAGCTCATATACTTAACTAGCCTACATTGAGGAGTAGCTTTGCAATAAAGAAAATCCTTCGCTTCTAATGAATCTAGTCATTCTAGGTGTCCACTTGATGATTTCAATTAAATTATGGTTTTTTAACTTCACTTGGAATTTACCATTACATCTAGATAGGCATATAGTTATGTTCCTAATGTGGCATAATATGTTGTATGATGAAGTTTTTGTGATTAGACCTTTTTATATGTATCACGTTATTATATGGACATTTGGGATAATAAACATTAACTTTGTCATTGGTCTAATTTCTAGTCTTGCATACCATGGCAAAAGGATTTTGATATTATGTAATAATATAAAAATGTTTGTTTACAACTTGAAAAAAACAAAAAAACAAACAAATATTAAAGGTTAAGAAAATGAAAGTGATTTGTATTATGATTTAATAATGAGGTGGAAATTTTATCCAGGAAAAGTTGGTGCAGGAGGAGTCATAAATAATTTAGAAGGCAGAATGATACACAGCTTTTCCTGGGGCCTGGGCCATACTTCCAGCATCCAAGCTGAAGCGTTGGATCTCTTCCAAGGCCTCAAGTATCTCAAATATTTGGGCATCAGTGAGGTAAATGTCTTTGGATATTCGCGGTCCATTATCAAAACCATAGTGAACAATTGGGCCCCGTCAAATTTAAGATTTGCAAGGTTGATCTCAAGAATCAAAGTTTTGGTAAAATCCTTTCAGAATTTGAAATTCTTCCATGTGCTGAGAACGAACAATAAGGATGCAGATTTTGAAGCAAATAAGGAATTCCTTCTATCTGTTGGGCCTATCCTAAAAGTCAGAGAAGAAGCATGGGATCCAATTCCTTAACCCTCTAACTGTCATGTTCTATTGCATTTTATTGAAGCAATTTTTTTGTATTCACAAGCTTGGGCAAATCACAGAAATGGATTCCATTGTTGCATGTAAGAAGATCTGGATCATAAGCATAAGTGCCCTGATACTTCTAATAGGAGAGGTACCTTGGGCATTGCTCCCAAATTTTGTATCCCGATTTGAGGCATTCATGCCAAGTTTCTAATATATTCCAATAACCATTCCTGTAAAAAAAAAAAAATGAGGTGGAATTTTTTTTTTTTAAAACTCAAATTATAGAGATCTAAGAATATTTAAAAAATAATTTCATACACTTAGTTTTTGGCACTTCTTAATTTTTACCACAGTATAGCTTAAGAAGCATTGACTCTGAGATAAATTGTTGTGATTTTGATTTTCAATTAGTAAATTTTTTGTCTCATTCTTAAGCTACTTTTGTGCCTTGTCTAATTTCCCTAGTGACAAACAAAACAAGAATACAAACTCATAGATATAAAGTAATATTTTAAATGAAACGAAATTATTTTCATATATATATATATATATAAACAAAATTCAAAAAATGAAAATAAATTTATTTTTAACTGAATTGTGGTTTACTCTTTATAATTAAAAGATTTTTAACATTTAATATTTTTCACTTTTAAGATTACAATCTTATTTAGGGATGCTAGATGGTTATAATTATGTGAATGATTATCAATAATAAGGCTTTCACAATTTTAATTTAATTATCAATAATTAATAAGTAGATGGTAGGGATTTTGGCTCTATAGAATATTCTTAGTAGTGTACACAAGGTTGAGATTTATCTCCAAAGTTGTTATGTAAATTTTCTCCTTTAATTATATTCATTAATTAAAAAATTGGCGTATAAACAAGTGTCATATGAAACTAATTATGTTTTTTTGGGCATGTAGTGTCATATGAAATTAATTATGGTTTTTTGGGCATGTGGTATTGATAAGTTATGGTATTGGATCATGATATTCTGACAAAGCCTATTTACAAATTAAGAATATTCATAATAAAATGGGGATGAATCTACATGGCTAAAAAATTTGTTACAGTATTATATATATATATATATATATATATATATATAACTTCTTTTTAATAATAATAATAATAATAAAGTTATAAATTAGTTATTTTTTGTGATTTTTTAAACTTTAGTAATGGGGCAAACCAACAGAGGTGATTTACACTTTTTGGCAAGCACGTAAGGTGTAATTCGAAGAAAAGAAGCTTGATCAAGATTTTTTTAAGCACTCGATTGAGCAATATTTTAGCCCTTGATTGAGGTATTTGCGGGCTTAAACATTTCTTGATCAAGCTATAAAACAAACCCTTAATCGAGCTCCTACATAACCTGTGGTTACTTAAGCACTCGATTGGGCAACCTGTTGATTTGGAAAGATATTTGAAAATGTAGCTCAATCGAGCCTATAGATCGATTGATCTCATAGCTTGATAGAATATAGGCTCGATCAAGCTCTTTTAAAATATTAAAATTACAATAAAAAAAGGCTCAATCAACCTCTTTTAAATTGTTAAACTTTCAATTATTATTTGGGTATTGGTGGGGTTTAATGATTAAAAAAGCTCGATTTAGTTATCAAAGCTCGATCTAGCTCTTCTTTCCTAGTGAAAGCAAGGGATCGATCGAGAGTTTTTTTGATTTAGAGATTTTCTTTAACCCTATCACAAGCTTGATTGAGAGTTTGTTAAACTCTTACTCGATTTATTTTAAATTTTAACTAAAGCGCTCAATTGAGCTTTTTAAGTGCTTCATCTAGCTGTCAAGGGCCTAAAAAACAGATTTTTAACTCCCCTTCTGCAGATTCTCTACAACACCATCTTGTAACATAGTGAACTTAAGGCAATATTTGTCCTTAAGTGGCGGAGTTGATCATGTTGGATTCGTGAATAAATCTTCCATCCAATGGAATATGAGTGCACATATTCGAATTCATATGGTATTTTCATCTTATTTCTTTTAAACATTATGTTTGAAATTTTTTGGATAGTTTCTAAAATATATAAAACATTTTTTTTTTTTTAAATTATCACCATCTTCATTTATGAGTCCTCTTCAAAAGGGTACTCCTAGTTTTTGAATTTATTTAAATAGCAGAAAAAATTGTACGTGCACTTGTCTAAAAATTTCAATTCAAATATTAATTCTCCAACTTAATAAAAAATATAATTTTGCATAAAAAAATAAAGTTTCAATATGCATAAGTTAGTTTGCTCTGTGTATATAATTCATATATATATATATATATATATATATATATGGCACGTGAAAGCATGCATACTTGTTAAGATGTGCGAAAAATTGCAAGGACAAGCATTTAATTTACTAGAAAATTGACAAATTATATGACACTAAGTTTTTTTACAAAAAATATCATTAGAACAAAAACATAATACTCCACAAATCTTCTTTTTACTCCAAATCAAGATTCAGAAAAGAGTAAAATTTTGAAATTTAATCGCCGCATTTAACCTAAAGGTGTAAACCATCTTCACATTTTCACCCAATGCTAGATGTATGATGAAGTGTGTGTTTTGATACTTATTATAGATTAATTTTGATTTACCAACCATTTAATTTATATGGTTTCCCTAGTTATACTTATATTTAATACTCTCTATATATTTAAATAATATATAATTAGTTTTTCAAAAAGTTTACATGATTCTTTTATTTAAATGTAAATTTGTTCGCTTTTACTATTAGAATCTTAATTGGGATGTTAGTGATTATAATTATACATATATTTACTCTATATTATTGAATGATATATAATTTTTTTTTTTTTAATTTACACGATTTTATGTTATCCATTATCTATATATATATATATATATATATATATATATATATATATATATATATATATATCGGAATGAGAATTTTGTATTTATATGCAAGTTTGTACCTAGATTGTAGAAAATACATCAGGTAGTACATAACTAAATCTTCAAAAAAAATCATAAGCCCTCTTATCTAGCAAAAAATAAAATTCGAAGGGCACTTCAAACAGGTTTTGTAGGTATATACCTTACAAAACCGATCCACCAAAAAACAAATTTACATGTCATAGTATAGTTGATTGATAATGAAATCCTTCATAAATGTGCAATGCTAATCCATTTATCTCTAGGAATAGGAGAGGGCCTAATTCAATTATTGATTTTTAAAACTCCCGAAATTAATTTACACCTTTCATTACCACATAAGTCAACATCTTTATTGAGATCATAGAGAACATGGAAATATGTTAGTGAAGAGAACCCTTTCATTTATTTCCTAATTATGTTCATAAGACTTTTTAATTTTTTGTCCCTCTGAGAGGAGTCCTTCACCAAATGATAAATAAAAAGGAGAGAGTCTCCAAAAACAATGAGATAAGATACATGATTTTCTTTTTCTAATTGAATTTCCTAGTAGAAATGCTAGAGGTTGGTATAATTCAACCCAGTCAGGGTTCTTTATCTGCTCTAGTAGTGTTGTTACACATGAAGGATGGATCATGGCGTATGTGTCCATATTATAGGGATATCAACAAGCTCACTATTAAATATAAATTTCTCATTCTTGTTATTAATTAATTGTTGGATGAATTACATGTAGAAATTTACTTCACCAAGTTGGATCTTCATTCATGATATCATCAAATTAGTGAAGACTAAAGACATTCTGAAAAAACATTCAAAACTCATGAAGGTCATTATGAGTTTTTTGTCATGCCTTTTGGCCTTACTAATGCACCTTCCACATTTCAAGGATTGAAGAATTTCATTTTCAAACCCTTCCTTCGAAAATGTGTGTTAGTATTTTTTGATGATATATTAATCTACAACAAGTCTTGGAAGGATCATGTTCAACATGTTGACATGGTGCTCAAACTATTAGAGGAAAAATAATTATATGAAAAAACCTCCAAATGCTTCTTTGGAGTATAGGAGGTGGAATATTTTAGTCATATTGTATCTCACGAGGGTGTTAAGGTAGATCATAACAAAATTAAATCCAATAAGGAATAGAAAATCCCCACAACCCTAAAGCATATTTGAGGATTTATCAGGTTAATAGGGTATTATCACAATTTTGTTAAGAGTTATGGGAGAATAGTAGCGCCTCTAACAAAATTATTAAAGAAAGATGCATTCTCTTGGACTCCATAAGCAACCAAGGCCTTTGAACATCTTAAAGAGGCAATGTGCCAAGCACCGGTCTTAGCTACACCAGATTTCACAAAAAACCTTTATTATGGAATTTGATGACTCGGGAAATGGAATTGGTGTTTTTTTAATACAAGAAGGAAGACCCATTGCTTTTGAAATTCGTCCAATGAAGGGAAAGTATTTACATAAGCCTATTTATTAGAAAGAATTTTTGGCAATACTACATGCACTAAAGAAATGGTGACCTCACCTAATGGGAAGACACTTTAAAGTAAAAACAAATCATGATAGTCTCAATTATTTTTGGAAAAAATATTATCTTTAGAAGAGAAGAAAAAATGGGTCACCAAGGTGTTGGGTTATGACTTTGAAATCATCTACAAAAAAGGGAAGAAATTTTATTTTATTTTATTTTTTTATCTTTTTATTTTTTTATTTTTTTCAGATGCACTCTCAAGAAAGGATGAGGATGTGGAAGCATTACTCTGTTCCATTATCCAACCTGATTGGATAACTGAAGCAAGGGATGAATGGAATAATGGCGAAGAGGTATGGACACTCATTCAAAAATTGCAGCAATATCCCAATACATATGATACATTTATCTGGAAAAATGATTCATTATGGTACAAAGATCACTTATATCTCTGTAATAATTCCCAACTCAAACAAAATATTATTTTGGAATTGCACACCTGCCCCTTAGGAGGGCACTTAGGATTTTTAAAAACTTACCACATAGTCAAGAAGGAATTTTTTTGGGATTGTCTTAAATCTGGTATTCAAAAATTTTTGGAAAAATGTTTGGTTTTCCAACAAAATAAAGTTGAGACAATTAAGACCCTGGGTCTGTTACAAACTTTAGCCATTGCAAGCCAACATTGGGAGGAGGTCTCAATGGATTTTATCACGAGTTTACCCATGTCGGAAGGAAAGAGTGTCATCATAGAAGTAGT
Source organism: Pinus albicaulis (assembly GCA_034641835.2). Taxonomy (NCBI): domain Eukaryota; kingdom Viridiplantae; phylum Streptophyta; class Pinopsida; order Pinales; family Pinaceae; genus Pinus; species Pinus albicaulis. The sequence continues at coordinate 234,488,346 of CM076581.1, read as the reverse complement.
TGATATAATTACCAAGTATGCATACTTTTGTGCATTATCTCATCCATTTAAAGCCAGTACAATTGCTATTGCATTTATGGAAACAATTCAAATGCTACATGGAATCCCAAAGATTATTGTAAGCGACAGAGATCCCATTTTCATTGGAAATTTTTGGATGAATTATTTTCTTGTATGGGTACTCAATTAGCTAATAGCTCATCTTATAATCCTAAACCTAATGGGAAAACTGAGATAGTGAAAAAATGTTTGGAAGGATATATTTTTTGTTTTGTATATGATAAACAAACACAATGGGTCATGTGGTTACCTCTGGCTGAATGGTGGTATAACACTTCCTTCCATACTGCAACAAAAATGACCCCATTTATGGCACTTTATGGATATCATCCACCATCTATCACATCATATTTAATGGAAAATTCTAAGGTTCAAGCCGTGTAAGATCACATCGAGCATCAAAAAAAAGTTATCCAACTCTTAAAGGATAACCTCATTGTGGCGCAAAATAAAATGAAACAGCAATTTGATCAACATCACAATGAACTAAGTTTTTTTGAAGGCAACTGGGTATTTTTACGGCTACAACCATACAAAAAAATGTCCCTTAAGCAAACTAAAAAGGATAGTAACTTATCACCCAAGTACTATGGTCCTTACAAGGTGTTGTAAAATATTGGTACTATGGCATACAAATTGGATTTTCCTACATCTTCTTGAGTACACATAGTTTTCCATGTTTCATGCTTAAAGAAGGTTATTAGTGACAAGCTTCCAATTCAAACAATATTGCCAGAACTTGAAGAAGAATGAAAAATATTATTGGATCCTGAATAATTCATTGAAATAAGAACCTAACAACTACAAAATTGATCAATTTCAAAGTATCTCATTAAGTGGAATAACTTACCTGCTGAAGGTTCCACGAGGGAGGATGAAAATTTTATATAGAAGCATACATAACTACTCAAGCGTTGAGGACAACAATTTTTTGAAGGAGACGGGCATGTTAGGTCCCTATAATACTAGTGTGTCCCCTTTATTGTTATTTTTAGTGCAATCCCCTATTTTTATTGTTGTGCCCGTGTAGCCTCCATATTGTTATTGTTATGCCCCATAGAAACTCACTATTGTTATTGGTGTGTCTTTACATTATTATTGTTATGTAGGCTCTAATTATATTGTGACCCCTTAGACTCCTATATATAGCAAGGAGGTCTATTCATTGGAATAATTCAATAATTTTTCATTTATGTGATCTGTAAAGGAGGTTTCCCCCTCGAAGAGCATAATTTTTAAGTTTTAGATCTATCTTTTTTGTGATCTGGTTACATAACATATTTTATTAATATGAGCATAACTACAATTTACATTATGAGGCTCACTCTGCATTCAACATATAGGAAATTCTACCTAATATCATACAAGAACTCCATCCCAAGACATATATGCATAGGAACTATGGCTCAAAATCATTCTAGCTCACCAACTTATAAAACATTGATACCTTTACAACCTAGGGTATTGAATTGAATATGGTAAGAAGGTCCTCTCAAGTGTTGAGATCACTTCTTATACCAATTCATGAGGTCATCAAGATAGCCAAGATGGTATTATAAATATCATGGAAGATGTATATATTGGTGCACTAGAATGTGGATCTAGTATTTTTAGATTGAATGGCATCGCATGACACAAAAAATGACCTAATGTGTCATGAAAGTGGTATTATATTGACCGATATAGAAGATTTGAATTTAATTGTAGCTTTATAATCTATCAATGAAAGTGTTGAGTATGTATTAAATTATTTGCATGACTATCCCCACACATTGAATCAGGTACAATTAGGGGATCGCATGTGGGGAGGCATATCCCCTTGTTTGAGAGGGGGGGTGGGATTGCAGGGGGTTAGGGGGTAGCATCCCTGAGTAAACTTTTTGGGAAATTTTTTGCATATGTTTTCAACAATTTTCAGCATATGATTTTCACCTTTAGTGGTTTTGTGGTGCATAGTGGTTTTCCCATGGTTTTGTAGTTTTGGCTAAACTATGATTGTATTCTAATCCATGGAAAATGGATTGGAAATTTATGGGTGCTATGGGATATATATTGTTTTTAATAATGTAAAGAAGAAAATATATTGAAAATTTTTGTTGGTTTTCTTAGTTTGGGTTTCCAGGATAAAATCTCTATGTTAGTGTGTGTATTTTCCAATGCATCTATTCTATTTTATTAAGAATTTTTTTACAAAAATTAATTGTATAAGGCTATAACCTACATTTGGCATAAGATTTGTTTTGGATTTAAGGGGGTGCCTTTGTGGCTAAGGGGTTTGGATTAGGCCTATGGTAGACCTTATTACAGTAGGAAAGTTGCAGAAGTGAACCTTATGATGAAACTGTTAGAAAATTAAATAACAGAGCAATGGAACACATAAAATATTGTGGAAAAAAAAACACAACAACACATAAAACAAGAGAGACACAGATATACGTGGTTCACCCAATTTGGGATATGTCCATGGAGAAACAGCCAATCCTTCCTTTTATATTATCCAACTAAAATGAAAAATACAACCTACAAAATCGTTTTAATTTCCTCTTCTCTCTCACATGGTCTCTTCTCTCTTTCTCGCTCAGAATAATAATACACATCTGCAATAAAATTCCCTCATATAAACCGAGGGTTGCCTTCTAGAGCAAAAAAACAAAAATTAACATAACTTCTATCATCAGATCATATGCCTAATGAACGACCCATATTGACTATGAAATTACAATATTTTACAATGTAAATTTTCATCTATTTTTAGCTTCAGGGGTGCTGCCCTCGAACCCCCACATGGTGCCTAATAGCCCCCAAACCCTCGTGGGAGGAAGGGGGGGGGGATTACCCCCTGCGTGGAGGGGTGTACAGTGTTCCTAGGGTATACACCTACCTGAAACAAGCCCTCTGAATTAGCAAGATAATCAGACTCCACACCCAAAAATATCCCACTTGGAGACTGATTATAGCAACTCCACTGCTACTTCACTTGCTGGAAAATAGTTCCACTTTGGACATGGTTTTTGCTCATATTCATCATCATACTTGAATACCAGTTTAAACTGAGCATAAACTTAGTTTCTCCATGGTTACAAGCTTTGTTAACATATCTACAGGATTCAGGCTAGTGTGTATCTTTCCCAACTTTAGTTTTCCATATTTCAAAACAGGCCATATGAAATGGTACCTATGTTGTATATGTTTAGTATTAGAATGAAATGTTGATTTATTTTCAAGATGAAAGACACTTTGGTTGTCACTATATAACCTGCCAATCTCCTTATTCTTTCCCAATTCATCCATAAACCCTTGTAAGCAAATAATTTCTTTACTAGCCTCTAGAGCAGTAACATACTCTGCTTCTGTTGTTGAAAGTGCAACAATGTTTTATAATTTTGAAACCCAACTGACAGTTGTTCCACCTATAGTAAACACATAACTTGTGGTTCTCCTCTTGTTATCTCTATCACCTACCATATTTGCATCAACATGTCCTTATAGAGCAATGTTTGAAACACCAAAGCATAATGCTTGATTTGTGGTACCTCTCAAACACTTGAGAATCCACTTCACTGACATACAATGCTCTTTTCTTGGATTGTTCATATACTTGCTTACAACTTCCACTGCATTTGCAATATCAGGCCTTTTACATACCATTGCGTACATTAAGCTTCCAACTGTTGATGCATATGGAACTTTACACATATAATCCATCTATTCCTGAGTCCTTGGGACACATATCATTGCTTATTTTGAAATGGTTATCCAAAGGTATACTAACTGGTTTTTCATTCTTCATATTAAATATTTCCAACACCTTTTATATGTACTCACTCTGAGACAATGTTAATTTGTGGTTTTTCCCATCTCTAGTTATTCTCATACCAAGGATTTTTTTTGTAACACCCAAATCCTTCATTGCAAATGATTTTTCCAATTTTCCTTTAAGAAAATTTATTTACCGTGTGTTAGACCCTTCAAAAATTATTTCATCTACATATAATAGCAGTGAAATATAGCTGCCATAATTTTTCTTTTTAAGATAACGATGGTCATAGTGACATCTAGTATAACCCTATTCATACATAAATCTATCAAATTTTAGATACCACTGCCTTGGAGCCTGTTTTAATCCATACAAGATATTCTTCAATTTGCACACTACTTTCTCCTTCCCTTTGACCTCATAACTTTATGGATGTTGCATATATATTTATTCCTCCAAATCCCCATGGAGAAAGGTTTTCTTTACATCTAACAACTCAAGATGCAAATATTTTTCTACCACTAGACTTAAAATATTTCTAATTGAAGTCATTTTAACAACAACAGAAAAAAATTAATCAAAGTTTATACCTTTATTTTTTGAAAATCCCTTCACCACAAGTCTATCCTTATACCCATGTTTACCTCCATCTTCTTCCTTCAACCTGTAAATACTTTTATTCTGCAATTTTATTTTACCTGCAGGAAACTTGAATAAGCCCCAAGTTTGGTTATGCATCAAGGACTCAATCCCTTCTTGCATGGCTTGCTCCCACTTCTTCCTGGTTTCTACCTGCATTACTTCTTCATATAGTTTTAGTTCACTAGAATCAGTCAAAAATACAAATATAATGAAGGAGAGTATCGTTCAGGGGGTCTACTTATCTTGGTACATCTTCCAACACCACTTTCAAGAGTTTGAGGTGTATGTTGTTGTTGTGGTTGTTGATCATTATGATTTTCAGGTACCTTTACTTTTTCAATGATCTCATCAAGCACTGTGTATTCTTTGTTTTCTTTTTCATGTATCTTTTCCTACATTTGATCCTTATACAAGACCTTTTCATTGAATATGACATCTCTGCTCCTAATTATTTTATGATTTTCATAATCATATAAGCAATAACCAAAATCATTAACACCGTGTCCAATAAAGAAGGTGCATTTCTTTGATTTTTCCTCAAGATTTGTTCTATTTTCTTTAATGATGTGGGCAAAGGCTTCACAATTTAAAGTATTTAAAAATGATTAGTTTTCATTTTTACCTGTCGATGTCTCCTGTAGAATACCACCATCCAAGGAACTTGAAGCGATTAGAGGCTCAGTATTTTAGCTCAAAAATTAATATCCTCAGAATTGAATGAAACTAGAATGAAAATGAACAGCTCGTTGCAAGGAATCCAATGCAACTTGTTTCGATGAAAACTGAGTTTGGATGAAGGATTTATGGTCTGTTGATCGTCATTAAGAACAGGCAATTTTTTATTAAAAATTTGCAGAACAGGTACAGGTTGATGACATGGAAGCCCAGTCAGCATTCAGGGAATATTCTTCAGTTTTAGTCCAATGAGACTGTGGCAAGTGTCACTGTGAGATTCGTCTATTTGTTTTGTGAAGGTAAAAATTGTCCAATGACCTCCTAAGGTTGAATTTTGGGTTCATGATATTATGTGCTGGAAATTATTGTTTTTTTATAAAGATATATATATATATATATATGATAAATTAATTTTCAAACCTTAAATTAATTTTAATATTCCGCATATAAATATTCTAACCTAAAGTCCGCAAGTGGCAATGTATATTAAACTATGCAAATTATCTTGGAAATACTGAGAGGGTGGGTGAATTAATATTCCTTTCAATTGGTATTATTATTAATCTTTCATAGCATTAGTTAATCTTCAATTATTATCAGTGTTTGTACAATGATAGCAGTAAACAAAAGGAACACAAATGCACACAGTTTTTAAGGTGGAAACCCCCTCCGGGATGAAAACCACCTGAATTATTTTCTAATAATTCTTTAATATTCAACTCCAATTGAAAATAAAGCTCCAACTTCCTAGAATCTATAAAAGAATTCTTCTCCAGCTCCCACTAGATGGACACTCCAACGCCTGAGATTCTTCAGTAGTCAACTGAACGAATTCCCCAACACCCAATGAGCTACAACTCACCCTAGCACCACCTTGCCACCCTATAGAAGAATAAAAGAAGAATGGACTACCATACAAGGGAAAATTGTCCACTTTACAATGATATAGAATGATATAGAAGAAGAAGACACACTAGACCATAACCCCAACAATGACACAACCACCTAATGATGATCCTAGACCTCCCGACACTGCCTCTTCAACTCTTGGTAGATAGACACTTGTACAATTTTTACAATGATTCTTTTACAATGACTCAGTACAGTGATACCTTTACAATGGTTGTATGCAGTGATGCCCATGTGAAGACTTCATGTAGTGAATTTCTTGTTGCTACTATGCACCTTGATTGTTGCTCTTGTCATGCTACACTTTCTCACTCTTCAGAACATTAGATCATGTACTGAGTCTTATCTTGATGAATATACAATATCTGCAAAAAATCTTCAAGGAAATACCCATGACATGATAATAACAAAACTTACCTCATCCTGCAGAGCATATGTCAGTGCTAAAAAAAATAACAAATTAGAATACAAAGAACCTAATGCAATTAAGAGATGAACATGCATATACAAAATATACTTACTTGGAGCTTACTTCTGTTGCACCTTGCTTTGCTTTTCTGCCCTAGAAATTATGGTCCTTTGCAGCCCTTAACAACACATGATCTAGATTTTTCTTGCCTTCTAGGAGCTCGATATTGAATCTGGTGTATCTATGTTATTTCAGATCCCCAATATGTGATTTTTGGTCCTGTAGTATTCCTCTGAGTCTTGTTTCCAATTCCATGGGTCTGGCCCAATTTGGATTCTTCAATACAAATTTATGCACAATCTCTCACAATGACCTAATTATGGACTGGTTCAGTAGATCGAACTTGTACGAAATGACATGTGTCACTGTTTCTTCATTCAGATCTAAAATTGATACAGAGAAAACAAAATTTTGTGCATGATCCGTCACTTTTTACAAAATTCCAACCCGATACTCAGAGAGAGTGTTATGAAGATTTTCCCAAGGTCACCTCTTTGAGATGAAGTTCAGGAGCCTAAAAAAACCCTAACTTCCACAGATCATATCTCCAAAAATATTTCTCACCATGATCTGAAATTTTTACAAGAGCTTCATCTAGATTTTGGCTTCGCCTCCTAAAAATTCCAGCTTCTGAACATTCGTAGAAAAAACGTTATAGTGCAATTTCCACGATGACTTGTTTCAAGTAGTGAAATCCCTACATGAGGAGGATATGAGGATCACAATTTATATAAATGCTTAGGTTGAGAGGGAATTCAACAAGTGAACATGGGAGGAATTTTAGGAGCATAAAAATTATTAATTATTGAAATTTCAATTACCCATGCCACAACCCCATGGGTTTTTAGCCCACTAACTGGGGTTACTAACTTCAAACATGAATATCTCTCAAACCGTGAAGAATTACGTGGCGTGCCATATATCAACGGAAACATATTAACAAGAAGAAACCATAAAAAATGTCCTTGACTCAGAATATAGTAATTTTGTAGGTAAAAATTCCCATGCAATATCAGGGTAGCCCTTGGTGCCACTTGGGTTGACATCAATGACAACCATTGATCAACAATCTCCCCCTTTGACATTGATGGCAACACAAGTACTCCCCCTGCGATCATGACACCTCTTCCTACAACATTATCTCTCCCTTTGACATCAATGGCAAAGGGTAACTCCCCCTGACACACAACCATCCTGCGCACCTGTACACACTTCCATTCCCCCTTTATATTCTAAATAAGGAAAATCTAATGAGAACTTGGGAGAATCCCAAGCTTTTGGAAAAGATATTCAAATGGTTCACGAGGTAAAGGTTTAGTGAAGATATCAACAATTTGTTCTTTTGTACCAACATATTCAAGTTTGATATTCTTTGCAGCGACTTGTTCTCTATTAAAATGATATTTAATCGGAATGTGTTTTTTTTTTAAAGCATGACAGGTTTTTTGGAGATGTTGATGGCATTGGTGTTATCACATAATATGGGAATAGGCTCACTGAATTGTGCTTGAATATATTGCAAAGTTTTTTTCATCCAAAGGACTTGAGTACAACAAGCTACCACTGTAATGTATTTTGCTTCCGTTGTAGATAACGAGATTAAGGTTTGATTTTTGCTCAACCACGATACAAGACAAACACCTAGATAGAATGTTGCTCCACTAGTACTCTAACAATCATCAACGCTTCCTACCCAATCTGCATCTGTAAAGGCTTGAATAGTGAGATTATTACCCTTGGGATACCACAAGCCATATTCTGTTGTGCCCTTTAGATATCGAAGAATTCTTTTGATGGCAATAATATGTGATTCTTTTGGTACTGCTTGGAATCTTGCTACTTGTCCAACTGCTTGCATAACATTTGGTCGGGAGGCTGTTACATATAGACGACTACCAATCATAGATCTTTACAACCTCTGATCCACATCCTTAAATGTGTCGTTTATGCTCAATTTGCAACCTGTTACCATCGGACTAAGGACAGGTTTGCAGTCTTCCATTTTGAATTTGTTGAGCATTTCCTTGATGTACTTGGCTTGACATATAAATATTCCTTTCTCTTGATGAGATATTTGAAGCCCTAAGAATTATGTCATCTCACCAAGTAAAGACATCTCGAACTCTCTTTGCATCTTTGTAGCAAATTTCTTACTTAATCAATCATCAGTGCTACCAAATATTATATCATCCACATATACCTCAACGATTGTTAAATTGTCTTTATATATTTGTACATAAATATTTCTATCAGTAGTACCTTTCTTGAACCCTTGTTGACATAGATATCCATCAAGACGAGCATACCATGCTCTGGGAGCCTTCTTGAGACCATATAGATCCTTATTTAACCTACAAACATATTCTTCTTTTTCTGATAGTAGAAAACCTTCAGGTTTTTCAATGTAAACTTCTTCTTCTAATTCGCCATTTAGGAATGTTGACTTAACATCCATTTGGTAGAATTGTATTTTTCTTGAACATGCATAGGCAAGAAACATCTAGATGGCTTCCATTCTAGTAGCCGGTGCAAATGTTTCATCGAAATCAATTCCTTCCACTTGTGCATAGCCTTTGTAAACCAATATTGCTTTGTTTCTAGTAACATGTCCTTCATTCAATTTTCTCTTGAACACCCATTTAGTCCCAATGAAATTTTTATCTTTTGGTCGTGGAAATAATTCCTAGGTGTTATTCTTCTCGATTTGATCCAATTCTTCATTCATAGCTACTACCCAATGTTCATTTTGGTTGGCTTCCTCAAAACTACTAGGCTCAAAGGTTGCTAGAAAAGAAATGTGAGCTTGTTGTGATGGACGAAGCTGTCGACCTTCATTTATGTCACCAATGATTTGATTTGATGGATGGTTCTTTTGAATCCATTCTTTTGTTCTCTTTGGAGGAGCTTCTTGTTGTTGTTCTGGTATATCTTGATGATCATTATTTACTTCTTCCTGGTTGATATTTGCTTGTTGTTCTAGAATTTTCTTTGTGTCTTTTTCAGCCTCTGTCTCAAGTTTCAAAGATTATATATCCTCATCATTATTCGTTAGAACACCATCTTTTTCAAATGTAACATTTATCCTCTCCACTATCTGTTTTCATCTTAGATTTTAGCATTTATAGGCCTTTCTTTTGCGTGAGTAACCAACAAAGGTACCTTCGTCAACACGTGATTCAAACTTACCCAAATTTTGATCTTCTCTTTTGATATAACATTTGCTTCTGAAGATTCTGAAATATTTTACCCATAATTCATATGGGGTCTTGTTGCAATTATTTCTGAGAAGACTTTGGTTGATAATGAAGACTATCATATCAATTGCTTGAACCCATAATTTTTCATCCAATTTTGAGTCCTTCAACATTGTTCTACCCATTTCTTGTATGGTTCTATTCTTTCTTTCAGCAACTCCATTCTGTTGAGGTATTCGTGATGTTTAAAATTGTCTTTTTATTCCATTTTCATCACAATATTGCTAAAATAATTTGGAAGTGAATCCTCCGCCATTATCTGATCTTAGACACTTTATTTTCAAATCAGTTTCATTTTCGACCAACTCCTTGTAGATCTTAAAGCACTCAAATGCTTCAGATTTCTTCTTCAGGAAACTGATGGTTGTCATCCTGATATAGTCATCTATCATTAACATGAAATATAATTCTCCATCTAAGCCTTTTGTTCTCATAGGACCACATAGATCATTATGTATCAATTCCAATGGATGTGATGCAATGTGTTCTTTTGTTTTAAATTTGAATTTTGTCTACTTACCGTGCCGACAGGCCTCACATAGCGTGTTGGAAGGTTTTGATATTTTTGGCATTTGTCGTACTGCTTCCTTTTTGCTTATCATGACAAGATTTTCAAAGTTTATGTGACACATTCGTTTGTGCCATAACTAACTTTCATCTTCTTTAGCTAGTAGACATGCTTTATTTGCTTCATCCAGAACATATATATCGTTTGGAGCTCGATTTCTGTAGCCAAAATTATACCATACCTGCCTTTCCTGATTTCACATTTTGTAGAGTTGAATAGCATTGTGTGTCCTTGATCACACATTTTTCCAACACTGAGCAGATTGTGATTCATGTTTTCAAACAATTGAACATTCTTGGCTAGAAAATCTTTACTTCCGAGAGTGATGGTACCTGATCCTATAACGTTTGAAGATCCATCATTTCCAAAGGATATGGTTCCATCCTTATTCTCTTTCAGAGATACAAATTTCTTTCTATCTCCAGTCATATGCGTTGAGCAACCGCTATCAACATACCACACATATTTGTTGTTTTGAGCCTTGAGAGCGAGAGCACCATTATCAATCTTCTTCTTCTTCCATGTTCGTTCGTTCTATGGATTCGAAGATTCTTCTGGAGGATTTTCAAGTTTGCAGTCTCTGGCTATGTGTCCAAAGTTCTGACTTTTGTAAAATTTCATATTATTTCTTAAATTTTAAAATATATTGAGGTTTCGTTGAGCCCTAGGAGGTTCATATTTGAAGGATCTCCTAGAATTGTATTGGTTCCTAGGGTACATGCAACATTCTATAGCTTTATGAACAAATTTTCCACATGAATAACAATATCCATGAAAAATATGTTGGTACCTGGATGGAAATATTTGTTGCGGAATCGTCTTCCAAGGATTTTCTTTCGAATATTGTCCAATTAAGTATACATGCATGTCAGATCTCATAGGTTAATTGTATTTTTTTGTAGAAGGTCCTTCTTCTTCTTCTTTGTAACCGAGGCAAGTTCTGGCGTTGTAAGATCGTTGATTGTTGATGAGTTCTTCCAATGCCCTTGAGTTGTTGGTATATTTTTGGAAATTTTTTCCCTTCTTCACTTCCTTACGCAGCGAGACTACTTTGGCTTCTAATGCTTCCCCTTCTTGGTTGCTTTCTTCCAACTTATTTTGAAGTGACTCTTCAATACATTTGTGTTCTTCAACTTCAATTTTGAGACCTTGAACTTGTTCTTCAAGAGTATTAAAATGGGTCTTCTCAACCTTGAGCTCTTTTATAAGCCTGATTTCCTCCTTAGAAAATTATTCTATGGTAAACCCTTATTCTTCGTTGTTTGATATCTCTTGTTTATTGTGCTTGGCCATAAACAATACTCTCTCATTAGCTTCTTCTTCGATTTCACTCTCTTCATCAGATGATGAGCTATCTTATTTAGAGAGAAAGTTCCTTTTGGATCCTTTCTTTTTTCCTTGCTTGTTGAATTTCTTAAAGCCTTTCTTTCCTTTTGAGTTTCCATCACTTTTGTTCAAACATTTTTCTGCGAAATGCCCAACCTCACCACAGCCAAAACATATCAATGGAAGTTTACCTTTGAATTTTACCTTACCAATTTTTAGTTTTCTCGTAAAGTAAGCATATTCTTCATCTGAAAGACCTTCTTCATCATATCCCTTTTCTTCACACTTGCAGGTGCAGGTCTTTTGCTTTGAAGGTTGTTTGTCCTTATTGGTTTTCTTAGATGAAAAAAATGAAATTTCTATATGCGAAGTACCCTCTTCTTCATCAAGTCTCATTTCATATGCTATGAGAACTCCATGTAATTCCTCTTTGCTGAGTTTTTCCATATTTGCATTGTATTCTAAGACCGATACCTTTGGGTTGAATCTCTTTGGTAACGTTCTAAGAATCTTTCGTATAATAGTCTTCTCGTCAACTGGCTCTCCCAATCCTTCTAGAGTGTTGGTTATTTCATCAACATGTTGGAAGTATGCAGCAATGTTGCCATCTTATTTCATTCTGAGTTACTCAAATTTTGATCCATAGATTTGAAGCTTTGCTTCTTTGAAATTTTAGTCACCTGCATATATATTCTCAAGCTTGTCCCATACATTTTTGGTGGTTTTACAACCCAACACCTTATGATAAGAATATTCAATAAGTCCACTAATAATAATATTCTTTTATTTTGCATCATTTATCAAATTATTCTTACCTTGTTCATCTGCGATTGGTGTAAATCCATTTTGAATAGTGTCCCATAATTCCTAACCTTGCACCAATAGATAGACCTCCATTCTTCCTTTCCAGAGTGCATAATTATTTTCATTGAACAGAGGTACACCATTCTTGGTATGCTCCATGACCTCCTTCCAGCTGTTAAATTGTTATTGAAGGAACCAAGCTCTCTTGTTGGAATTGCGATTTTCGTTAGACCAAAACCCGGAGGCGTTAGTCTCCGCTATAATCACCAGAGTTAGGATCCATGATAGGCGGTTAGTCCATGTCATGAAACACACGGGGATCGTTGAACCCAATGTCCAAAAATCTCCCCCCCCCAACGCAAGTCGGGTGAGTTTCGAACTTGATACCTATGGCTCTGATATCACTTGTTGGAATCATGATTATCGTTAGACCAAAACCTGCAAGCATTAGTCTCTGCTACAATTTCCAGAGTTAGGATCCAAGAGAGGCAATTATTTCATCTCACGAAACACACAGGGAGCGTTGAACCCAATGTCCAACAAAGTCATGGTGGAACGGATATGGAATGCACATTTAATTATGTCCTAAGTCTGAATGGTATCAAACATTACGATGGAGCGGATTACATGCTATGTCCGCAGGCATATCATTAAACAGTGGTTAAACTATGGATTAGACCGTTATCTAAAGTTCGAAGGTTGATAAAATTATTACAACGTTTGTGTTATATATCTATTGGGACATTAAACCAATTCACAAAGGTTTGACTGTTGGCACATGTTTCAAATTTTGTTAAAAAACAATGAAATGGAAGTCGAGGTCGGGTTTGAACCCGTGATCGCACCCCCAACATTCAGCTCCTTTACCGTTAATCCACGCTCCAGTTCATTGAAATACTATGCACTGGAAATGTATTTGACCAATCCCAAAATCAGATGTGGGGGTTTGGAGGGGGCCATCCCCCTCCCCATGCGACCAACTCCGGTGACCATGGCGTAGGGCTATGAACTGGCGAAGATATATTTAGCCCATAAGCATATTTAACTAAACATTAATCCACGATTATGACATATAATCCGCTCTTAAACTCTTAAAACTAATATGCCCCATAAACTCATTTAACATTTATTTAACTACCATTTAATCCGTAATTAAAGTGGTGGTAAACTTAGCGAAGGCGCCTTTTTAGGTGGACTTACTAACTTTAGCAATTAGACCTTTGGATATTTCCCGGTTGGTACAATGGATTCTGAAGTTTGTTTCCTGCTTGAGTCAATTTTCAACCAAATTGAAGCTCAAAATAGTCATTGTTGCCTAATTTGCATGCTATTAACACATTGGAGATAGTTTTAGGAGGTAGAGATTAATACCATAGGTTTTTGTTGCCTTGAATAATTTTTGAAGCATAGAGACACGAGGAGAGAGAGAGCCTTGCCTAAAGCATACGTAACCAAATTAAAAAGGTAAATAAATACTCATTTCTTATAGATTTCAACATTTTGAACTCATTGGAATAGGTTCCAATAGAATTTGATGCATGTAAACAGCATTTTGAGCACAATTGAGCTAATATAGATGCCCAAGATATGAAGCTAGACTGAGGATATGTGGCCCAGGAGGGGTGAACTCCTTCATCAAAACTATGTTTTAATGGATCAGTTATTATGGTTTTTTGTTATTTATGTTTTTTTTTGTTCAACCATTTAAATTCATGCTTTATGCTTTCAAATTCACTCATAAAATTCAGTTTTAAATACCTCTTTGACGCACATAAGAAGCAAGGGAATATGTACATCAAGCATAAGAACAATAAATAAGTTTTATCTCTGAAAATGAAATTAGCACGGAAAAACTAACATTCAAATTCAGATAAATTTGGTATCAAAGCACAAGGTTGCTAAAGGTTATTTTCTTCATAATTTCTTGAAGTTTTGTGCAAGTTTAATGGTAGAAATTTGTGATGATGACAAGGTTAAAGTTGTAGAAAGGTGAAGGGAAATTGTTGGTTGCAAGTCCTAATATTAGGACCAGAAGAAGGAGAGTTGAAATAGCCTCATCCTCACCCAAATTTCCACTCATAGCTGCACTTGAAGAATCTCAAATTTTTTCTCAAGAAGATGAGATTTAAAAGGTGCAATTTGTACAAGAAGTTGAGTTGATTGAATAGGTACAAGCATTATAAGTTGAGATTGAATCCATATCCATCATGTCAGGTGTTGGAGAGACTCAATGACATTTAGAAGATTAATATTTCAAGAGAGACTTAAATGACATTAAAAGAATGGTTAAAATCATGTTTGATGCATTCACTGCAGAAAGGGCAGGAGAAGGTTCTAAGCCTCCATATGGAGAAATAACTTCAGATGGTAAGAAGGATGAAGAGAGGAGTTCAAAGGGAAGCGGAGGAAAGCAACCTCCATCTCCACCATCTTCATCATCCTCATCATCTCCATCTGCATCATCTTCCACTTCCACCACAAAGACCACTCACAGTCACTCAAAAGCTACAAAAGTAAAAACTCCATTACTCATATTGGACATTTAGTTTGAACTACCCATGTACAATGGCAAGGTAAATGCAGAGAGGCTTGAAAATTGGATACGTCAATTGGAGGTGTATTGTAGAATTTAGAACCTTCATGAAAACGACATAAAGATCTAGTTAGCTTCATTAATGCTAGAAGGAGCAGCAATAGTTTGGTAGGAAGAAAAGACTCAAGAGGAAATGTGAATACATGGTAAGAAATCCATTTCTTCAGTTGAGTTTATTTATTCCGTTAAAATACAGTTTTATCTGTTAGCCTATATGCAAAAATCTATTATGAGTTGGAAAATTTTTAAGCAACTAAAGGCTCAAACATTTCAAGAGTATACTCGGGAGTTTAGAAAGAGAGCTTTGTTGTTAGGAATAAATTTCAATTCCCAAGATACACTCTTGAAATACATTGGGGGTTTACATTCCTATTTGAAGCATACTATTATTATGTTTAACCCAAGCAATTTAGATGAAGTTTGTGTACAAGACATACACTTAGAGGCCAGGGGGAAACAAGCATAGATGAGAAAGGTGAAGGTGAGGGTAAAGGAAAAGGAAAGTTTTATGGAAGGGGAAAAATAAATATCTCTATAAAAAGAGAGAAGGAAAAACTCACATGTAAAAATTGTTCAAAGATTGGCCATGATGAAGACCATTATTGGCAACTTCATCCAAAATTGAAACCAAACAGACTGAAAGCCAAAGAGAAGGGTAAGATTGTTTCTATAGTTGAACATGACTTAGGGTCAAATTCAAGAGATGAGACCAAGATTATAGCCATGGGTTTGAAAGGTAAACATGTTGCAAGCACTCGTTCTTCAAATTTTTCAAATGATACTCATTATGAAGATACAAGAATGGAACTTTTCCATATTAGAGTTGTCTCTAAACATACCAAGATTGATACACTTTTTTATAGTGGGTCACAAGCTAACTTGATTTCCGAAGATTTGTTTAAGCAACTAGGCCTTGAAACTATTGGACATTCAAGACCATATCCTTTGGGTTGGATATACAAGAATGCAAACTTACAGGTTACAAGGAAGTGCTTACTAAGATTCGCCATCAATGCAAACTTTCTTGATGAAGTTGAGTTTGATGTGGTGTCACTTGAGATATCAGGTATTGTATTGGAAAGTCCTTATTTGTATGATAGGAAAGCAGTATTTCATCGCCATGAGAACAAGTATCACTTGTTTAAGGATTGTATTGAGTACATAATTAGAGCACATAAGAAGAAGACAGGTTTTTCTCTTATACATGCAAGTGAAATGAAGAGGATAGTGAATGTAAGTCAGAACTTGACATTGTTGATGATAAAACAAAGAGATGTTTTGATGTTTTGAATCACATTGTTAATGACTTGTTTCAGGATTTTAACAGGTTGCCTTTGAAAGAAGGTGAACGACATGTAAAACATTTGCAGCAGTCAACATCAGTGTTGAGCAGTGTTGGAAACAAGATGTCGGTGCAAGAGAGTGAAAAGGTCAAAGAGAAAGCGACAAAGCAGCTTGGAAAAGAAGGAATGGGTTCCAAAAACATTGGTTTATGGTTTCCAAAAGGTACATGGCAATGGTGAAGATACTTGGTCAAGAGTTGATGCAAGTACAAAGTAAAAGCAGCTGAAAATCGCCATGGTGACAATATGCAAGGTGAAATTTTTTTTAAGTTTCCTTTAATTGTTGATCAAGGTAGGAACAATATGGTTTCTGCAAAAATATATTTTTGTTCTGCAAATTCAGAAATATTATAGCATGACAGTTTCAATGATGGCAAGAGAAGGTCGCAAGAATCAAGGAAAAAGTTGATTTTTTGTGAAAAGATCCAAATGATGAAATTGGGGAAATTTTAGTGGATAGACACTGGAAGGGTGAGGGAACAGTACCGTCATCCACATAATCAGTAATCAGAGAGATTTTGGGGTCCAAAAGGCTTCTAGTGGGGAGGAATGATCAGAGGCTCAGTATTTTAGCTCAAAAAAAAAAGTGCTCGGAATTTAATGAAACCATAATGACAGTGACCATCTCGTTGCAAGGAATCCAACACAGCTTGTTTCATTGAAAAAAGAGTTCATACGAAGGAGTTATGGTCTGCTAATCATTGTTCAGAACAATCAACTTTTTATTAAAAAATTGCAAAACATGTACACATTGATGACATGGCAGCCTTGTCAACATTTAGGGATTCTTCAATTTTAGTCCAATGAGACTGTGACAAGTGTCACTACGAGATTCACCAGTTTGGTTTGTGAAGGTAAAAATTGTCGATTGTCGTTCAAAACAGGTAAATTTTTTATTAAAAAATTGTAGAACAGGTACAGGCTGATGTCATGGAAGCCCTGTCAGCATTCAGGGATTCTTTAGTTTTAGTTCAATGGGACTGTGGCAAGTGTCACTGCAGGATTCGCCAGTTTTGTTTGTAAATGTAAAAATTGTTCAATGACCTCCTAAAGTTGAGTTTGAATTTTGGGTTATGATATTATGTGCTGGGAATTATTACTTTTTATTAAGGTTGGAATGAATATATATATATGATTTAAATATCATATGTTATGTTATAATATTATTAATTAATTTTCGAAGTCATGGTGGAATGGATATGGAATATTTAATTATGTCACAAGCTCGAATGGCATCAAACATTATGATAGAGCGGGTTACATGCTAAGTTCATAGGCATATCATGAAACGGTGGTTAAACTATGGATTAGACCATTATCTAAAGTTCGAAGGTTGATAACATTATTGCAAAGTTTGTATTATATATCCGTTGGCACATTAAACCGATTCACAAAGGTTTGACCAATGGCATATATGAACCATTTGCACATGTTTTAAAATTTGTTGCAAAACAATGAAATGGGGTTTGAGGTTAGGTTTGAACCTGTGACCTCAACCCCCAACACTTAGCTTCGTTACCGTTGAGAAACACTCCAATTCCTTGAAATACCATGCGCCGAAAATATATTTGGCCAATCCCGAAATCATATGTGGGAGTTTGGGGGGGAAAGCCCCCTCCCCATGTGACTAAATATGGTGACCGTGGTGCAGGGCTATGAACTGGCGGAGATTTAATTAGCCCATAAGCATATTTAATTAAACGCTAATCCATGATTATGACATATAATCCACACTTAAACTCCTAAAACTAATATGCCCCATAAACTCATTTAATAGTTAGTTAACTACCATTTAATCCGTAATTAAAGTGGCGGTAAACTTGGCGGAGGCACCTTTTTAGGCAGACTTACTAAATTTAGCAGGGTTAGCTGGATATTTTCCAGATTTGGAGGAGAAATTGGGGGAAACTTTGTTTTTGTCATAACTGAGTCAATTATCGACCAAATTGAGCTCAGAAAGACTCATTCTTGGCTAATTGGCATGCTATGAACACATTAGAATAGGTTTCAGAGGTAGAGGAGCTCATATACATAGGTTTTTGTTGCCTTGCATAATTTTGAAGTCGAGGGCCACCAGGATGGAAGGCCATGCCTAGAGCATTTGGTAACCAAATTGAGTAAAGAAATAGTCATTTCTGATATATTTCAACATTTTGAACTCATTGGAATAGGTTCTAAGAGAATTTGATGCATGTAAACCTATTTTGAGCATAATTGTGCTAATACAAAGGCCCAAGCTATGAAGCTGGACCAAGGAGATGTAGCCCAGGTGGGGTGGACTCCTTCAACAAAACTTTGTTTTAATGGATCAATTGTTATGGTTCGCTATTATTTTTGTTTTAGTTGTTCAGCCATTTAAATTCATGATTTATGCTTTTAAATTCACTCATAAAATTCAATTTTAAATGCCTCTTTGACACACATAAGAAACAAGGGAACCTATACATCAAGCATAAGATCAGTATATAAGTTTTATGTATGAATATAAACAACAATATCTACAACATTTGCCCAAAAATTTAAGAGCAATCCTACATATAATCCCATGCACCTTTCACACTCCATGATTGTCCTATTCATCCTTTCTGACACATCATTTTCCTGTGGTGTTCCTAGAACTACCTTCTCTATGTGAATTCCATGCTTTGCTGCAGTATTCACCTCCATTGTCTAATATGGGGCACTTAAAATTCTTTTATCTCATTCTCAACCAAATATTCCCATTTCTTGAAATAATCAATACATCAGATGTATTTCGAATAAAATAAATTTGGGTTTTCCTAGTTGCGTCATCAATAAAAGTAACATAATAACAAGATCCACCGAGAGATGATACATGAGAAGGTCCCCATACCTCTGCATGCACAAGCTATAAATTTTCACTCCTCTTTTCCTTCCCAACTCTGAGAAATGTGACTCTCTTTTGTTTTCCATAAACACAATTTTCACAGAAATCCAAATCAACATGCTTAAAACTTAGCAAAAAAATTCTTGACTGAAGAATCTGCATCCCTTTCTCACTCATGTGCCTGAGTCTATGATGCCATAATGTTGTATTTTCTCCTATGGAGGTTAAAGCATTAAAATAATTAGAAATTTCATTGCATGAATACAGCGTACCAACCTTTTCTCCTTTTGTTATTGCTAGGGCTCCTTTAGTGACCTTCTAGGTTTTGTTTGTGAATGTAGTTACATAGCCTTCACCACCAAACTCCCCTGTTGAAATTAGATTTTTCTTCAGATATGGAAAATTTATTACCTCATTAAATATCCATTAGTTTCCATTTTTTTTTTTTATAAAAACTTTACCCATTCCAATGATTTTGCAGGGTTTATCATCACCTAAATGAACCTGTCCAAAATCTCCTTGAACATTGTTATGAAAATGTTTCCTATCAGGTGTGGCATGGAATGATGCCCTTGAATCTACTGCTCATGCATCAATAATATTCTCTAATGAAATAATCAAATCATCTTGCAACACATCACCTTTCGCATCCACATCATGATTGTTCTCTTGTTGTCCATCTCCTTATTTTTTGAGATTTTCAATCTTTCTTCAGGGATCATTTATTCCTATATTTCCAACACTATATCCCTAATCTGGAGTTGGATCTAACTTTTCTTAACTTACTGTGATTTCCTGGGCACCTTCCTCTTTCCATTTTTCTTCCCCTAGTCCTTGCAGTCAAAGAATTACCTGATGTCTCACCAAAGCTTTTACGTTGCATTTCCTCACTAAGGATGGCACCAAAAACATCATCAAACTTTAAAGTACTAGATCCATAGATAGAGTTACTAATAGCCATAAATAATTCATTTCAACTTTCTGGAAATGACCACAAAAATAACAGATCTCTAACTTCATCATCAAAAATTACCCCTACAAAACTTAACTAATTGGTAATTGTGTTAATTAATTTAAATGATCAACAAAAAATCCACCTTCTCACATCTTCATATTAGATGGATGCTTCATAATAAATAACTTATTTGAGGCTGAGGGTTTTTCATATAGCTTGGCTAATGCCGTCATTAAACCTTTTGTATTTGTTTCCTTTGAAATGTTGAATGCCACTCATGCAACTAGACACAACCATATTGTTGCTAGTACCTTTATGTCGAGAATATCCCATTATTTGTCCTTCATACTCATTGGATTATTTGATTTTCCACTCAAATATAGGTACAAATATCTCTGATACAAATAAATATTCCATTTTCATCTTCCACAATTGGTAGTTTTAGTCGTTAAATGTCTCGACCCTAAACCTACCATCTTTCGCCATTGCTTCTGCGCGAACTAGGAACCCTTATATCTTGTAAGTTTATAAGCTAAATATACCTTCGGGTATGATACCATTTTTTAGAAAATTAATAACAGAGCAATGGAACACACAAATATTGTGGAAACAAAAACACATAAACACATCAAACAAGAGAGACACATATATATGTGGTTCACCCAATTTGGGCTACATCCATGGAGAAACAACCAACACTTCCTTTATATTATCTAGAAAAATGAAAAATACAACCTACAGTAGATCCTTAGGGAGTCCTTTGCTTATGATGTCATCTTTAGCAGAGGTAACGCTTACCTCAAGCACTTGGCTTCTAGAAGTATGAAGCAGATAAGTGTGAGGATGTAGAATCGGAACCTGTTGGAGGTTGAGATAGTTGTAGCCTTAAGAAGTAAGGAAAGAAGTGTGCATAATATAGAGGTGATGTTTGAGGAGACCAGAATTATTAGGGATTCCTTAGAGTGAGGGTAGTTTAGAGTGTCTTAAGAGGAGCTACTTTCTCCCAAGCAAGAGCCTCAACCAGTGTCACAAATTGAGTCTCGGCCAAGTGGCAAGAGGGTCTCACAGTAATATGACCAGGAGTCAATACATGATCAGGAGCAGAGATTGGGATGAGTGGAATCAACCACTCAGTCAGTGACTCCTATCACAAGAAGGAGGAGAGCCAAGTGGGCATATTAGGAGTACCAGGAGTGAGTTAGGACTCCTAGATCTATGTTTAGGAAGATAAATCAACCACAGAGGTACACCAGGTATATGGAATTAATTATTGAGTTGATAGAATCAAAGCCTTCATGTTTTTTGGAGGAAGCCTCTCAGTAAGTTTAGCAGGATACCATGGTGGAGGAATATTCCTCCATCATGAAAAAAAAAGTTGGGAGATTTTCCACACCCAGAGGAAAATCAGTAGTAGGCTCACGATGGGTGTACAAGGTGAAGCATGGAGCATATGGAAGTGTGTATAAGTATAATGCCACTGTCTTAGATGCATAAATAGTGTCAGTTGCTGAGAGGGAGAAGGTGGAAATGAAGAGTGATTCTTCAGGTATTTCCAAGAGCCTCAAATAGTATGATATGAAATTTTTATATGCTTAGGATCAAGTTCCTAGGAGCATGGTTGGAAGGAACAAGCCTTTCGATCAGATTATGCTGTAGGAAGCATGGAAGTATTATAGTTCAAAGGGAGCAGCTACAATAGTGGATAACATGGTGGCGTTGGAGAGAGATCCAAGTGGAGGATATTCTTCTAGTAGTATCGTCCTTGCTAAGAGGGAGTGTTGAAAATATAGAGAGTAAAGGTCTTCTAGATTTTTCCTTGTCCATTGAAGAACTTGAATCATCTTTCTCTTAGTATGAGTGTGAGCTCATAATTCAGACTTCAATTAGTATGAGTTTATTTCCAGTTTACTAGAATAATCATCAAGATGGCATGCGTAGAGTTGGAGCTTCAATCACATGGATTCTTCTTTAGTTTTACATAACAAGGTGGCAGTTACAAGTTCAGTTAGAGCAAGTTATTCTTTAGTCTTGATTGAAGGAAGAACGAGTTAAGATTCCAAGTGTTGATTGGAGAGAGAAAGATTATCACTCTCGTTTAATTCACTATTAGAACTCGACTTCTAAAATTGAATAGGCCTTCCTTGCATGCTCAAAATGGATCTATGAAGATAAGGATGAAGACACAATTCAACACAATTTTGTGAGACCATATTTGATTTTGGAGAGAACGAAATTGAGCATCAATCATGCGCAAGGATTTAGGATATTATGCGCAGAATTGAGATAATTTTTCCTAAGAAATAGGATATCACAAGTGAGTAAGGAAATAGGGATTTGTGTTAAAGAATAGGACCTCTTGTGCGCTAGGAAATAGGAGACCTAGTGTGAAAGGAAATAGGGGTAGGAAATGCACAAGGAAATAGGAGTTGGGATCAGGCAAGAAGTAGGGAAATTCAATCCTTCATCATGGGAATATTTGTGTGCTATAGGGTCGAGATAAAGCAGTGA
The DNA here is from genome assembly GCA_034641835.2 of Pinus albicaulis. Classification (NCBI taxonomy): domain Eukaryota; kingdom Viridiplantae; phylum Streptophyta; class Pinopsida; order Pinales; family Pinaceae; genus Pinus; species Pinus albicaulis. The sequence continues at coordinate 234,465,635 of CM076581.1, read as the reverse complement.
TCAAGGAAGGTTTAGATCAAATGTATCAGTTGAGATTAGTGAGAATAAGCATAATGTTTTCTCATAGACAAGTTGTTTTGTAATAGATCCAATTACTCAAGAATAATCAATAAAATACCACAACAAGAAAGTAGGTTTCCCTTTTGGGTTTCCCAGGTTAAAAAAATTTTCAATGTGTGTGTATTTGTTTTTATCTCTAGTGTTTTATTCATTGCTTATAAATTGTTAAGAAAATCTATATCTTGGGTAAAAGTAAATTTGGTTTCATTAGTTGCCTCATTTTCAGTTATTCATCCAAGTAGTTGCAGAGTTTCAAGGAAATTTAAAAAAATGAGTTACAATAGCATGCCTCTCAAATCTAGATACATGTCACTTGAAACTAAGTTATCCCGTATCCAACATTCAAAAAGAAAATATTGTTGTTGGTTTTGAATGCAAATGAAAATCTTGAACCAAAAGACAAGTCACCAAATCATATCAATGGACACATCAGCATAACTGACTAATTACATGTTATGTGGAATGATATGGCATGAAATCTTAGAAAAATCATCCTTCCTACAACCATGTGTTAATGGGAAATAATAAAAAAAACTAATAAATTTCAAAAATAATATCTGGTATCTAAGAAACTGATAGGTTGAAATGGTGTTACAATATATTTCTTTTATATCAAGATACATGATATCAACATCCAGGATATGAACTATTATTATAGAAAATGTTAAATTTTGTTTTGGATACGTATTTCTTTTATACAGATGCATCCAACATCCAAACCAATTAATCCAACAAATTATCAATCATGTCCAACTACAAATCAAAATCTTATTCGTATGAGATTAAGCATCCTACAAAAATGAAGGAGAAATCAAATTGAACAAAATTAATAAGGTAAAACCATTGAAACAAATTATGATAACTCATAAAAAAACCTTAAAATTTTATCACACAAAATGAAAGGGATTAAAAGGAAAAAAGTTACAAATAAGTTGAAAATAGAACTATTTTTTTTTACAAACAAGTAAAAATCAGACTTAATGAATAAATTCATAAAATGAAGAAAAGTTTAGGAAACCCGTTATTTTATGAATAAATCATATAATAATGGGTTTGGTGTGTAGGATTCAATAGGGTCATGGACTTCGATTTTGGTTGGTGAATTTGAGTCAACTTAATGGACATGAGGTCAATCATAAAATAAAAATAAAAAAAATTGCATTTGTATGTCATAACAAGGTTTAGGACTCGATATTCTCCATTTGGACATGGATTTGGACTTTAAATTGGACTAATTGCTTGTTTTTCCTTACAAATAACAAAACTAAGTGTCATTATTGCCTAGTACTTATTATTGAACCTAGATATCACACCTGGATGAAAAATAAAATAACTTTGAAGTACCCTTCCTACCACTTGGATCTCTAGGCTAATCAAAATCCATGAAACCATGTAGCATCAAATCATCTCCTCCTAAATACCAAAACCATGATGCATTATTCCTTTCAAGTACTAGAACATGTGATTTTCAACAACCTTGTGAATATGCCTGAACTCAACAATATACTAACTCGATGTATTTATTACAAAATAAATATAGTTTAATATTTACTTATTATAGGAAGTAATCCATTGATAGATAAACAAAATATAAATTTTAACCTTTTGATAACTTCATATTATGTATCATAAGAGTAGCTAAGGGTTTATAATCCATCATCTAAAACCTCTTTAAAATATCAATTGCATACATATCATATCTAAGAAACACCTAATTTGAACTCTGCCAAACCTTCAAACACAATAAATAGTGCTTGAGGACAATGTCATTTGTGTTAAACCCACTTATAAAATTCTTCTTGCATTGTGCTATGATATTTTTCAAACTATATGCCAAGACCAGTTTATCTACATACAACACTAGATAAACAAGTTATGAAAATCGTAAAAGAGGACTTAACTGAAAGTGGTTGAAGAGTTTACATCCTCTGAGTAGAAGTTGAAAGCCCTATTTCGAAGGGAAACCAATTGTTAGTCGATGAGTATCCTAATATTCATGTTGAGTATTGAAGGGGAACACCCCTAGCAAAGAAGCTATAGTTGACCTCTATCCACATAAAATTTATGAAGTATGATGTTCATTAGGATTGGGTTCCATGAAACAACTAGAAATCGGTAAGTGAAGCATGGCATTAGCAATGGAAGGAAAGATACCACTACTTTTCCTCTTTGTCTCACTAGAACGAATACAATGGTCTCTAACCCAAAGAAGAATTGAGAACAAATACAAATTTGTATCCTGACATGTCAGTGGATTTTTATCAAAAAGATACTAATATTTATGATCTACAATAATCTTAGAGAAGCCCAAAATTTATAAATGCTCATAAATTTGTGAGTTCCAAGAATGTGGTTTTTTCTTTATGCCACAAAGAGCTTCTTTAACAAGAATATATAGGTATTATCCCACCCATGCACCTCAAAACCTCTGCAATAATTAATGTATATTTGTTTCTCAACAAACCATCAAAAAATATCTTAGAATATATTTAATAGAAAAGTTAATCAAACACTAATGGTAAACATATGATGATTAAGATGGAAGTATACATGGAAGCTAGAGTAAAGGTCCCCCTATAATCCACTCCCCAGTCATGATAAATTCCTTTTGTTATGGATCTCATCTTATACATATCAATATTTCCATCAATTACATGATATGCCTTATAAAATGCTTGCTCATGTGCCTCTTGTGCTATCTAGGTAAACCATTTGGGCATCCTAAATAAAATGAAAGAAAAATGGTTTATGTACCTCTAATTTATTGAGAATCTATGGGTTGCCATTTGGGGGAAAAAACTTATCAACCTCCTTAATCACGACTGGAAGCTCCTAATACTTAGATGACATTGTATTTTCATTAAATTTGACATCTTGGCTTATAAATATCTTCTATTGGAACATAATTAGACTTTTTAATTCTTAGAAATCTCATTATATTCCATAAAAATACCCTTCAAACTAGAATTTTCCAACTTAATCCTTTTCCCTTTATGAATATGAGTATATATAAGACAACCAAAAATATGGAACAACCTAATCATAAGAAAAAAATACCAATTCCACTATAGGGATGATAACTCTTTTCACAACTCTAAATAAATTATGTTTTGAAGCATTGGAAAGTACACCTCTTGAGATTTCTTAAAAAGGGTATTAATAGTGATTTTGGGTAGTAGACTGAAATTGGCATGTCAAAGTTTACCATGTGAAACTATCATTTTGTTATGATACTTTCTATATAGGAGTTGTCATGGGTTGATTTTTCCCAAATAAATGGTTATTACGCATAAAATAGTTTGAAGTGATAATAATTTTTTTTTAAAATATTTCATTTTCCATTTGAATGAATCAAAAATCATATAAATGGATTGAATTTATGGAGAAATTATTAATTTCAACCCAAGTGAGTGAAAGTTTAAAAAGTGTACAATGGCCAAATTTAAGGGGCTACAAAAAGTTTACTAGTTTGTCTAAAGTAAAACATTGTTACTCAGAATGTTTATTTATAACATTCTGTCAAAAATATTATAGCTTGAATTATAATATTTATCCACGTTATCTTGAAGTTCATTGTTTTGCATGATTGTGATGTTGAAGATTGATGGGTTGTCAATGATGAAAGAATTCAACAATAAGAAAAAATACATAATTTAAACAAGCTAATATTCATTGGAAAGATTTCTCAAAGAGGTATAAATAATTGAATTCTATTCTTCATATCTATTGTTTGATATTTTTATAATTTAGTAGTTTTGGTAACTCATATATATGTTTGCACATTGACAAATTCTAAATGCCACATAATGACCAAATTGTAGTAGTATCCATTTCTACCAAAATTACACTCTTTGGAAATTTTATCTAAATGAAAACACACCCATATGATTTTTAGTTTCAAATGGTTTTTATTTAAGATTTTTCAAATGATTTCCATTAATAAAAGGAGGTATTACAGTAAGAACATAAAGCTTTCTACACTTCCAAAAAGACAATCCTAGGATACCATAGCTTCAACGAGGTACAACTAAAGAATCACCACTAAAACCAGTTCAACCTTGAAAACTAGACATTACTGAGACACTGGAGAAAAAAAGACCAAACTATATCAACCAAATATATCCCTAGTCGACACAAGAACACTTTATAAAAATGAAAAATAGAATGACAAGAGTATAACCATGCACTTCCAGACTCACAAACCACTGGGTACATTAGAGACTGATATGAAGTGAGAGATCATCATATGTCATTATTATATAAGCAAAAGAAGATTCATACCCCAAGAAAATATTAAAGTGTTAACCATCGAGATGCTAAAGAGAATAATGACATCCTCCAAGAGTTCCATGCTTGTGGCCACCTAAAAAAAAAGAGAAGTGAAGCAATTGAGACCACATTAGTCCGAGATGATGATTGGAGAAAGAGGATAGGAATTTTCTAGAGGGGTAGTAATGGCAGAAGGAGATGCAATAGTTGGGGGAGTGTTTATGGCTGCAGGAGAGTCATTAAGCTCCTTCATCTTAGACTCTGAGTCAGAAACCACATATTTCTCCACCCTCGTTAATTTGAACACAATGTCATCCAAGAAAAAATGGATGTTTAGAAGAACCCTCTTGATATATTATTGTCTTGAAAACAATTTATAATTATCTACCTGATAATCTCTAAGGACCATGTGAAGGAGGGTTTCCATATGTTGATTCACTACTAGTGAATGAAGTAAATGGAGTTTGTGTTTTTTAAAACTTCTCAGGTCAAGTATCCAATTGAGGTGCATGCCTCCTACCTATGAATTAGAGAAATATTCTTGATCTCCATATTGCCTTGACTCCAGGTGGAGAATTTCCTTCCTAACAGGGGAAGAGTCAAAGTAGTTTTCCACAGACTCCCACCCAAACAGCTGATAAGGACTAGAATATGAACCACTCACACCTCCTCTATGACTTGGAATTCTCTATCAAGGAACCATAATAATAGAGGGGGACGAGTAAAAATCACAGATAAACACAATACCCAGGTGATCAAGAGTTCATAAATTTTTCTCAAAATTGAAAGTTATAGGATTGGGTTGAAACCAGGATGGTTGCATTAATCTCATCTTCCTTATTTCGGCGTCGTGAACGGTTCGAAAAACCGATGTCGTATGATGGAAATATCGTGTTTTGATCAAATTCCCAAATAGCTAAATTTTGTGACATGGTTGACTGGGATGCCCAGTCTCTTGAGATTCAACAAGATGATGAGATTAGTGAAAAGAGTCGCCTTCACTAAGTGGGCCCACAGGCTATTTTTGGCGCAAGTCTACTTTTAGACATGTCGATCATATTTCAGAAGTTGCAAGATGCTATTTGTGGATGGTTGATCAAGTTGGAAAAATAGATGAAATTTTATTTTTAGAATATTGGGCGAAGTCTATGTATAGATCATCAATCTAAAAATAGATGCATGTCGATTATTATTAGCTCTTAATAATAATCAGACTCTAAACAACAACTTATTCTCTTGGAGCACTTCAGTTCAGTGCACAGATGTGGCACAGCAACTGACAGAAGGAATTACGTTATTCCTGAGGGTTTACTGGAGCTATTGCATGGAGGACTCAGTTAGAACTCAAGTGGCAGAGTTATGACACAGTTGGAAGAAGTAGTTATGGAGTTGTATTCAGTTTAACTTGGTTAGACTCAGTTGAGATAGCTGTATCTAGTCTAACTGATTGATACACTAGTGAGAGTGGATTGAATTAACTAGTTAATTAATTCAAAAATAATAACTCATTAATCAACTAAACAATACATCAGTTAACTACAGTGCACGCAGTTTCAGTGGAGACCAGTGGAGAGATAGGTGAAAGGGCAAGATAGACTATCTGTTGTGACTATTAGTGATGCATTGATTGCATCAAACACACAGTGGAGATGCCAATGAGGATTGCGCAGTCAATCCAAAAGTAATTCAAATTCATTCAGAGCTATTCTTCATCAGGGATTGCGCAGTGGAGGTAGGCTAGCAGGTGGCAAAGATCAGTGCATGGAATTTGAAAGATTGGTCCTGATTAGTGTATGACGATTGTACTGTACTGAGAGCTTGTGATAAGCTTTTAATGCTTGTATGAGATTTTCATATAATCTCCATGTTACATAATATATAGTTGGGGTTTCGGCTTGAACTTAGGTTAAAAAATGTGTTATGTGCAATTGATAATTTTTGTTTATGCTTCACATGTGTGTGCGTTATGTGCGATTGCAGATTATAGTAGGAATGGGTCGATTATCGCTAAAGTTAAATAGTGTGTGAATCAAGTGGATCTTGGACATATGCATGCTTAGTGCATATAATTTCTACATGGCATCAGAGCATTGTTGATTGAAGATTGTAATTGTGAAGTGAATTTGTGCTGGTGGACAATTCGAATTTGCTACAGAAGATTCTTGGTGCAGAAATCGAGTATACATTGAAATGTCTTTCAACGGGTTGAGATTGGAGTATGCCCTTGATAGAATTTCAGTTATCACGGAAGGATAAGATGAAGCAGTCTTTGGAGGATAATAAATTTGAAGGAGTTCATCGAATCGTGATGTTGAATAGTAGGGATCTAGCGATGTTGCATTAATTAATGCATGGCAAAAGAAGACTGCAAGTACGAGGAGGATTCTGTTGGAAGGTGTGAAGGACCACATTGTGTCTAGCCTTCATGGGAAATCCACTCCATTCTTAATGTGGAAGGCTTTGACAGACTTGTTCCAAAGCAGAAGTCACCAGAGGAAGTTGGCGCTTAAAGACAAGCTTATAAAAATAAAAATGGAGAAAGGCGACAGTATTCCAAAATACCTCACGAAGTTTTTCCACTACAAGGATGAGCTGGAAAGTGTGGGGGTTACTGTTCATGAAGAAGACTTGGTGAGATTGGCTCTCCTTGGGCTTTCAAAGAGTTGGCATAGCTATGAAGACTTTGTCAATGGACGGGAGAAACTGCCAGGATGGGAGCGACTTTGGTTGGATCTTGTGCAGGAGGAGATAAGGCAGGGTACCAGGGATGGATCTTCATCGAAGAATGAAGATGAAGAGAATTTCTCTTTGGCTGCCAAAGAAAGGAAAGGGAAGGGGAATAAAAATCCTTCAAAATCTGGTGCTAAATGCAAGCCGGGATTGTCCAAGTAAGAAGTGTTTCAACACATCACAAGCATGGACATTCTAGCCACTAGGCCTCCCACGGAAGAAGAGAAGAAAGCGGTACTAGTCTCGAAGGCTGAGAGGCCTTAGCCTCGCAATTTGAGTTAGATTTTTCTTTGATCTCATGTGTACTTGGTTTCAAGGTTGCATGGGGTGGAGTGTGGTATGTACCAGCCGGTGGTGCGTCTTTCCATATGACGGGAGACAAAGAGTTGTTTAGTGACTTGGAGGAGAAGGACCTCCAGATGCATATAGAGATGGGCGACGATGGTTGGTACAGTGCAAATGGCATTGGGACCATTACCTTTGAGAGGGAGTCTAGTAATCCATTCTTGTTGAAGAATTTCATGCATGTTCCAGGTCTAAAGAAGAACTTGGTCTCGGTCACAATGCTGGAAGACAGGGGTTATAATGTTGTTTTCAGTGAGGGAAAATCTTTCCTTCGACATAAAACAACAGGTCAAACCAAGAAGATAGGGGTTTGAATTAAGAATCTCTACAAGTTGTAGGTAGATGGCTGCGCTGAAATGGTGGGAAAAGAAGAAGAAGTGGTGAGCCGGGATGAGGGTGAATTATGGCACAGGAGATTGGGCCATCTTCACCATGGCGCTTTGAAGATTTTGCAGAAAATTTTTACTGGACTTCCCAAGGGTACTCTTGCGCAGTCAGATCAGTGCAAAGGATGTACAATGGGTAAGTTTGTGAAGACCACCTTTCATGAGAAGAAGAACCGTGCTTCGATGATCTTGGAGAGAATTCACATAGAGATGTGTGGACCATTCTCGATTGCTTCAACAGCGAAACACAGGTATTATGTGATATTTGTTGATGAATTTTCTTGTATATGTTGGATCTTCTTCATGCAGAAGAAGAGTGAAACATTCTCAAAGTTCTGTGAGTTCAAGGCATTGGTGGAGAAGGAGTCGGGGAAGCAGGTGAAAGCTCTAAGGAGTGACAATGGTGGTGAATACATCTTGAGCGAATTCAAAGACTTCTGTAGCAAAGAAGGAATTCGAAGAGAACTCATAGCGCCTCATAACCCACAGCAAAATGGGGTCGCGAAGAGAAAGAACAGAACGATCGTGAGTGTTGCATGACTAGGGCCTATCGATCCACTTGTGGGCAGAAGCATGAAACACTGTATTTTATGTGAAAAACTGTTGTCCTCATAGAGTACTTGGCATGAGTACACCCGAGGAAGCTTTTACTGGTAAGAAGCCTGATATTTCTCATTTGAAAATTTTTGGCTCACCTGTTTACATTCATGTGACGAAGGATGCCAAGAAGAAGTTGGAGCCGACTGCAGAAGTTGGGATATTTGTGGGGTACACAGAAACACCCCATAACTATCATGTGTATTTTCCAAACAGTCGTATGACTATTATGCGACGAGATATAAAATTAAATGAGGTGAAAGCCATGAAGTTGTCGCTTGAGAGGGAGCTACACTTGCATGCGGAGGAGGAACTTCTTGTTCCCAAAGATGAGCCTCTAGATGTGGATCAGTCACAGGATGAGATTCATGGAGTGGAGGAGTCCACTGATTTAGAACCAAACAACAGACAAGGAAGGAAGCGTACCACATAAGCTGAGAGAATGAAGGTGGATGCAGCACAGAATGTAGGAGTTCCTACATCATAGCACAGACAGAGACAGTCACCTGATTGATATACTGGATACATGGCTCTTATGAGTAAGTGTATTGTGACAGAGCCATCTTCTTTTGAAGAAGCAGCGCAAGAGCCCACATGGGTATATGCAATGGTGGAGGAGTATGACTCCATTGTCAGAAACAGTGCTTGGGAGATTATTCCAAGGCCGGTGGGAAAATCAGTTATAGGATCAAGATGGATCTACAAGGTAAAGCAAGTTGCTGATGGGAGCATTGAGAAGTATAAGGCAAGATTTATTGCTTGGGGATTCTCACAGATTGAGGGGATTGACTATGAAGAAACATTTGCACCTGTCGCACGGTATTCTTCCATACGGACCATCCTTGCTCTCTCAGCGTAGTTGGGTTGGCACATTCATGAGATGGATGTGAAGACTACGTTCCTTAATGGGATCATTGAGGAAGAGGTGTACATTGAGCAGCCTGAAGGATTTGAGATCTTCAGCAGCGAGTCACATGTGTGCAGGCTCAAAAGAGAGATGTATGGGCTGAAACAAGCACCCCGTGCTTGGTATACTCAAATTGACATCTATTTCACTGGACTTGGCTTCACCAAGAGTGAGGCGGATGCAAACCTGTACAAGATTGTGGTTGAGGGTAAGATTTTAATCATTTTAATTTATGTTTATTATTTGATACTAACAGGTGATGAGCAGTTGATACACTCATGCAAGGCTGATCTTGCAAAGGAGTTTGAGATGAAGGATTTGGGCCTCCTTCATTATTTCCTTGGATTGGAAATATGGCAGCGAGAAGGTGAACTATTTGTGTCTCAAGGCAAGTATGCCCGAGAGATACTGGAGAAGTTTCACATGCAAGGCTGCAAGCCTATCGACACTCCTCTTCTAGGAAATTGGAAGAAAGAGGATGCTACATCAGCAGAGGTAGTGGATGCCATTGTTTATCGATAGTTGGTGGGTTCACTCATGTATTTAGTCAATACAAGACCGAACATATGCTATTCGGTGAACCAGCTTTCACAAGCGATGGTTAAGCCTACCAAGATCTTTTGGAAGGCGGGCAAGCATGTCCTGAGATATCTCAGGGGCACATCTGAGTATGGTTTATGGTACAGACAGAAGGATGAGGCGAATTTGCATGGCTTCATGGATGCAAATTGGGCAGGAAGCCCAACAGAAAGAAAGAGCACATCAGGAGGGATTTTCAGTATCGGATCTACGGCAGTTTCTTGGTACAACAGGAAACAAAGATCTATGGCACTCAGTTCAGCGGAATCAGAATACATGGCAGCAAGTTTAGCTACATGTGAGGCTATCTGGATGAGGAATATTCTGGTTGGCTTGTTCGGGTCACATTTAGATCCCACAGTGATTCATTGTGATAATCAGAGTTGCATTAAACTCTCGGTTAATCATGTGTTTCATGATAGATCTAAACATATTGATATCCGGTATCATCATATCAGAGATTATGTGCAGCGGAAGATCATGTTGCTTCAGTACATTCCTGCGAAGGATTAGGATGTAGATATTCTGACGAACACGCTCACCAGGAGTGAATTCGAATACCATAGAGGTAGGATCGAGGTGAAGGATAATCCCTATCTTTTTTAGAGGGAGTGTTGAGATTCAACAAGATGATAAGCTTAGTGAAAAGAGTCGCCTTCACTAAGTCAGCCCGCAGGCTATTTTTGGCACAAGTCTATTTTTAGACTATGTTTATTTTTATACATGTCGATCATATTTCAGAAGTTGCAGGATGCTATTTGTGGATGGTTGATCAAGTTGGAAAAATAGATGAAATAATCAAATAGAATATTGGGCGAAGTCTATTTATAGATCGTCAATCTAAAAATAGATGTATGTCGATTATTATTATCTCTTAATAATAATCAAACTCTAAACAGCAACTTATTCTCTTGGAGCACTTCAGTTCAGTGCACATATGTGGCACAGAAGCTTACAAAAGGAATTACGCTATTCCTGAGGGTTTACTGGAGCTAATGCATGGAGGACTCAGTTAGAACTCAAGTGGCAGAGTTACGACACAGTTGGAAGAAGTAGTTATGGAGTTTTATTTAGTTTAACTTAGTTAGACTCAGTTGAGCTATTTGTATCTAGTCTAACTGATTGATACATTAGTGAAATTGGATTTAATTAATTCATAAATAATAACTCATTATTCAGCTGAACAATACATCAGTTAACTACAGTGCATGGCAGTTTCAGTGGAGACCAGTGGAGAGATAGGTGAAAGGGAAAGATAGACTATTTGTTGTGACTATTAGTGATGCATTGATTGCATCAAACACACAGAGGAGATTCCAATGAGGATTGCGCAGTCAATCCAAGAGTAATTTGAATTCATTCAGAGTTATTCTTCATCAGGGATTGTGCAGTGGAGGCAGGCTAGCAGGTGGCAAAGATTGGTGCATGGAATTTGCAAGATTGGTCCTGATTAGTGTATGACGATTGTACTGTACTGAGATTTTGTGATAAGCTTTGTATGCTTGTATGAGATTTTCATAGGGTATCCATGCTACATAATATATATTTGGGGTTTTCAGCTTCAGGCTTTCCCGGTTAAAAATTGTGTTATGTGCGATTGATAATTTTTGTTTATGCTTCACATGTGTGTGCAAATAATTTTTTCCACAAAAGATTAACAAGTGGAATAGATTAAGTATGTTTCATAAAGTTAAATAGTGTGAGATCAGGTGGATCTTGGACTTATGCATGCTTAGTGCATATAATTTCTACACAGTCATCAAAAAGGAATATTTTGAAGAATATTACTTTTCTTAGAGCTAGTCAGAGGCTGAAAAGTGGTGCTATGTTATTTGTTTGGGTTGTACGTTATATTTGACGAACCAATGGGAGGGTGACACATGGGCAGCCCTGACACCACCACGTGTCCCCTTAGTGGAAGTGTAAAAATTTATGGAGGTCCATAGGGCTTGACCCCGCGACCTCCGGCATGGCATCCACACAACTTAACCGCCCACGCTACAATGTTACTTAACTATATATGTCGTCGGGTTCTATTTGAATTTTATTATAAAGAGCAGCAGGGGTTGGGGACCGCTGGCGGTCCCAACCCCCCGGCGGCCCCACGGAGCATTCACATGTTACACGGAACATTAAACGTTACTCTAAAAGTTGCTAACCCGCGACAATAAACTTAACCGTCGACCTTATCACACGCAATCTCCACGGTTAAAACCTTATCCGCCAACAGTTCATAACTTCGATTCTAACATGGGTTCAAACAACTTACCACAGTTCTAGCCTCCAATTCCGCTGACCATTACGGTTAGGCAAGGTTTAGGGGTGCACATGTGGCAACCCCTACCCTTAACATTAAATTTTACAGTTAGCGTTGGTAGGAAAGTTAGAGCACGCCCTATTTTTGGGGGTTTTGTCCAATTTTAACTCCAGTTAAGTGGAGTTTTCCACAATTACTGGATTTTTTCTAGGAGTTACTAGGAAAATGAGTTTGAGGCTTGATTTTTGCCCAATATGAGTGAATGAAGAGTAATTCTAGACTAACTGGAGCATTATGGAGCCATTGCTGCAGAGAAAACAGCCATTAGAGGCCTGTAAACACATGTATTTGAAAAATTTGGATCATAATGAAAGATGGACATGTCATTGGGAGCTGGACCAGCAGATGTAGCCCGGGAGGGGTGAACTACTTCATCATGCCTGATGTGTAAATGTTATGTGTGGTTTTATTTATCTGTTATACATTGTTGTTCAGTGTTATTTAGGCTTATTTTCATGCTTCTAATTCACAAAATCATCTATATTTCATGGTTAAAATTCTCAATCCTTAAGCAGACTATGGAGACAAGTATGCACATGTTTTATAATTGAAAAGACACTTAGCACAACATACTAATACAGTCCTTTCAGATCAGGTTGGTATCAGAGCCATGTTTATTCTCTAGTGTTGTTTTGTGCAAAGATTTGTTTAACTGTTTGCAAGTATTAGATGCTTACTAGGCTCAAGCTCAAGAGAGGAGAAGGCACATTGGTGGAAGCAAGTGTTGGCAATATGATGCAGATTGTTGTCCTTGATGGCAACCCACTGAATGAAGATGAAGACATGAGATTGTTGGCATGTGTTGTCCTTGATGGCAATACACCTAATGAAGTTATTCTTGACTTGATGGACTTGGTAAATGATGTAAATCTGATGTGATATGATGTTTGTTGACAATATGATGTAGAGAGTTGTTCTTGAATGGCAACCCACCTGAGGAAGATGATGGCAACTTACTTGATGAAGTTGTGCTTGATAGAATATGTCTTGATGAACCTGTTTAAAGATGAAAATCTGATGTATCTACAGAGAGTACAGAAGGTAAGGAATTCAATATGTGCTAGATTTATGATGAAAAGAGTATGTCTCAAGGCATACGCGGATTTGTCTAGGAGAAGTCGCGTATGCACGCGGGAAATAACGTTCCAAGTCGCGTATGGGCAAAAGCGCTCATAAAGTGAAAAACCAGGGGTAACCACCATGGTATTGACCCATTGTATTGGGTAATGATTCGTTTAAATGACCCCGTCCAGGAATACCATCGGAAGGAATGTAGTTTTGGCTCATGGTATTGAAAAAGGGGCTCATGGTATTGAAAAAGGGTAAACCTATATAAAGAGAAGAAATTCATTGTGCAAAGGATGAGTGTGGGAGCAAGATGTCTGAGCTTGAATGAATACTTCTCTGTGAAGTATATCTGTATGGAAAGGGTAAAGGTTTGATGATAGATCTGAATCTATGATGCTCCTATGAATAAATGATGAAGCGGGATATCTAGATCTGAAATGTATCTGTATTTGCTAGATCCGTTTATGGAATGATTAGATCTGAGATATGGCGAACATCTGTCTAAAGTAAAGGGTTAAATCTGTGTGATGTATCTATTCTGAAGAATTGCAATGACCTAAATGTCTGAAGAACCATACGCTAGTTCACCGCAGAGGAAGCGCGTATATACGCGTCTTCGCTGAAGAGAAAGCGCGTATGCGCAATGAAATTAGCTCTGTAATATGTACAGAAGTATACGTTGGTTTATGTGAACGGAAGCGTGTATATACGCGACATCAGTGAAAGGAAAGCGTGTATGCAAACTAGGGTTTGCTGAAGTTTGTGGTAAGAAAAGTTTGATCTGTTCTGCTGGTTTACAGATATCTGTCAGTGAGTTATATGTATCAGTTTCATGTTTGACTGTGCTTAAAAGTATGGAGTGGGTCCAGTCTGAAAATATGATGAAACGTGGCACACCATATATGCAAAAGGCTTTGAGAGATAGTGTAGAAAATTGATGAAACGTGGTCCATAGTGGTGTTGAGGTTGTAGCCTTCGATCGGGGAGTTGTAGCTCCCTTCAGTGAAGTGTAAGCGAGATCAAGGGGTCGTAGCTCCCTTCCGGTGAGGCTGGTAAACGAGATCGGTCGTGGCTCCCTTCAGGGAGAGGCGTACAAGAAAGCGAGTCGGGGGTTGGAGCTCCCTTCGGAAATTTGTCATGGCCTTGAGTGGGTGCACCAACGTCTTTGGTAGGAGTCTGCGACAGCACATATGTTGTAAGATGTTTTCTCTATAATAAAATATTGAAGGCTGAGCAACTGCAGCGGTGGTTTTCTCCCGACTTGGGTTTCCACCTAAAAATCCTGGTGTTCATGTGCGATGCTTTGTGTGATGGTTTATTCTGTTGTTCCTGCACATGTTTACTGATAACTTAACATCAGATGAATGAATATTGCAAAGAACTAAGTTAATAAATATTTGCATATTTATATCTCTGCTAATACACGAGTTGTATGAATGATATCCGTGTGTATACGCGAGTTTACTAAAGGAGAGTAGTGTATGGGTTTTAGAGCATGAAAAACTAAAAAATTTTAGTTTGCCCTAAATACTGATTCACCCCCCCTCTCAGTATTTTTCCCAACAATTGGTATCAGAGCAGGTTCTTCTGCAGAAGCTTGATCGCTTGAAGGAGATCCGTCGCAATGGGAATTCTTGAAGGAGTAATGTCTCTAAAGCCACCTCTATTCAATGGAAGCAATCTGATATTCTGGAAGGTACGAACAAAAGCATATCTGCAAAGTCTTGGTGCAGAAGTATGGGCAATCGTGGAAGAAGGCTATCAATATCCAGCAAGTATTCCTACTGATGCGGCTGGAAGAAAGAAGTATGAAATCAATGCCAAAGCAGTGAATGTATTATTAGGAAGCATGTCTGAACCAGAATTTGCTAAAGTGATGCAGCTAAATTCAGCAAAAGAAATATGGGACAAAATCATTCTGAGTTATGAAGGAGATACAAAGGTAAAAAGTGCAAAACTCCAAACTCTTAGAATTGAATATGAAAATTTGAAGATGCATAGTGATGAGAGTATTGCCCATTTCTTCTTACGTCTGGACGATATTGTAAATCGAACGAGAAATTTGGGTGAAACCATAACTGATACTACTCTGGTGGAAAAATTCTTAAGATCCTTGCCTTCAAAATTTGACTCTAAAGTTTTAGCTATTGAAGAAAGGCAAGATCTGCAAACTCTTACTATTGTTCAATTACATGGTATTCTGACTGCTTTTGAAATGAGACAAGGAGGTCCTTCTCAAATCAAAGAAACTACTTTTAAGGCATCTGCAAAAGGAAAAGAAAAGGAAGTTGTCAAAGAATCCAGCTATATATCCGAAGAAGAAGAAGCGAATTTTGTGAGAAAACTCCAACTAGGTACTGGAAGATTCAAAGGTAAAATTCCCTTCAAATGTTTTGAGTGTGGAAGAGTTGGTCACTATGCTGCTAAATGTCCTTATAGAGATAAATATGGTAAAGGGAAACAATTTGGAAAAAGGAAGAGTTATTATGCAAATGAAGATGATGATGAAGTGTCCAGTGAAGATGAAGAAGATTCTGACCAAGCTCTACAAGTGCTCATGGAAAAGAAGCAAAAGAAGAAGGCTACTCAAGGAAAGGAGATACCTCAAAAATCATGTATAGCAGAAAGTGAAGAAGATGAAACAGGTATTAATCGTTGTTCTTGTATTTCACTTACCTGTATATGCAAAGGCAAAGATAGTGAAAGTAACAGTATGGATCTAGAAGAAGTTGTCAAGATTAAAGTTGAAGATCAGCAAACATCATCTAAGGAGAATAAAAGTCTAGAAGCAAATGATGGAAGTAATGATTGGTATCAATTTGAAAGGAAGGAATCTATCTACAAAGATGCGATCTCTAGGATGAATGAAAAGATTGAAACACTAAATGGACAGATAGACAAATATCAAGGATTGTACGCTCATGCAACCAATCAAGGTGAAAAACTTGAAGCAGAAATCATCTCCCTCAAGGAAGACCTGGATAAATCAAATAAGAAGAATGTAGGACTTGAAGCAGAAAACATATCTCTGAAAGTAGATCTTGAAGCATCAAGTAAGAAGAATGAGGAACCTCTACAATCATTTGAAAAGGAAGGCCTTGAATCAGAAATCATCTCTCTCAAAGAAGATCTGGAAAAATCAAATAAGAAGAATGAAGAGCTGCAAAAAACATGTGAAGAAAACGAAAATTGGTTGAAAGAAGAGATTCTAAACCTAAAGGATCAAGTAGAAGATAGAAGAAGGAAAGAAGAAAGCATGACAAAGCAATGTCAAGCCTTGGAGATTGAGGTAAACATTCTCAAAGGTAAATTAGAAGAAAAGGTTAGACTTTTGAGGTTTCAAGATAGTACTAATATTTTGGACAATATTCTGAGTAATCAAAGGTCTCTTGCTATCAAACTTGGTCTTGGTTTCCATGAAACTGTTAAAGGAGAATCTAGCTCACAAGGAAGTGCTAAAAATTCAGAGGATGTCAATGCAAAACTTGAAGTGTTGAAAGAGACAAAAGGTCAACCAACAATGATGAAATCTCAAAGGAAATCTGTCAATAATGTTGAATGCTTTAAATGTCATTATTATGGGCATGTTGCAGCAAATTGCAGGAGCAAATCATTTTAGCCTCAAACAAACAGTTCCTACATAGAAAGGTACTCTGGTTTCTTCAAGGGATATTGTTTTTCATGTAACAAGTATGGACATAAAGCAGCTGATTGTAAAAGGAGGAAGATTAGAAATACTCTTTATGATTCTTATGCTTATTTCTCTGGACACATGAGATGTTATTATTGTAACAAGTATGGACATGTAGAAAAGGAATGCAGGTTGAACAGATCTGAGAAAGTGGACAATTTTCAGCACACAGTTAGGAAGTTCAAGCAAATTTGGAAAAAGAAGGAGGACCAATCAGAAACGTAGGGAATTCTGACCCTACTGCAGTCATCCGCTTCTGAAGCTTATTTCTCTTATTGGCTGCAGGAATGATGTGGGATACATTATGAGATTTAGTAATGTATCGTCACAGGGGGAGCAATGTATGATGAATCTCATGGTTGATTTGATTTTTCTGGTTATATGTATTTCTGACAGAGCATCTGGTATGAATACGACAGGTACAGGAAGTACAAGTTCAGGGGGAGATGAAGGAATGTGAAAAATTTCTATGCTTCACTTTCATATGCGGGTTCTATGAACAAAAGTCGTGTATACACGCGATTTCCAGTAGACACAGTCGCGTATGCATTAATGATAAGAGAATTTATATGATAGCTGAAGATCTGGAGCAGAGGTTCAGGGGGAGCATCAGTCTGATTGTTAATAACTGTATTATTAACTCAGTATCAGCTTAGTTGCTCAGTTCTAAATTATGATGATATGATACTTGGTTTCTGATGTTGAAAATTATGGATGAGTCATGTTTGCTTTTTGATGAAGAGCATTCGTTGCTGAGATGAAAGTCTTATAATTCGAAGATAAGGACAGTTCATGCAGAGATTGTTGCTGGTGACTTGCTAATGAATGTATTCAGGTTGCACAAGTTAAGGAGGAGCACTGGTTCAGGGGGAGCAGCAGGTTGAATACTAATAATTGCATTGTTGGCACTATGAGTGCTTATTCTGTGATACTCATGCTTAAATTATGATGACTTGGTACATGGTTTATTATGATGAGATTTTGGGCCTTGTTTGCTGAAAAGTATCTTTTGTGCTCACACATGGATGAATTGGAAGTCTTATGATTTAGAGATAAGAATAGATCATGCAGAGTTTGTTACTATGGTTGAGATATTTTCCCTACATATGTTATTTCATGTTAAATCTTAAAGATCATGGTGATATTGGACCACATGGATGATTAACACATATTTGAAGATGTTGTGCTGGTATGATAATCTCTATTGGAAAGATTGTATTGATGCTGCAAAGAATCTGAAGGCTTGGTTACTAATGTGCTTATGCTACAACTGTTGGATGATGCTTGAAGACTCAACTACACTGTTCTATCTATCTGTAGTCCAGGGAAACATTCAAATATCTCAGAAAGAAGCTGAACACTATCTTTTGCTCACAGAGGATCAGATCTGGTTAAAATATAGAAGATG
This sequence comes from Pinus albicaulis, assembly GCA_034641835.2. Lineage (NCBI taxonomy): Eukaryota > Viridiplantae > Streptophyta > Pinopsida > Pinales > Pinaceae > Pinus > Pinus albicaulis. The sequence goes on along the minus strand of CM076581.1, from coordinate 234,447,278 downwards.
GTATTGGATACGCGGGTTTCCTGAAACACAGTCGCGTATATACGTGAGTTCATGCACATAAAACCGCGTATGTCTGGTTGCTGACATTTTCTGTTTGGGGTCAGCTTTCTTCAGCACAGCTGCAATGCTGTTTGGTATCTTTGATACTGTTTGGTACCTCTGGTGGTGTTCCAGTTCTCATAATTCTATTTCTAATGTTTTGATAAAGATGCCTTGATGATTTGTTGGTGAAAGTGTTCAAGATGCACAAACTAAGGGGGAGCCTTAGTCATATGGAAAGGATGCTTGGATGCACAGATTCAGGGGGAGCATTAGCTTTGCTGAGTATAATGCATTGTTGGAATTATGATGATTCTGAAATATGTTCTTTGAAGTCTTTCTGGTATTGGTCATAAATGGTCATATTTGTAATTTGATGAAAAGGTCTTGTTGAGACCCATGATGAAAATTGTAATATTAATTCATGTAAGGACTTGAAAAATTTGTAAACCCACTTGGTTGGGTAGCTGAGTCAAATTTTGTAAACCCACTTGGTTGGGTAGCTGAGTCAAAATTGTAAACCCACTTGGTTGGGTAGTTGAGTTGAGATATGTAAACCCACTTGGTTGGGCATTTGAGTCTCATATGTAAATCCACTTGGTTGGATATTTGATGTAAGTATGAGTCTTTGGTGATAGGAAGTTCATAGAGTCATGTACTTCATTAAAAAATATGTTTGAAGATTCAGCATGAACTCAGGGGGAGCTTGGTCACTTCAGTATATATCAGATCTGCAGAACGCTTCTTCCACATGCGGAGAAAAGGGGGAGAGTATGTTGGTTTTGATCCACCCTTTGCCCTTGATGTCAAAGGGGGAGAGTGACATGGTGTTTGAATGAAGAAAAAGAATGGTGTCAAAAATGGAGAGAGTGACATGGTGTCATTGTATTCTTAATGTACCTATCTGTTGTGGTAACCAAACACCATCGTGGTTGCCATCAAGTCCAAAGGGGGAGATTGTTGGCAATATGATGCAGAGTGTTGTCCTTGATGGCAACCCACTGAATGAAGATGAATACATGAGATTGTTGGCATGTGTTGTCCTTGATGGCAATACACCTAATGAAGTTATTCTTGACTTGATGGACTTGGTAAATGATGTAAATCTGATGTGATATGATGTTTGTTGACAATATGATGTAGAGAGTTGTTCTTGAATGGCAACCCTCCTGATGAAGATGATGGCAACTTACTTGATGAAGTTTTGCTTGATAGAATATGTCTTGATGAACCTGTTTAAAGATGTAAATCTGATGTATCTACAGAGAGTACAGAAGGTAATGAAGAAAGGAATTCAATATGTGCTAGATCCATGATGAAAAGAGTATGTTTCAAGGAATACGCGGATTTGTCTAGGAGAAGTCGCGTATGCACGTGGTTAAGTACGTTCCAAGTCGCATATGGGCAAAAGTGCTCAAAAAGTGCAAAACCAGGGGTAACCACCATGGTATTGACCCATTGTATTGGGTAATGATTCGTCTAAATGACCCCGTCCAGGAATACCATCGGATGTAATGTGGTTTTGGCTCATGGTATTGAACAAGGGGCCCGTGGTATTGAAAAAGGATAAACCTATATAAGGAGAAGAAATTCATTGTACAAATTGTGAGTGGGAGCAAGATCTCTGAGCTTGAATGAATACCTCTTTATGAAGTATATTTGTTTGGAAAGGGTAAAGGTTTGATGATAGATCTGAATCTATGGTGCACCTATGAAGAAATGATGAAGCGGAATATAGATCTGAAATGTATCTGTATTTGCTAGATCTGTTTATGGAATGATTAGATCTGAGATATGGTGAACATCTGTCTGAAGTAAAGGGTTAAATCTGTGTGATGTATCTGTTCTGAAGAATTGTAATGACCTAAATGTCTGAAGAACCATACGCTAGTTCACCGCAGAGGAAGCGCGTATATACGCGTCTTCGCTGAAGAGAAAGTGCGTATGCGCAATGAAATTAGCTCTGTAATATGTACAGAATTATACGCTGGTTTATGTGAACAGAAGCGCGTATATACGCGACATCAATGAAAGGAAAGCGCGTATGCAAACTAGGGTTTGCTGAAGTCTGTGGTAAGAAAAGTCTGATCTGTTCTGCTGGTTTACAGATATTTTTCAGTGAGTTATATGTATCAGTTTCATGTTTGACTGTGCTTAACAGTATGGAGTGGGTCCAGTCTGAAAATATGATGAAACGTGGCCTGCAAGATGTGTCCTAAAGGAAGCTTTGGATCCAGTGTGAAAATTGATGAAACGTGGTCCATAGAGGTGTTGAGGGTTGTAGCCTTCAGTCAGGGGGTGGTAGCTCCCTTCCAGGTGAGGCTGGTAAACGAGATCAGGGGGTCGTAGCTCCCTTCCAGGTGAGGCTGGTAAACGAGATCGGGGGTCGTAGCTCCCTTCCAGGAGAGGCTGGTAAACGAGTCAGGGGGTTGGAGCTCCCTTCCAGGAGAGGCTGGTAAACGAGCGCAGGTGGGTGCCTGCGTGCTGGTCAAGTCTGCGCCAGCACTTATGTTGTAAGATGTTTTCTCTATAATAAAATATTGAAGGCTGAGCAACTGCAGTGGTGGTTTTCTCCCGACTTGGGTTTCCACCTAAAAATCCTGGTGTTCATGTGCGATGCTTTGTGTGATGGTTTATTCTGTTGTTACTGCACATGTTTACTGATAACTTAACATCAGATGAATGAATATTGCAAAGAACTAAGTTAATAAATATCTGCATATTTAGATCTCTGCTAATACGCGAGTTGTATGAAGGATATCCACGTGTATACGCGAGTTTACTAAAGAAAAGTAGCGTATGGGTTTTAGAGCATGAAAAAGTAAAAAGTTTTAGTTTGCCCTAAATACTGATTCACCCCCCCGCCCCTCTCAGTATTTTTCCCAACAGCAAGAGGGTCTCAAAGTGAGCCACATCAAAGGAGAGTAATATTGCCACAATCTCCATCACCTAGCTCACCTCCTAAGGAAGTAGAAGCAGCAATAAGCATTCCTCCAGAGGAAGAAGAAATACATGAAGAATTTGATCCCAAAGAGGAAGAAAGAGTGTTCAAGAAATCATTCCTTGACATGACTAAGATGGTTAGAATCCTTTATCAAGAAAGGAACGAGAAAATACAAGGAGAAGGATCCAAACTTCACAAGGAAGGACAGGGATCATCAGGAGGTCACAATGATGAAGATAAGTCAAATAAGGGCAATTGAGGAAATGGAGGCAGTGGAAAGTCACCATCCTCACCCTCATCATCATCATCCTCTACTTCATCTTCAGTACATCAGCCACACAAGTCAAAGAACACTGGTAAAAGTCCTTTTTTAAAACTTGATGTTAAGTTTGAATTGCCAATGTTCAATGGTGAAGTCAATGTAGAAAATCTTGATAATTGAATTAGGCAATTGGAGGTCTATTTGAGAATCCAGAACCTTCAAGATGATGATACCAAAATCCAATTAGCTTCATTGAGAATGGAAGGTGCAGCACTTGTTTGGTGGGAAGCCAAGAAAAAGGAGGAGATCAAGAAGCATAGTAATATTATTCTATCATGCACTGATTTCATTACTGCAATAAAACAAAAAATTTATCCATTAGCTCATATGAAAAAATCCATAATGAACTGGCAAAACTTTAGACAATTGAAGGGACAGAATGTGCAAGAATACACCCAAGAATTTAGGAGAAGAGCTCTCTTATTAGGGGTAGATTTGCAGAGCCAAGATACTTTTCTCAAGTACATAGGAGGCTTACATAGCTACCTTAAACATATTATTCTCATGTTTAACCCCACAACTATAGATGAAGTATGTGTTCAGACCACACATCTAGAAGCTAGAAGGGAAAAAATTTCTGAAGAGCGTAAAAAGAAACCTTTCAAGGGTAAATTCAAAGAGAAGACCTCAAAAGGTAAAAGAAAAAATAATGCATTTGTTAAGAAAGAGGGAGAAAAATTGGTTTGTAAAAATTGTTCAAAAGAAGGCCATGATGAAAATCATTGTTATAAATTACATCCTGAAATGAAACCCAAGAGATATACAACAAAGGGAAACAGAAAATTGTAGCTACAAATCAACATGATTTAGGAGAGGATTCAGGTGATGAATCTAAAATTATAGCGATGGGATTGAAGAACATGAAGGGGAAAGAAATTGAAACTAAACCCAGTACTATTACATCAAACTATCACATACATGCTCCAAATGAAGAAGAAAGAATTGAATTGTTTCATGTGAGGGTCATATCCAAACATACCAAGATTGACACATCGTTTGACAATGGATCACAAGTAGAATTAATATCTGAAGACTTGGTCAAGAAAATTAATCTTAAGACCATACCATATCCAAAACCACATCCACTTGGTTGGATTTGTAAGGATGCAAATTTGCAGGTTTCAAAGAAGTGTATATTGTCATTTGCAGTCACTACACATTTTGTTGACATAGTTGAATTAGATGTGGTTCTGCTTGACATACAGGTATTGTGTTGGGGAGTCCTTACTTGTATGACAGGAAAGCGATCTTCCATCGCCATGAGAAAAAATACCATTTATTCAAAGATGGCAAGGAGTACATTGTTAGAGAACATCACAATAAGACAAGCATTTCTATGGTAAATGTTGGATAGGTAAAGAGGCTAGTGAATTCAAGTAAGAATTTTTTTCTTCTAATGATTAAGCCTAAAGTTGATGTTAATCATGAATCATTTGAGGGTTTTGATCCCAAGTTGAAATCATATTTATATGATGTATTTTATGCACATCATGATATGTTTCAGGAGCCAACAGGATTGCCTCCAAAAAGGGAGATTCAACATGAGATTCAGTTGCAAAAATATTTTCCTCTTCCAAACATCAGCATGTATCGCATGTTGATAATGGAGAATGGTGAAATAAAGAGGAAAATCAAGGACATGTTGGACAAAGGAATCATAAGGTCAAGCACTTCGTTGTGCAGTTCACCCATAGTCTTGATTCCAAAGAAAGATGGGACTAGGTGCATGTGTGTAGACTTCGGAGCTTTGAACAAGATAACGGTAAAGAATCGATACCCGCTCCCAAGGATAGATGATTTTCTTGATCAGCTAAAAGAAGCAAATTTTGTCACTAAGTTAGATTTACGAAGTGGATATCATCAAGTAAGAATTGCAGAAAGTGATGTATGGAAGAGTGCATTCAAAACCAAACAAAGACTCTTTGAGTGGTTAGTTATTCCATTTGGTTTGTGCAATGCACCGACGACTTTCATGCATGTTATGGATAGTGTTTTGCGTCCATTCCTTGATGAATTTTTGATTGTGTACTTAGATTACATATTGATTTTCAGCAACAAGAGAAGAACATGTCTTGCATGTGAATAGAGTACTTGATGTTTTGAAGAAAGAGAAAATTTTTCTTAAAATGTCAAAGTGTGAGTTTGGAAAGACTTATTTGGTTTATTTGAGACACATTGTAGGAGGAGGCAAGTTGAGAATTGATCCTTCTAAAGTGGAAGCCATTGTGAATTGGCCCACACACAGAACAGTAACCGATGTAAGAAGTTTCTTAGGTGCAACTCAGTATTGGAGAAATTTTATTTCTAATTTTTCTGCTGTCGCATGCAGTGACAAGTGTGAAGAAAGGCTTCCAATGGGGAGGCAAACAACAGCAAGCTTTCGAAGCTTTAAAAGACAAGATCAATTCAACTCAAGTCCTTGCATTACCGAATTTGAGACATCCATTCGAGGTACAAACTGATGCTAGTGATTATGCCATGGGCGCAATTCTTTTGCAGCATGGTAAGCCTATCGCTTTTCATTCTGAAACATTCAATGGTGATGTAACTAATTATCCTACATATGACAAATAAATATATGTGTTGGTACAAAGCATCAATTGGAAACACTACTTGATAGGTAAAGAGATGATTGTACATACCGATCACCAACCATTACAGTACTTGCAGTCGCAAACAAAATTGCAGCAATCACGACATTTTAGGTGGATGAGATTTCTTCAATAGTTTCACTTGGTTATAAGGTACAAGAAAGGTATTTTCAATAAAGTTGCTAATATGCTTTCAAGACCAATTATAAGTGCTTCCACTTTACTCAAAAATGATTCTATTGTACATAAGAGTTACATAGAACAATATGCACATGATGTTGATTTTCAAGATGTGTATGCTAGTTTGAGTGAAGGGAATCAAGTTGAAGAAAATGATTATCACATGCATAAAAATTTGTTGTTTCATTTGGGCAAACTGTGTATACCACAAGGAGAGAGGCTAAGTGTCATGAGAGAAGCTCATTCATCTCTTATTGCTGGACACTTTGGGGTAAGAAAAATAGTGGCGCATCTACAGAGGTATTATTATTGGCCTCGCATGATAGATAGTGTGTCATGTTCTATAAGAGTTTGTTCTATGTGTGATCCAAGCAAGCCTAGTAATAGAAAGCTTGGGTTGTACATGCCACTACCGGTACCATCAAGGTTGTGGGAGAGTGTCTCCATGGACTTTGTTGGAGGTTGTTAGGTCCCTATATTACTAGTATAGTCCCTTATCATTGTTAGTGTAACCCCCTTATTGTTATTATTGTACCCCTGTAACCCCCATATTGTTATTATTGTGCCCTTAAATTATTATTTTTAGGTTGGCTAGGATTACATTGTGGCCCCACTAGGATTACATTGGGCCCCATGAACTCCTATATATAGAAAGGAGGTTTTGTAATTTGTATCATCAAAGAATTTTTCATTAATGTAATGTATTGGAGGTTGTCCCCTCGAAGTGGCTTATTTATAAGGCATTGATATCTATTTTCTTCTATTTTTGGAGCTGGTTTCACAACATTTGGTATCAGAGCTTTGAGATTCTAGGGTTTCGCTACTCCAAACAGGTCAGCATGGAATTTTCGCTATAACGTTTTTTCTACGAAGTTTCAGAAGCTGAAAATTTTAGGGTGCTAAGCGAAAATCCTAAGGAACATCGTCGCAAAATTTCAAAGCTTGGTTCGCAATATTTTCGAAGATATGAGCTGTGGAAGTTAGGTCTTTTTGCAGGCTCATCAATTTAATATAAACAGGCCATCGTGGCATTAGCGCTATAAATTTTTTTCTATGAAGGTTCAGAATCTGAATTTTATAGGGCGCAAAGCTGAAATCCTGAGGAAACGCGTCAAAATATTCCAGAGCTTGGTTCACAAAAGTTTCGGAGATATGATCTGTGGAAGGTAGTGCTTTTTCAGGCTCCTGAATTTCATCTAAAAGAGGTGTTCGTGGGAAAATATTCATTACTCTCTCTCTGAGCATCAGATTGGAGTGTCGTAAAAAGTGGTCGCAAGTAAATGGACTGTAGTTTATTGGCTAGAAATTTCAGAGCTGAAGGACGAAACAGTGGCACATGGCAAGTCGCACAAGTTTCCTCTACTGAACTAGTCGATAATTAGGTCAATGTGGGATATTAGACACAACTTTTCCTTGGAGAATCCAAATCGGGTCAGACCTATGGCATTTGAAAGAGAATTTAGAGGGCTATATCAGTGCCAAATTTTAGATATTTAAGAGCCACAATCACAAAGATAATCCAATTTCAATATCGAGCTCCTCAAAAGCAAGAAAAAAAGTGTGTATTTTTTTTCCAAATCGCATAAGTCTTGTTTGAAGAATCAATTTGAATTGATTACAAGGGCGTATTGTAGAATAGATATTAGTATTGGGTCCTAAAAAAATGCCCCGTAAAAATAATTCAACACCCATTAAGCCTTCAGAAGGCTCTACTATGACTCATGAAGATGAAGAATTGCAACATGATGTATCAAAATTACAAGAGCAAGTTCACCAAATTTCACTCTCACAAAGAGCATCAAAAATGAAATAGAAGTTTTCAAGAAAGGCATGGAAGCGAAGATGGATGGTTTGAAGAAAGGCGTGGAAAATCAGATGGATGGCATGGAAGCTAAAATGGATGACATGAAAGACAACATGGAAAACATGAAGAATGATCTAAAAGCATACATGGAAGGTTTGACAAAGTTGATACAAGAAATGTTTCCTAATGGTGAAAAGATAGTAGATGAAACTCATGAGGAGAACAAAATAAATATTAATCGTGACTTCATAAACTCTAATGTTGGCGGGAAGAACCATCATATTCCAAAAATGGATATGAGGAAGTTTGATGGAAAGGATCCTGTAACATGGATATTACAGATAGAGCAATATTTTGATCTCCATAATGTGCAAAACACACAAAAGGTACACATTGCAACTTTACATTTATAACAAAATACATTATATGGTATCAATGGCTTTGCTCTCATAAAAAAATTGTCACTTGGTCAATTTTTACAGAGGAAATGATAGCACATTATGAGGATACAAAGAGCAACACCTTCTTTAGCCAATTGATAAATCTCAAACAAAAGGGTTTAGTGGGGCAGCACATTGAGGACTTCCAAAAATTGAATATAAGTTTAACTGATATTCCAGAGGAACACAGATTGATCTCTTCATAGGTACTTTAAAGGATAACATCCAACATGAAGTTCACATTTTGGAACCTGATTCATTGGAGAAGGCATTCAGGTTGGCCAGAAAAATTGAATGTAAAATTATGGCGACAAGGAAGCCTACTACTCACTTCTATAAAGAGGGAAGTGTTGCTACTCCTAGATTTGCACAACCTACAAGGTTTACATCACAAAAATTGGAAGAAAAAAGAGAAAAAGGGCTTTGCTACAGTTGTGATAGAAAATACACTAAAGGTCTTAAGTGTGCTGAGAATAAATTATTTTACATAGATTGTGAAGAGGAAGAAGAAAATGAACAAGAATCTTCAAAAGAAGAGGGTATACACCACGAACCAACCCTAGAAGAGGAAGAAATGAGTCTGACCATATCGTGTAATGTATTGTCAGGAATTACCACTCCTCAAACTCTCAATATAAAAGGAAATATCAAGAAGAAAAAGGTAATAGTGTTGATTTATTCAGGTAGTACCCATAATTTTATTCATTGTAAGGTAGCCATGAATTGAATTGTTTCTTATACCCAACACGAGAATGTCAAGTGATGGTTGCAAATGGAGGAACTATAAATTGCTCTGGAAAATGCCATAATATCAAGTTAACCATGGGGGAATATGTATTGAATAGTCCAATGCTTTCCATTCCTATGGGAGGTGCTGATGTTGTACTAGGAGTACAATGGTTACAATCTTTGGGGACGGTAGCTTTTAATTTTCAAGAAATTTTCTTCAATTTTTTTTCAGAAGGAAAGGAAGTCGAATTACGGGGTATTGCAGGGAAGCCGGGAAAGATAATAAGCTCTAATGTCATGACAAAGCTTCTAAAGAAAGAAAAACGAGGCATAATTGCACAATTATGCTCACTAGAAGTTCCAACATCAAAATCATCTATTTCTGCAGATCTCCAAAAAGTCTTGGACAATCATTCCAAGGTGTTTGAAACTCCCAAAGGACTCCCACCTATTCGTGATCATGATCATGCTATTCATTTGATTCCAGGAAGTGTTCCTCCAAACATCGGGCCTTATAGATATCCTTATGTCCAAAAGAGCGAAATTGAACGTATGATTGCAGAAATGTTAGAGGCGGGTATAATTCAACCTAGTCAAAGTTCTTTCTCTGCTCCTGTCGTATTGGTACACAAGAAGGATGGATCATGGTGAATGTGTCCGGATTATAGGGAGCTCAATAAGCTCACCATTAAAGATAAATTTCCCATTCCTGTGATTGATGAATTACTGGATGAATTACATGGAGCAATTTATTTTACCAAGTTGGATCTTCGTTCAGGATATCATCAAATTAGAATGAAGACTGAAGATATTCCAAAAACAGCATTTTGAACTCATGAGGGCCATTATGAATTTTTGGTCATGCCTTTTGGCCTTACCAATGCACCTTCTACATTTCTAGGGTTGATGAATTCCATTTTCAAACCCTTCCTTAGAAAATTTGTGCTAGTATTTTTTGATGATATACTAATCTACAGCAGGTCTTGGAATGATCATGTTGAACATGTTGACAGGGTGCTCAAACTATTGTAGGAGAAACAATTATATGCAAAAAAATCCAAATGTTTCTTTGGAGTACAAGAGGTGGAATATCTGGGTCATATTGTATCTCACGAGGGTGTTAAAGTAGACCCTAACAAAATTAAAGCCATTAAGGAATTGAAAGTCCCCACAACCATAAAGCAGTTGCGAGGATTTCTCGGGTTAACAGGGTATTATCGCAAGTTTGTTAAGAATTATGGGAGAATAGCAACACCTCTAACAACATTATTGAAGAAAGATGCATTTTCATGGACCCCTGAAGCAACTAAGGCCTTTGAACATCTTAAAGAGGCAATGTGCCTAGCACCGGTCTTAACTACGCCAGACTTCACAAAAACCTTTATTGTGGAATGTGATGCCTCAGGAAATGGAATTGGTGCAGTTTTAATGCAGGAAGGAAGACCCAATGCTTTTGAAAGTCGTCCAATCAAAGGAAAGTATTTACAGAAACCTATTTATGAGAAGGAAATGTTAGCAATACTGCATGCACTAAAGAAATGGTGAACTTACCTAATGGGAAGACACTTCAAGGTAAAAACTGATCATGATAGTCTTAGACAGTTTTTGGAACAAAAACACTGTTACCAATCAAATAGGTAACCTGACCTCAAAACGGGAACTCTAGCCCTTAAAGACTAAAAAAACATGAAAAAACACCCCAAAAACAAAAAGTATGTATTCCAGAACGCACTTCGTTTTTTTTAAGGTCAAATTTCAACATTTTATAAAATTATGGTAAAAACAAAATTGTTTCTTGAAAAAAGGATTGAAAAAACACCCTCAAAACAAAACAAGTTGATGCTGGAATAACAAAAAAAAAAAATTGTGTCATACTTTTGGCATTTTTAAAAATAGAAATAACATTTTTTAATTTTTAAAATTCAAACATTAAAAAAAAAAACCTAAAATTTAAGAAAAAAAATAAATTTAAAAAATAAAAACATTTAAAAGCTTAAAATTTAAAAATATATAAAGATTAAAAAAATAATAATAAAAACAAAATAAAAATTTTAATTCAAACATTAAAAAAACCTAAAATTTAAGGGAAAAAAAAATTAAGATTAAAATTTAAAAAATATAGAAATTAAATAATAAAAATATTAAATTAAAATTTAAAAAAAAAAAAAAAAAAAGTTAAAAATAGAAGGAAATTATAAAAAATAAAATATAGAAATTAAATTTAAAAAAGAAAAAGAAAAAGAAAATTCTTAAAAAAAAATATATATATATATATATATATAATAATAATAATAATAATAATTAATTAATTAAAAAAAATTTAAAAAAAAAATTAAATTTAAGGAAATATATTGAATTAAAATATATATATATATATATATATATATATATATATATATATATATATATTAAAAGTAAAAAAATGAAAAATTAATTAAAAATAAAAAATAAAAATAAAATACAATGAAAATATTAAATTTAAAACACTATATATTAAAAAAACAAATAAACTAAAAAAATTAAATTAAATTTAAATTATAAAAAATAAAATATATATATATATATATATATATATATATATATATATATATATCTGAACTTAAATTAAAATATGTATATATATCAGATTAAAAGAAGAAGAAGAAGAAGAAGAAAATAATAATAATAATAATAATAATAATTTAATAAATAAATGAAAAAAACAACAACAACAACAACATTGTTAAAAAAAAAAACACTTTAAAAATCAATTAAAAATGGAAAATTGAAAAAAAAAAAAAAAAAAAAAATTAATTAATTTAAAAAAATTAAGTTTAATTAAAAAAAATTAATAAAAAAAAAAAACATTTAAAAAACAATATTAAATCCAAATAGATTTTAAAAAAGTACAATTTATTAAATTTTATAAAATTATACTAAAAAACTACACGTAAAACTTAATAATAAAGAAAAATTATGGAATTAAAAAAAAAAAAACAAACAAACAAATTTTAATAAAAATTATTTCCAAAAACAAAAAAACAAAAAAATAATAAAATTTTAAAAAAATAAAAGCAAAATAAAATAAAAAAACAAAACAAATTTTATTTAAAAATAATAATAATAATAATAATAAAATTTAAAAAAAAAAAAACGGGGGTTGGTGGTGGGGCGGCGGGCCGGCCTGGCGCTACTTCAAGGCAGCCACGGCCATGGTCTCACTCGAGACGAGGGCCGGCCCGCCATCCCCACCACCGGCAACCCCCGTTTTTTTTTTTTTTTTTTAATTGATTTTTTTTTTAAATTTAATTTTTTTTTTTAAATAAAATTTGTTTTGTATTTATTTATTTATTTATTATTATTTTTTTAATTTTTAATATATATATATGTGGTTTTATTTTTATTTTTTATTTTTTATTTTTTTTTAATTTTTAATTTTTAATATTTTTATTTTAATTTGATTTTTATTTTAATTTTTTTAATTTTAAAAGATTTAAAAATATTTTTTTATTCAATTTTTTTTTATTTTAAGTTCAATTTGTTTAATTTTTTTTTATATTTAATATTATAAATTAAAATCTATAAATTGTTTCATTAAAAAAAAAAAAAAACACTAAATATATGTATATTTGTTTTTTAATTATTTGCATTCATTTTTTTTGTTTTTTAATTATAATTTTTTTTTTGGAATCTAAACTTCTGTGATCCATCATATAAATTAGTAGAAATTCTTTTGGTAATAATCACATGCACAGGAACGTGGTCGACGCGTTTCGAACCAACCAGTGTGGTTCATCATCAGGACTATGGGAGAGATCAGATCCAGACATTAAGTATAAATAGATGTAGGAATGGCTTAACTAGCCGTTAGGATAACGACTAGTTTGACTTTTAAAAAAGTAAATATCCCATTCTTTATTTAATTTAATTAATTTTTACTTATTTATTTATTTATTTATTATTATTTTATTTATTTATAAATTCTTTAATATATTTATACAACTAATTAACCAATTAATTAATATAATGGTAATTAATTTAACAAATTGTGGTGTATATGTATATTTTCCTTATTGATTATATAATAATCAATTATTATTAATAATTAAAAATAAAATTAATATGATTTAATAATAACAAACTACCTATCAAATAATCAAACACTGAGTTTAAAAATAAAAATAAATAATAATAATAATAATTATTAAGCATAATAATAATTTTAAAAATAAAAATTAAATAAATAAAAAATAAATCAGGATGAAAATGAACATATAATCCATAAAAATAAATAAATAATTAATTAAAAAATAAATAAATAAAATATAAAATAAATAAATATAAATATAAATTAATTAATTAATAATAATAATTAATTAATTAATTTAAAAAATCAAAATCAAAATCAAAATAAAAAATATAAGGTAGGAATCCAGCACCTGCTGATATTCCAACCGTCATCTCTATTGAGATTAACAGGCCTTTTCTCAATTTCAATGGCCTCTCTCAACCTACAATGATGGAAATGGTCGATTCTAGCAATGACCTTAGCATGTTCTATGCAAACATAATGGTTTTAAAATTTAGTGTTTTTTTATTTTAATATTCTTTTTCAATTTTAATTGTTTTTTTTTTTAATTTGTTTTTTTGTTAATTTTAAAATTTGTATTTTTTTTTCTTATTATTATTATTTTTTTTAATTTAAATTTTTAAATTTAATTATTTATTTATTTATTTAATTTTTTTTTATCTAAATTTTAATTTTGTAATTTTAATTATTTTTAATTTTTTTTAAAATATATATATATATTTTTATTATATGGTTTTTTTAATAAGTTAGAAAAAAATGTTTTTGATGGTTTTTTTTTTTAATTTTTGGTCAATTTTTGTTTTTTTTCTTTAAATTATGTGTTTTTTTTCTTTAAATTATGTGTTTTTTTTTCAAATTTTGTCATTTCCTTTGATATAATTTTCAACTATTTTTGTTTTTTTTATTTATTTTTCTTTAAATTTTTTATTTTTACGAGTTATTTTTGTTTTTTTTACATTTTTATTGTTTTTATATATTTTTTTATCTAAGTTTTGTGCTTTATTATGAACATGAAAATCACCACTCTAAAAAAAAAAGTTGATACAGCATCAATACGTTTCAAAATTAGCATGAAAATCACCGCTCTAAAAAAAAAACAGTTGATGTTGCATCAATACATTTCAAAATTAGCATGAAAATCACTAACATTTTAAAACAAATATTCATACTTCATAAATAAAAATATTAGAGTGTCAAAAATGTGCACAAAAAAAAAATGGTGATTCTGCATCACCACTTTTCAAAATCGGGTGCTTTTTATGCTACCAAAAAAAAGTAGGTAACATTGCGGTTACCTATTTCATCAGTAACATTGTTCAAATACTATCTTCAGAAGAGCAGCAAAAATGGGTCACAAAGATGTTGGGTTATGACTTTGAAATAATCTACAAAAAAGGGAAGCTTAATGTTGTTGCAGATACACTCTCAATAAATAATGAAGAGGTGGAAGTGTTGCTTTGTGCCATTTCTATTATCCAACCAGATTGAATAACCGAAGCAAGAGATGAATGGAAGGAGGACAAAGAAGTATGGACACTCATTCAAAAGTTGTAGCAAGATTCTAGTACATCTTATACATTTAGTTGGAAAAATGATTCCTTATGGTACAAAGATCGCTTATATCTTTGTAAAAATTCTCAACTAAAACAAAAGATTATTTTGGAATTGCACACTTCTCTTTTAGGAGGACACTCGGGATTTTTAAAAACTTACCATAGGGTGAAGAAAGAATTTTTTTGGGATGGCCTTAAATCTGATATTCAAAAGTTTGTGGCGGAATGTTTGGTTTGCCAGCAGAATAAAGTGGAAACAATTAAGACCCCGGGACTTCTACAACCTTTATCCATTCCAAGTCAACGTTGGGAGGAGATTTCAATGGATTTTATCATAGGTTTACCTAAATCCGAAGGAAAGAGTGTCATCATGGTGGTAGTTGATAGACTTACCAAGTATGCACACTTTTGTGCATTATCTCATCCATTTAAAGCAAGTATAGTTGCTACTACATTTATGGACACAATTCAAAAGCTACATGGAAACCCAAGGGTTATTGTGAACGACAGAGATCCCATTTTGACTGGAAATTTTTGGACGGAGTTATTTTCTTGTTTGAGTACTCAATTAGCTCATATCTCATCTTATCATCCTCAATCTGATGGTCAAACTGAGATAGTAAATAAATGTTTGGAATGATATCTTCGTTGTTTTGTATCTGATAAACAAACACAATGGGTCAAGTGGTTATAACGCTTCCTTCCATACTGCAGCAAAAATGGCCCCATTTATGGCACTTTATGGATATCATCCACCATCCATCACATCATCTTTAAGAGAAAATTTGAAAGTTCAAGCAGTGGAAGATCACATCGAGCATCAACAAGAAGTTCTCCAACTCTTAAAGGATAACCTGAATTTGGCACAAAATTGAATGAAACAACAGGCAGATCAACATCGCAGCGAGAGAAGTTTTGATTTAGGAGACTGGGTATTTTTACGACTATAACCATACAAACAAATGTCCCTTAAGCATGCTAAGAAGGATAATAAATTATCGCCAAAGTACAATGGTCCTTACAAGGTGTTGTAAAAGATTGGTACTATGGCATACAAGTTGGAGCTTCCTGTTTCTTCACGAGTGCATCCAGTTTTCCATGTTTCATGCTTAAAGAAGGTTATAGGTGAAAATATTTCAGTTCAAACACTATTGCCAGAACTTGATGAGGAAGGAAAAATTATATTGAAACTTGAAGCAGTCATGGAAACAAGAACTCGACAGCTACGGAATCGATCAATTTCTGAGTATCTCATCAAGTGGAAGAACTTACCCATTAAATATTCTACATGGGAGGATGAGAATTTTATATAGAAGCAACCAGAGCTACTCAAGCGTTGAGGACAACACTTTTTTGAAGAAGAGGGGCATGTTAGGTCCCTATATTACTAATATAGTCCCTTATTGTTGTTAGTGTAACCCCCTTATTGTTATTATTTTACCCCTGTAACCCCCATATTGTTATTATTGTGCCCTTAAATTATTATTGTTAGGTCGGCTAGGATTACATTGTGGCCCCACTAGGATTACATTGGGCCCCATGGACTCTTGTGGCCCCACTAGGATTACATTGGGCCCCATGGATTCCTATATATAGAAAGGAGGTTTTGTAATTTGTATCATCGAAGAATTGTTCATTAATGTAATGTATTGGAGGTTGCCCCCTCGAAGTGGCTTATGTCTAAGGTGTTGATATCTCTTTTCTTCTATTCTTGGAGTTGGTTTCACAACAGAGGTCTACCTATGTCAAGAAAACAGCATGATTATCTTTATGTAGTTGTGGATAGATTCAGTAAAATGTGTATACTTATGCCATCTAAGAAAACCATTACTATTGAACAAACTGCTGAACTTTATTTTCAACATGTATGAGTTCATTATGGATTGCCAACTTCTACTGTTGGTGACAGGGATTCCAGGTTCATTGGGAATTTTTGATCCAATCTTTGGAGTATGATGGAAAAAAAGTTGAAAAAGAGTATTACTTTTCATCCACAAACTGATGGACAGATTGAGGTGGTGAAAAAAACCATTGTGCATCTATTGAGAGGATATTACAGCAAACATCCTAAGTTGTGGGATGAGCAACTACATTACATTCAGCACGCTTACAATGGGCAAAGTACTCTTCTACAAATACATCACCTTTTGAAGTATGCTTTGGTTATTTTCCAAAATCGCCATTAGACTTCATCTTTGAGAAGGATGTTGCAATTAATGGGCATAGTGACATTGACAAGGCTCAAAATTTCATTGAGAAAATTCAGATTATTCATCAACAAGTTCAAGAACAGCTTGAGAAAAGTCAAAGCAAATATAAGGAGAGGCATGACAGACATAGATTTGATCACAAGTTTCAAGAAGGAGATGAGGTATGGTTGCACATAAGTAAAGAAATGATGCAAGGGGAAGGTAAAAAGTTCAAACCCATTCGCTATGGTCCATTCAAGATCATAAAGCAAGTTGGTAATAATGCATTTTGACTTGACTTGCCTTCATATATGAAAATGTATTCAGTTGTTAATGTTGAAAAATTAAGTTTGTATGAGCTACCTTTGATCGATGATCAAGGAAGTGATGTTCAACTATCTTCTATTGAATATTTCTCGCCATAATTTCTAGATGAGCTCAAGGAAGATACAATTCTTGACAGGAGGGCGAGAGCATCCAAGAGGGGGAAGTGTTGACTACCTTCGAGTTGGGCTCAAAGGCAGTAAGCCAAGCAAGACAAAGTGGATGGAAGTTGGAAAGGTGAGGGAGTTGTATCCTCATCTACTGAACAAGTAATCAAGTTTTTTGGGGTCCAAAAGCTTCCCAATGGGGAGGATTGATCAGGAGTTCATAAATTTTGTTCAAAATTTAAAGTTACAGGATTGGGTTGAAACCATGATGGTTGCGTAGATCTCTTCTTCCTGATTCTGGCACTACAAATGGTTCAAAAAATCGATGTTGTATGAGGGATATATCACGTTCTGATCGAATTCCTAGACAACGAAATTTTGTGACAGGGTTCGACTGGGATGCCTAGTCAGCATGCAGGATGCACAGTCAGCAAAAAAGAATATTCCAAAGAATATTATTTTTCTCAGATCCAATCTGATGCTGACAAGTGGCGCTATGTGATTGGTTTAAGGGTTGTACATTATATTTGATGGACCAATGGGAGGGTGACACGTGAGCAGCCCTGAGGCTGCCACGTGTCCCCTTAGTGGTATAGTGTAAAATTTTATGGAGGTCCATAGAGCTCGACCCCGCGACCTCTGACATGGCATCCACACAACTTAACCGCCCATGCTACAATGTTACTTAACTATATATGTCGTCGAGTTCTATTTGAATGTTATTATAAAGAGGAGTGGAGGTTGGGGACCGTCGGTTGTCCCGACCCATCAGCAGCCCCATGGAGCGTTCACATGTTACACAGCACATTAAACGTTACTCCGACAGTTGCTAGCCCGTGACAATAAACTTAACCGTTGACCTTATCACATGCGATCTCCGCGGTTAAAACCTTATCCACCGACAGTTCATAACTCCGCTTCTAACGTGGGTTCAAACAATTTACCACGATTATGGCCTTTAGTTCTGCCAACCATTACGATCAGGCAGGGTTTAGGGGTGCGCATGTGGTCACCCCTACCCTTAACATTAAATTTTACAATTAGCACTGGTGGGAAAGATAGAGCGTGCCCTATTTTTGGGGGTTTTGGCCAAATTTAACTCCAATTAAGTGGAGTTCTCCACAATTAGTGGAGTTTTTCTAGGAGTTACTAGGCAAATGAGTTGGAGGCTCAATTTTCGCTCAATCTAAGTGAATGAAGAGTCATTCTAGACTAATTGGAGCATTCTAGAGCCATTGGTGTAGAGAAAAAAACCATTAGAGGCTTGTAAACACATGTATTTGCAAAAATTTGAGCATAATGAAAGATGGACTTAACCATTGGGCACTGGACCAGCATATGTAGCCCAGGAGGGGTGCATTGTTTCATCATGCCTATTGTGTAAATATTATGTGTGGTTTTATTTCTCTGTTATAAAATGTTTCTCAGTGTTATTTAGTCTTATTTTCATGCTTCTAATTCACAAAATCATCTATATTTCATGGTTAAAATTCTCAATCCTTAAAAAAATTATGGAGACAAGTATGCACATTTTTTATAATTGAAAAGACACTTAGCACAGCATACTAATACAGTCCTTTTAGATCACCAGGTGGAAAAAAAAATGAAGTGGACTCTTGACTCAACTTGTCATGACCAAAAAAAAGTTGTCTCCAAAGCTACATACTAGGGAAACTTTCACATAACATGAGATATTGGCCCAACTACTTACGATTGAGCACCCTCTGATATAGATTGTTACCAGTGGTGTTAAACTATAGGAACCCCCTCTGAAAGTTCAAATAAACCACAGTCATAAATTCTAAGGGCTTTCAAGAGATGTGAAATAAGAGATGGCCCCAAAACTAAAATACACCCACAAACTAGAACATAGAATGAACCCTAACTTGAATTATGAAAACTAAAAAGAAGACCCCAAGAGCTATAACGTCTCGCAAAATTTTAAGTAAAATTATCAAATTTAAAACTAGATGGAGAATGCAACTGGATACCAAACCCCACAAACAAGAACCCAATAGTTAAAAGAAATACCTGTGGAATCAGAACCTTGAAGTGACGAGGTGGGCAGAACAGTCGCCAATTCAAAGGTGAACCAATCCATGTGTCATGAATAAACAATACGAAAAACATTGATCCCGACCTATACTCCCTTAGCTGAAGGAAGCAGAACAAGAGAAAATGAGAAATTGACCAAGGTTTGAAATGTTTTTAAGTGCTAACTTATTTGAATTTTTTGTGTTCAACATAAAATTGAGACTTAATTTTGACTATTATGCTAATGTCACAAGGGCTTTCTAAGAAGACCAAAGTTTTCAAGGCAAAGAAACTAGGGACATGAAGTCCAATGCAAGGCCCTAATAAAAATTCTACAGTTATATAAAGAATACCACGTGAAATTTGTAAAGGACCTTACAAGTAAATTAGTGAGAAATGAAAAAAAAAATGATTTTAATTCTATATGAACTTCCAAAATAAAAACATGAAAATGTGGAAAGTAAGCCTTGCTAACCCAAACTAGAGAAAAAATATGTTGCAAATGATTCAGAAATTATTTTTTTGTTGTTGAGTTTCTATTCAAATGTCACTATTTTTTCTTAATTAGGAACCTTGACTTGTTAGATAAATTTAATAGATATGGTATAAAACATCATTATTATATTCAAGGTAAAGTGATTGGTGTTGCATTAGAGGTGGTGCTCTTCATATTGTAGACATATAATCAAGGGTCTATGTTTATCCATCTTTTATATTCATCATCAATGATTCAATATGGTATTTTTATTAAGAAAGATGTTTGGTCTTTATGCCCATGATATTAGATTAGTAAGCACCACTTAAATAGGAAATGGATACTTTAATGTTTTTGGTGGCAAAAGTAGTTAGTAAAAATTGTTTATGCTCTTAATTATCATTATCATTGGATATCTTTCTATATATGTGAGGCTACTCAACAAAGGTCCTTATTCATCTAATATAAAATTATAGATGCCCAAGCAATGTTATTTTATGATATAAACATGGCATGCTTATGGTATGCATAGCACACTTACGAAAATAATGTGTATGTCTCATTGATTTAGGTAGGAAGAGTGTGGATTCAAAGTTTGCGTGGGTATTTTCCAACCTTTATCCTTTCAAACTTATTTTTATTTGGTTTAGCATGCATTTATTGTTATTGATGAGATGCACTTAAAACTGATTTCAAAATATTAAAGTAGAAGTTGATGTTAATTGATGTCAAAATATTAGAAATACAAGGGGTATGTTAATCAGTGTCAAAATAAAGTGTGTAAAGTGACATTAACGGGAAAACATATTGTCTAATATGGTGTGCATAAAACCAAATGGAGATGTATGTTATTATTATCCCTTATACGAATATTTGTAGGCACATTGATCATTGCCAAGATCTAGATACATATGAACTTGTGGTGCAAAGTCTGAGGGATCGCATCCATCATGGCAATTGTTATGACTATGTTGGACAATAAAAGCATAATCATATGACTCCTTCCATATTGATATAACACCATTTCTCTCTTGTTATATTGTTATCGTTATTAGAAATTTGTTGTGTTCCTTAACTTGGTAAATTTCAACAGAGGATACTCGTTGGGGCAAACCGGTGACTTCAAGGATCATAAAGACTTTGGCTTATGTGATTCTAAAAGTGTGTATTATCAATAAAATTGTGTTTTGTCGACACTTGAATACATATTCATTTAAGAGATAATTGTGTAATGAAGATCTAACATGCTAAACACATAAACAACACTTATATCTATGCAAAGAGAATGCTTCTTCATGGAGATAAAATTTGAACAATGGTAATAAATCCTCACATGGATTAATAGCAATAAGAAGAAGTATTTTGTGCCATGTTATGATATTATCAGACAACAAATGATATGTTATCACTATGATTGTGGCTATATGCATGACATAATGAATGTGACTCTATGTAAACACAATCAATACCAAAAAGTTATTTTTATAATTGAAATTATTCACAATGATTCATTATGTGAATGAATTAAGTTTGCATATTAATGTTTTTCATCCCATGATTGCTTTGTAAAATTATCACATACCAAATGATATCATGGCATCACATCATGATTATGATAATATGTGCTTCTTGAGTTTATAAGCGAAGTAATGCAAAGAGGTTAATTTCATAATTGAAAGTACTCACTATGGTTCATATATTTAACTTTTTGTCTTGTATTTTGTTTTCTATATATGTTTGTCCACTAAGTACAAAGGCATAAACATGTGAGCAATAAGTGTAGCAAATAAAGCCAAATATGTTATTAAAAAAAAAGGAATAATGGAGACCACGACACTACAATAGCACTTGACTTGCCATGATGTATGGTTTGTAGAGTCCTGTAAAACCAATGTTTTGGTTTTATGTAGATACTGGAAATTGTTTTAAGTATCATGGCTCCGTGTGAACACTAGTAGCCTTTTGTTTGTTTTTAAAGATGATGCTCTTAGAATTGATATTCACCACATTAGAAGATTAATATTGTCATATTTTTTAATACCAAGGTTACATTCTTGTATATATTTATGTTATATTTTGATATATTAGCACACAAACTTTTGTCACATTGAGATCCACAATAGGGTGTTGAAAGATGATGTCATTCCTTGATTTGGTTAGGAGCAAAGAAAGGAGAAAAGTGATTACATAATGACAACCTCCCATGGTCAAGGCTAAATAGGTGATGCATTGATTATGCATATATTTTATGATACATTCCTAGAAGTTCAGAAACAAATATTTTTTTATAATCTACTCATGAAAGCTGAAGAACACAATTCTCCAACTTGTTATAATGAACTAAGGATATTACACTAAAACTAACATTATTTAGAAGAGGACGATGTAAAGTTCCAATAAGTAATAAATAGAATTGTGATCTAGTTTTTTTATGCATTAAACTAATCAATATTGATTAACTCATAATTAAGTATATTTTATAACACTAGTTGTAAGAAAGGGAAAGACGCTAAATCATGCGACGTACAATAAACAACAAATCCCTATGAAGGAAAATAAAGACATTCTCTATGTCTCAAGGACAAGTGGCAAAAAAATTTAACATGTACATCCTGCTTGTTAATTTAAAAAGGCAATAGCATGTTTCTGTTATTTATGCCATAGATTCCGAGGTTGAATTCAGATTCAATTCAATATGGTAAAAAATCAGTTAATTAAAACCCAATACGAAAAAAATCGAGAATATACATTTAAAAAATTAAAAAAAAATGAAACAGGAAAAAACAAAGATCGTGAATTCTCCAACATTAACTCCCAAATAATGAGCAACAAAATGTATCAAATTTACAAAATAAAATTTGATAATATCAATAATAAATTTTCAAAACTAGAGTCTAATGTAAAGAATGAGATCATGGATATCAAAAGCAAACTTCAAGTAATCCCCACAAACCAAAAAAAATATGTTTTAAACATATTCATTTAAGACTCAATAATACTAAGGCTGTCTACAAATATTAATACCATTGGATCTAAATCTATTCAACAATTCAAGAAACTTTTATTTTGTTGTCCATTGAAAATGAAACTAGTTTAACAAACTCAATTTTGCTTGTCTATTGAAAATGAAACCAACTAATCAAATCCCACACCAATGCTCATTGTTTCACAATGAACACACTCATGGTAATCTCTATCATATAAATAAACATATATATATGCAATTTTTTAAAGACAATATTGGCAACCTGACATTCTCTTACTAAATTGCAATCACCAAATTTCTATATTTTTAAGGCCAATTCGACCAAATTTGGTAACTATGGTTTTTGCATGCTTAAATGACTAATTTAAGAGGTTTACATATTTCCATTATTTATACACATCCTAATTGTTGATTTATGAAACTTGCATGTTTTTGACAATTAGTTGTTTATTTAGGAAACTTGCATGTTTCTGTCAGAAAAAATATTCCATGCTTTCACAGTGTATGCATGGCATAATTGCTAATTTGCAAGGATTGCATACTTTCCCTGATTACACATGATTTACTTACTAAATTTAGAAGGATTGTTTACGTTTGACACGAACAAAGGTTAATGGAGGAAAAACATTTATTTTCAATAAGATTTGCCTAAGCAACAACTAGCATGGTCTATACATGAAACGTTTCGTTTTCAAAATACAAAGGATTATTTTATAATTTATGATTTTCACAGAGAGTGGAGCACTCTCTTTCATAGAGAGTAGGCCTGTGTTTACATTAATGGTTTATGCATCGTGAGTTAGTTCATTCCTATGGGTATTTGTGAAAAATGAGAGTGGAATTCACTATAACAGTGGGGCTGTGTGTCCAAATTTATATAGAGTTGTTGTAATCACTATTTTTCTAGAGCTCAATTGTGTGACATTTATAAAGGAAACTAGCCTCGATCTAGCTTAGGTCAATAGAAAACAGTACATTTTCACAATCCTTCTTTGTAAATTGATCGAGGAGTTATTGCTCTATAATCTGGTTGAACCCATCAAGGTCCTTAAAGACTGGACAACAATTTATTTGCATAATTAGCAAGTCATTCACTGATAAATACATATTGTCCAATACAAACTTGAAATTTGAGATTAGCATTGTAAATTGATTGAGGATTTATTGCACTGATAAATACATATTCTCCAATACAAACTTGAAATTTGAGATTAGCATTGTAAATTGATTGAGGATTTATTGCTCTATAATCTGGTTGAACCCATCAAGGTCCTTAAAGACTGGACAACAATTTACTTGCATAATTAGCAAGTCATTCACTGATAAATACATATTGTCCAATACAAACTTGAAATTTGAGATTAGGAGCAACCTATTGTCCAATAATGACTTGAAATTTGAGATTGGGAGCAATCTATGTCACATGTGACATTGTGGCTCTCAACTCAAGGGTAGTTGGCTTTGCAAAAACTAATGGTTAGATAATAAGTCCTTCAAGAAATTAGATAAATATTTATATTTGTTGTACATTTTGTGATCATTATTTTTTTGTAAGCAAGTAATTTTCTATTAACAATTAACTAAAATACAGGGTGAAGCTCTTGCTAATAGCATCCTGATATAGAGACATTGAGAAACTGACAATTGATATAGACAAAGTTGTATTAACTGAGTGGATCTAATACATTCATTTTTTCCTTTTGTCTTCCGAACATCTATCCAATCTGTGAGGAGTTGGGAGATGTTGATGTGTTGACCACCATGGCCATACTGTCTGTTGGGGTATCCTCTGGTGCTCTAGCTATAACGATAGTTGCTTCTTTATCACTATCTGAACTGTCAGACTTGTGAGGCCTCTTTTGCCCTCCATGGAGTTGCTCTAAGGATAATTCCATATTTGATGGCTCTGCCACTGGAGAGGAAGATGCGACTTCTTGTATTTCCGACTGAGACAGAGGCCAAGATTGTTTGGTAATTCGTTGGGAGTGCTTGGGATCACAATCTTTCGATGAATGTTGAGCAACAGCGGGAAGCTGCTAGATCTGTGTGCCTGACAAGGGTGTCTTCGAGGAGGACTGATTGGTTGTTGATGGCTGTGTTACTGGAAAGTCTGAAGGAAAAGGGATTTTCCTGGTCGCTTGAGGGGCATGCCAACCTTTTTTATTTCTTTTAGGAAGCCTTGAGGATGGCAAAGAGGGGCAATTATGCAACAAATGCCCAACCACTTGGAAAGACCTGCAATGAAAGGCAGTGTTCTCATAGTCCAAAGGTTGGATAAGAGGCTCGTCAAAGGAAGTGTTCTCATGGTCCAAAGGTTGAATAAGAGGCTCATCAAGCCAATCGATACTAATTTTATCTGAAAGACCAATGCTTAAATTTATCTCTACACAAATTCTTGCAAAGGAGTAGAAGCCTTTTTGGAATCTTTCTGTCAATTTTAATGAAGCATCCCATGGTATAACCAATCTCCTCCAGACACTGAGGGTTGCAAAGGGGGATTAGCAAGTTGGGCAGCGTTACCGAAATGGGAAACCAAGGTTCTAAAGGGAGGCTTGAACGCTCCCAGAACCAGGGCCCCTGATCGAGAGTCTCCTTTAACCCCAAAAGTTGGAGTTCTTGCTTGGTTTGGTGCTTGGAAAGACTGTTGAGAAGGGGTTTGGCATTTGGCTCCCCCAAGCAAGTTCGAAGATATCAAGAGGGAAGCATCCCAAGAAGGGAGTTGTCCCGCATCAGCCTACTGTTGTGCAAGTGATAGAACTTGGAGAAGGGGATGCATGCGGTGTTAGAAACCTAACACTTGGATGTCCACCTTTGAGGAGTCACTACTGATGATGAAGCAAAGAGCTACCAACGAGGGTTTTCGTGAAGAGGGAAAAAGATTGAATCAAACAAGAGTCAGATTGCTGAGTTCCTTGAGTTGGGGTCATATATCCCTCCAGCAACATAGGCAACTTGAACCATGCATACACAGTAGCATCGACAGCAAGGGAGAGGGATAGAGTTCATGCTTGGCCTATACACAATAACTTGTGATGTTTACGATGAGTAGGATTATTAAACAACGCCCCACAATATTGAAAACCGCTAGGAGACCGCTTATGGTTCAGGCCTTTCACCTCAAAAGCAAATCTTTCAACATTTTCTAGGGCCTCTCTTCCACAACCAAAAGATTGTGAGAAGCTTGAGGAAAACATTCTTCGATCTAGTGATGCCATGAGTTTTGCAACAGTAACGACACAAATCCTTGGGACATTTAGCGCCTTTCTCTTCTTCTAGAGCTTTGCTTCCCTTCCCCGTGGTTAGGGTTTCCTTGGTCAGTGTTGAGTTCCCTATTCAAATGCAGGTGTAGCAAGCTTAATTGTATTGAGCCTCTACCTCTTAGTTGTGATAAGTGACATCGTTGTTTGCAGTTGGTGCAGGAAGCTCAGCTCCAAGTCTGGTCTATATCAGCCTATGCTTTTATGCAAGTTTCTGAGGATTTCCATCGTGCCTCTGTCTTTCTTGATGAGTGTATTTTGATGTTGATAACAGAGTCCATTGGGTGATCACTATAATTTGTAAATATGAATTTATTTACAAAGTCAAAGATTATTTAGATCTATAATTTGTTTATTCTACTCGTTTATGTATAATTAATTAATGTTTCAGAGGTATTTATATTCTCTACAAGTTCTTAATATTTAAATATATGATTCATTGATATATTTGTATTTAAATATATGATTCGTTGATTTATTTGTTTTACCATTTTATATATGAAGCATATTATTTAGAATTATGCATGTTTATATATCATTGCATGTTTAGATTTGTAAGTACATGTTACTTTAATGAACTTTCTAATGAATCCGCTATGGCAACTTAGCTATGATGTTCTAAGTAATTTCCATTGATCTTTAATAACAAAAGGTCTAATCTAATGGATTGCGATGAATCTTGCATGTAAAAAATTGTAAATGTGTTTAATGTTATGGTGTCTAATCTGATGTAATAGATTGAATGTTAAATTGTTGTTATAATGTAACATATTATAATTTAAAAGAATATATCATAGGACTTAATTTTATGTTGTTTAATCTAATGTAATAGAAATGTTAAATTGTTGTTTTCTTACCATGTTACAATTTAAAAGAACATAGGGTGCAATGTCATAAGAACATTTGCAAATTAAAGTTACTTTGAACCCTAAAGCTGAAGAATAAAACCTAAGATATTTTAGAATAATCCAAAATAAGTTAGAATTTAAAAGGCCACAGAAATCAAGATCATAAGAACATTTGCACATTTGAACCTAAAGTTCAAGAACAAAGCCCAGAATCTTGTATTCCTTAATCCAGGGCTCGATTACAACTCCCAAGCAATGTTCTTCCACATTGTTATCTCTCCTGCTCCTGCTCCAAAGCATTTACTGCTCAACCTAAGGTGATTTCTCTCTATATATATGTGAGAAAAAAGGATCGCCATTATTTAACTTGGTTGTTCCTGATCACTTTATTTATTTATTTTAAACTTTATTCCACAATAAGTCATCATTTGTCCTAATAAAAGATCCCAAGAACCTATAGGACCATAATCGTGCATTTCGAATATAAGCTTACGAGTAGATATAATTCATTTTTTATTTATTAAAAAATGACAATATGTTCTCGGACACAGCATTAATCAATTAAATCAATATATTCCCAATTAGACGGTTACAAGACAGAAGTATCAGAACAAATGATCCTCCTCAGATCTTTGAAAAAATAAATATGCCCAATTAGAGTAAAACAAATGGCTTCAAATCCACTTGAGTTGAGTGGACCCTACCTCATTGCTAGGGGTTATTAGATCGATCTGTTTAAAATGAATTTGTGCCTGTAGATGAGCCTATTACGTGGAAAACGCAAAGTTTGAAAGATCAGAAAAAATTCTTGTAACCTATAAGTTTTCTCTGGTTTCAAGATTTAAAGCCAGCATTGTACCTACGTGCTTTCATAAATTTGCATCTATGCAAAACCTCACAAGAAAAGAATACTAAAAAGAATGACTTTCCAGGAGTCTATTGGTTCACAGTCATTTACGATCAACCACACAGTCAATCAATTTCCATGGAAAATTGCAAATGTACAAGACTCAATTCATCGAAATGTATATGAAATCCAAACTATCTATAACAGAGGTTAGATTTCTCACTGAAGAGATTGCAAACCGCTAAGATTTGTCAACAAGTACTAACAAGCTTTTGTGTCTACAGCAGAAGTTCCTTGCCTTTGATGCCGAACATCAAATTGAATCGAAGGAAAATAGTAAAGATTTCAGGACAATATCTTTCCATCAAAGAGAGTACAAATTTCAGAATGAATATTTCCATGGTGCAAATCAGGAAAGTCCAATTTTGAAATAAATGTCAAAGGAAGTGTATTCCAATATCGATTGGGCCTCTACTTGGGGAGCCATTGCAGTCTGACATTTCCGCATAACGTTTCAAAATCTGATAACTACATAAATCAATATTAGATTTTCCCTAGAATGGGTTAAATGCTCTAATAACACAACATTGTAGAAAAGGCTCTTGTAGATAGCAATTCACTCAATTTTGATCCAGAAAAAGTGGTCTGCAGTTCATTGGACTGGTTGGTTTGTTGTGTAGTAATTGTTTCCGGAGGATCTTCATTCAATGTCATTCAAAATTACACTTGTGTTCACATAAGGGTATCAGAATATTGCTGGATTCTCAAATGAAAACGGGTTTCTGTCATTTGGGGAAAATATTTACATTAACTTGCTTCAAAATAGTTTTCGCACCGTGTGCTGCTTGGCCTATGATCACATTGAAGAAGTTCTTGAAAAGAAGAAACGTAGGAGCAGTTGAAATGAGTAAAATATTTACTCACTGGAGTGAAAAATGATATGGCTCAGCAAAAACAGAGGCACTTATTAAACATATGAATCTTAAACAGGAATACAATTTCCAAACAGTCAACAAATCATCTGACAGGCAGAGACACTCAACATCCCTGGCCTACGTTCAAGGCACCTATAATTTGCTTTTCTTAACGATGTTTCCTCCCACTACAAAATTCAGTACACTAAATTCATATATAATACCTTTCATTTAAATGAATCTCCACTTAATCCTCTTTCTCGAAGAAAGATCAGTTTCATATAAAATGTGAAAGTGATGAACGAGTAGTTCCATATAAATAATTAAACGTGAAAGTGATGAACAGATAATAGACTTTGAACTATGAAATAGCAACAGTGAGAGCCATTGAATTGTAAATTCTACGGCAAATGTCTCAAGAATAAAAGCTTACCCACTCCGATTCCAGATCAGAAAAGCTAAAATATGTTGTTCAGCTATATTCCATTCAATGGACAATCAATGGACAATTAATTCACATCCATGTGCAAGCCAGTAGTAAGCCTCTATGTTGTTCAGCTATATTCCATTCAATGGACAATTAATTCCCATCCATGTGCAAGCCACTAGCAAGCCTCTAGTTGATAAAATCAATTTCTTTGCTCTTCAAATCAAAATTAGCTATAATTGATGCAACGCCAGAGTCTTCATGCCAGCTCTACACACATTAGGGTTTATAATCACTGGGGCTATCCCCAAGAATTAAGTCACACAGGTACACCAAATCATGCACCCCAATAGCTCGCCTATAACCAGATCATCCTCACTAAAACTTAAACCCCCCATCTCAGAAATAGAATTAACATAAATCCGTAAGATCTGAAACCCTAGCCCCTAAAATATGGCATTCCATATATGGCAAATAAAAAATTCAATTCAATGAATCAAGAGTCCAGAAGGTGTGGAAATGAAGAAACAAACTCACGCTTCCGTCAGCTTTCCCAGTCTCTCCTCCTTGCAACGCCTCTGGTCTCCAACCATGGAATCAAAAACTTGCAGAAGAGAATCCAACCCTTCGGTTCCGGGTTCAAGCATTTTCAGTGCATAAACAATACTCTCTATTGTGGAGAGGCAACCGGGCTTAGGCTGGCGTCTCACCTCAGAATAAATACTGGGATCCTTCCATGGCAAGCGAAGATGAGGCAACAACCTTAGCCAGGGATTCTCGAGATAAACCCTCTTCGCTTTAGCCCATGTCCCGTCCAAAACCACCAAATGTTTAATCTCAAACCCTTGAAAGCCAGGCGAGAGGTCCACGGCTTTTTCGCTGGGGTAAAGCAGGGCAGAACCAGACGGCAAATTAAACCACGAAGGAAAATGGATATTATTAGTGTCTTCTAGATTCGAAGCCGGGTGACCTATATAAAATTTTTCGATCCCAAAACCGTGGTCTAAGGCTTCTTTTGCCGTTAGGGTTTCTGCAGGACCCTCAAGGGTTTCTGTAGAATCATCGTTTTGGGTTTTATTTTCTTCGTTTATTAGAAGGATTCGGCCCTTTTTACCCACTCTACCGACGATGCTTCTCTTCGAACCCGGTACTTTGGGACGGATTCTGTAGCAGATCTCGTGTTCGAGTTCAGGAACGGAGATCACTTGAACATTATTTAATCCCAGGGACGCCACACGGGCCGATCCAAATGGGTGTTTTTTCTCCTCTGTGTGCTGTAGAATGGTTACTCCTATGGTGTTTTCCACGCGTTTTTCTATGCGATTGCAGATACAGAGGATTGCAGCCTTGTAGCATGTATGGCAGAAAGCTCTTTTGGTCTTCGGACGATTAATGTCTTCGGCAACTCCCATGGAGATGATTTTATTATTTTGCAGAAACTCAGAACTACACCGACGGCTGCTGTGAAAGAGCAATAGTCGAGGACAATATTCTTTAGGTTTAAAGAGGAAACTTGAAGACAGTGAAGACTGCATAGGCGTTCAGCGTTCCCGTACGCAGGGCTCATCTTCCCACAAACCCAAAATCCCACAAAACTAGACGAAAGTGTGAAAGAAAGCCAGAACTTTTTGTTTAAAGGAATTCCCCTCAAAGCTTTGTGCTATGATTAACCAATAAATCCTCCGTAACTGGTTCATTAACAAATAAATCCTCCGTAATTGGTTTATTAGGGTTTTTTTGGGGAAAAGTTATGGACACATTCTTAAAAAAAAGGAGGGTTTTTATCTTGGTTTCTTTTTCTAAGGCCGTAATCTAACTATATTGTTTTTTGGCCTCGAAAATCATGGAAATTTGGTAAGATTTTAAGAAAATGATTTTTATAAATCCACATTATAACTATCAAACTTTAATATTTTAGGTGTTTTAGAGATTTTTGATGGTGTTGAATCCATTTCCACTATCAAAATCATGATTCAAACACTGTTACTATAAGATTTCTTATAAAAAAATTGGTTGTCTTGACAATTCCTTCCTGTCGTTAGACAACTCCTTTTTTAAGTAGTAGAATGTTTTTAGTTTTCTTCGAATTAATAAGGTTTTTATCTTTAATTTAATTGAATAATGGTTATGGAGCGATAATGTTTTCCATATTTAAGGATTATGTTGTTTGGTAACATTTAATTTCATGTTTTTTTTTTATATTTAAGGAATATTTTTTTTAGGTATAGTTTAATTTATAGATGAGATGGTTTTTTCATGATATTTTTTCTAGTTAATTTTAACTAAAATTTGGTAGAGATTTTTAAAAACTTGAGTTTAAGTTGTTTGATTTGTAGAATTCTAGTGACCTATTCATTTATGCATTCAAAACTGTATTTCAAATAACAAAAAATCACATTCTTGCTTGAAATTGTATAGGAATTTGGTAAAAAATGCTATTTTGGTTAGACTACGTCTATTTTTACATTTCATGTATAGATTGTCTTGATATAAAGAAAAAGTTAGGATTCTTTTTTAAATGTATTTTTCAATTAATCTTATGTCAAATTTGTTAGATTTTTAAGATTGTAGATTTGAGTTGTTGAATATGTATAATTTAAATGTTTCAAAACAAAATTAAAGTGTTGAATTTATTTACGAATTTAAAAATATATTTTAAATAAGGAAAAATTATAGTCTTATGTGAATTCAGGTTTCTATGATCCATATTTTGAATATTAAGAAATATTTTGACAATAATCACATCAGAAACGTTAGTGTGGTTCATCGTCAAGTTAAGATGGAGAATCAGATTTGGCATCAAATTAAATAAAGAGAGGGATGTAGAGACAATTATTTTTAACGGTTATAAAGGCTAACAACATTAGATGGGTTGAAATGCATCGACATAACATTTATGATGTGATTATTATCGAAAGATTTCTTAATTATAGCCTTATTAAAAAATTTATATTATTGCAATCCAAAACCAAAATACAAATGTTTAAACTCTCTTAATTTAGTATTTAGGTTGTAAGTTTAAATTAAACCGGTCTAGATCCATCTTAACTCGGGCTCTATCAAGCGCCTAGGGGGATCAAATCTCTCTAGGTGCAAACTTATTTTTTGAGTGTAAAACTTGAGGAAAGGTTTGCAACTCGAGAGATTTTATCCCCCTTGGAACTTAATAGATCCAGAGTTAAGATGGATATAGGCTGGTGTTATAGTCGCTACAAAAACCCTCCAAAATTCCCAACCTTTCGAAATTTTGGGCCCCCCTACACTAAGTTCATGTTTGATGCTCACCTGCAAAGACCAGTCTTGACATTCTGACAGTAAGCCAAGCCTCTTGGGCCCTTTCACAAGTCTAACTTTCGGGGACTCAAAGCTCATTCTCTGTTTATGTGGCAACTCGCATGAAGTAAGCTCTTATAGGCCTAAAAGTTGCTACCCTGTGATACATCTTCCTAATTTAGGGGTTTTATTCATAGTTCATGGCCCATTTCAACTCTATAAACGTTAGCCAACTCATTCACCATTCTAAACTATTTTCCACCTTGTTATCCAGTCCCATCTCTCTCCTAATTGAGCTTCCCCTCTTAGTGACTTACGTTTCTAGTCTAATAGGGCCCCAACGACCCATTTTGAGCCTTGACTCCTTCACCAAGCTGCCCTAAGGAACAGGTCGCGCAACTAGAAGCCGCAATAGTCAAAACGACATGACCTCTCGACTCTCGCGACCTTGCGACCTCCCTCGCACGCAACCCTAC
Organism: Pinus albicaulis; assembly: GCA_034641835.2. Classification (NCBI taxonomy): domain Eukaryota; kingdom Viridiplantae; phylum Streptophyta; class Pinopsida; order Pinales; family Pinaceae; genus Pinus; species Pinus albicaulis. The sequence goes on along the minus strand of CM076581.1, from coordinate 234,414,450 downwards.
GACCCAGTGACCCTTGTGACCCTGTGACTGTGCGACCTACCTTAAGCTGTGACCCATGCAACCTGGTAGTACCTGCACCCTGCAACCATGAAACCTATCTTAAGTTGCGACCTAACCTAGTTAGTTGCTAAGTCAGACTCCCTCTTCTCTTGGTTTTTGTGATCTCCCTTTCCTACGACCTAGCAACCTCTCTTAGGTAGAATTACTCTAGGGACCATGTCAAGGGATTTGAAGCCTTAATTTGTGTTTTTCTTCTAGTTTCGCATTCTCTATGTTGTCTCTTTAATCGTGGGATTGTTTTTTTGACATGCCAAGCGACGTCGAACTCGAGCGCATTTCAATATATCGTTCTATGGCGAGATGTCACCTCCAGTAGCCAAGCCTTCCCAGAAGAGTGTCGAAGTAGCATACAGGAGAGCTACCAGGGCCCACCACCTCTTATATACAGGGACAAAGCAGGAAATATCAACAAGACCACCAAGTTCTCTTGGTTCGATGTCTATTTAGAATTCTCAAGGCCAAACATCCCTAAGGATCAAGAAGACTTCAAGGTATACCTAAACATTAAGAGGTCCAAACTCCATAAGATAGCCTCGCATTTTCATGTGTTCCCGTGCACAAAAACCATCGAATGAATCATACAAAACACTGACACATATCGATGGGTGGTTAGAAACCACACAGGTGAAGCCTTCACAACAATATCTTCAGCAAATATTATTGCTTATTACAGGTTGTTGAATAAAGAAGAGACATTTAATACCATATGGCTATATGAATTCTCAGTCCCCATGAAGGACATCTTACAGTCTTTGTGGCAAGACCCCTCTAAATTTCAGGTGAAGAATTATCAGTATACAGGACAAAAGGCCTCAGGAAGGTATACCATCTCTTGGCAGCGATGATGAAATGCTTGTATGGGAGGCTCGACATTGATACCTTCCTTGGAACATGGGTCCCTCTCATATACAATGTCGCCACCAAAGGCGCGGTCTTCAACTGGGGTAGCATCCTCACTTCAACACTAAAGACCAACATACATGCAGCCAAGTACCCGGAGGCAAACCAACTTTCATAATTCTATATGGCTTCGTATATCTTAGATGCAGTATGTGTGAGATGTTAATTTGACAACTGGAGTTATAATTGGATAGAGGTTGCAGCAGACCCCGTACACCAACATTACCAGATATTTTGGGACCCATGATATAAAAGTGTGTACGAGTCTGCCTCTGAGACATTCATTACTCCTTTGTATTGTTTGCTTTTCGGAGAAGATCCTCCCTGCATGTTTAAGAGAGCTATGAAGACTATTACCAAGGTGGAAGATTGGTTTCCTATCTGGGAGGGCATATTCATCGAAGTCTTCGACTCATACAAACCTCCCCACACACTTCCCAAGTTCGCTACAGATAGATTATTGATGCAAGAAGTGTGCTATCAAATGACCACAGGGTTTTCTAAGACATTGAGCAAGGGGAAGAAAAATCCATGGCCCGCTTTCTCTCTTACCATCTGGGCATATACTATAGAGAGCTTCAAGGAGGTTAAGGCAGAATCTAAGGAGATAAAGGGATTTCATTTTTTCACCTTGGACCGTCGTACCTATGACCCCAAGAGGGTGGTACTAGCTCACTACAATAAGGCTAATTTCAACTGGTCGTACCAGCACACCAAGAAAATCCATGAGGACAAAGTCAGAAATTGGTACAATGCTTCCAACGAGTTCAGCCCAAGCGAATAACAAGAAAAGGAGGATGAGCAGACTGAGTATTCCCTAGAAAATGTAATCCTACAAGATAGGTCAGCCTCGCTCAAGAGGAAGAAAAAACAACAAAAGGCATGGGGGGAATGAAGAAGCAGAAAGGTGAAGAAATGGAAGATCCTCCTAGCGAACAAGATGAAGATGAAGATGATGAAACCCTGGAGGAGAGAAATGCAAAATTGGGCAGGTAAAAGCAAGAGCTCAAGAGAAGAGAGGAATAATAACTCAGGCAGTCATAGAAGTCAGGAGATCAGCAGCCTGAAGATAATCCAGAAAAGAAATGAGATGAAGAAGAGAGGAGAAACAAGCAGCAGTAGGAGCGACTCAAAAGGGAAGAAGAAGAACGAAGGGCCTGAGAGGAAGAAAAAAGGAAGAGACGAGAGAAAAAGGAGCTGGAAGAAGAACTCAAGAAGAAGCGAGAACAATAAGAGCAAGAAAATAAGAAGATGGAGGAGGAAAATAAGAAGAAAGTTTAAGAGGAAAAGAACAAGAAAGAGGAAGAGTTGAGAAGGCAGCAAGAAGAAGCAGACAAGAAAGCTCAGCAGGAGTTTGACCAACAGTAGCATCATTAAGAGATCAACGTACATATTGGCCTTCCTCTGATTGACTTTACTCCATCCACTTCCATCACCGGAGGGCATCTTCCTCTCAAAGAGTTAGGCATTCTCGATGAGGCAAAAGAGGAAGTGTTATACCTAATTACTAGACTTATTTTTGACTAGTTCAATTGTAAGATTATTCTGAAGAGGAGAAAATACTATGCCATAAATCTAATAGAGCCTCTGCCTATGACTGCGGAGAAAGAAATCATCCTGGACACAACAGTAAATCCCGAGATGATCACCTCGACCAGGACCACCTTCATGGCCACAACTGAATTGAATGTAGGGAGGATGAGCAAATAGATTGCAAAACTACAGGGCAGGCTTTATGCAGTTGATCATAGGGACACCAGAGCAGAAGAAGACATAAAGAAGTTAGAAGAGGAGAATCAAGCCCTTCACTTGAGCCACTTAGGCATGAAGGAATTGCATGCATCGGTCAAGGAAGAGGCCGAGACCCTAAGAGAATCCATGGGCATTATTTATGAAGAAATGTTGAAGTTGCACCAAACCATGTCATGATTTCTGGCTATACAGACTGACACAAAAGAAAATTCTGCATAATTGAAGAAGGCTACCACAACAATTAACAGTATGCATGAATGGACCAAAAACTACCCAGAGGAACCGACAATTATTCCCAAGAAAGATTCGATTACAGCTCAAAATGACAAGGTCTAGATTCGCATTAAAATTCAGTCTCTGGATAAATTGGCTAGAGATGTGGACAGAGTCCTCGCATCTTACAAACATCTTCTAAGTGGTCTAGAGTTTTTAATCGAGGTTTATGGGGTTCCTTTTATCGGAGTTGTGGGAGAGATAAGGAAAGAAGAAGAATCCCTCCATGAGATCCAGTTATTCCTTGATCCATTTAGACAATCGACCACCTCAGATGATTTACAGGTCACCAAAGCGAACTTTAGTCGGTACGTGATAGAACCAGCAAGGTTATACACCAAGTTGGTAACCTTATCAAATAAAAATAAAGGTCAATAAGGGCACACTCATAGCAAATGAACTTGAATGTCTCCATAGGCATGATGAAGAGCAACAAAAGGTGATCACAGTAGTTGTTGAGTACAAATTATGACACACCTACCTCACGAAGAAACTACACATAGATGTTCCAAATTTAACTATTTAGTGTCCAAATTTTGTTGTGCATAGTAAGATAGGATATCATAGAGTCTAGTAGGAATATGAAAAGCCATCAGGAAGCCCAAGAGTCATGGGGAATTACAAGAGTCAAGGGTAGACCAAGAGTCACCCTCTTTTCTATAAATATACCATGATGACACTTTGTAATGGATTTTTAGCTTTGAACTTGTTTTGGCGTATATTGTGTTGAGAATTGAGGATATTCTAGTGAATGCAAGGATTAATTGTTTATTTTCTCTCTTGGATTTTATGGAGATCTTGTATTATGGTGCCATGGATATTATTAGCTTAATGAATGGGAAGTTCATGTGAGCTTTGGTGTGTCATCTTTTCATGTGCCTTTTTGCGTTGTGAGATTTCTCTTACAACAAATGGATGGTATATGTCATGTGTGCATCACGCTTATGTCAGTGAACTATTTTATTGATGTTGGCATTATATTATCGTAGAATGTGTGATCACTTATGGTTTTTGTGGTTATTAATCACGAACTTATTCATGATTGGTAATTTATATTTATGTGTGTGTGAATCTCATATAGGGTTTTTCTAACATTGATTTTCTTGAGGTTTATGTTTATATTCATGGTATATTTTGTATTGGACATTCATACGTTATTGACTTGTATTTTTTGATGTATCTTTTGTTTTCCTTTCACAAACACTTTCCCTTTCGTTTGAGGCAAACCTCAACCAATGAAATGGCAGTTTGACCTACATATGGGATGGGGCTCCTAAACCAAACAGTGTAGACTCTGATCGGGATTCTGCGCCAATGAAATGGTATTCTAACCTACATATGGGATGGGACTCCTAAACCAAACAGTGTAGACTCCGATTGGGATTATGCGCCGAGGAGATCCCCTAGCTATTGGCGGTACATTTTGGCTCGTCAACAGTTGGTTTAATTATTAATAATTAATAATTACAATTATTAATTTCATTTTTTTAATTTAATTTAATTTTTTTTTTATGAAATTTTATTGAGTCAAAATGTTTTAATTAATATTTTTTAATGTAATTTGATCGAGGAAAAATGTTTAGATAGCACAACATAAAATGACATTAAAACATCTCTTCCATACTAGCTTCGAGAGTGTTCATAATAGCTTAGAGAGTGTTCAACGTAAAAGTGTAATAAATTAAATTTAATATATATATATATATATATATATATATATATATATATATATATATATATATTGATTATGAAATGAAAGATGGTCTTTGGGCATGTGGTATTGATAAGTCATTGTATTGGCCCATGGTATTGTAACAAAGCTCATTCACAACTTATAATATCTATGGTAAAGTGGGGGTGAATATCCATGGTTAAAAATCTTGCTATATTGTAAGTATTAAGTTTTTATGTGCTCACTAATGAAATTTAAATATGGCTACACAATTATGATTTTAACTTATATGGTAAAATGGATCTTAATTTATAGCTACTATTTAAATCTTATATATATTAATGTGATAGGGGGTTTACATATAGCTTAAAAGTAATTATAATTTTTTCTTCTTTTAGATTTAACTAGTAATTGCACCATCATCAGATGTTGCAAATGAAACGTTGTAAGATTCTTATGTGGAATACAATTGTTAATAGGATTAAAGATGTAATGACTCCAAGCAAACTGGAAATAAGAAGTTTATGTATTCCAAATCTGTTGATGTCGATTGGCAAAAATTAGAAGATGGGGTGACTGAGCACGCCGCTCCCATTGTAAGAATACTTCGAGTTGGCAAAGATGGTACTCACAATCCTGCAAATCGAAGGCGTACAAGCTCGCAAAAATGGGTGTGAGATTTGCTTGGCTTCGTGAAAATCGTTGTCGTGCTGTGTAGGTTTTAGTATTTATGGTGCTTATCCATATGCTCCTTATGCTCATGGGGTGTGAGCTTCGCTTGGATTCGCGAAAATGGTTGTCATATGATAAACTGAAGTACTGTATAGGTTTTAGTATTTATGGTGCTGATCTTGAATGAGACTCAAAAGCATTGTTTTTGCTTTTGCTTAAAAGAAAAGATGAAACGATTGAACTACAAAGATTGCAATCTATAAAACTATGTAGCCTAGCCACATCCAAAGCTTTGAAAGTATATGAAAAAAATAGGCACGATCCTTTGATAGATTTAATAGTATTTTCAATCATGTTTACTTGTCAGAGAGAAGAGATAATCTAACCTCTAAAGATAATTCTACACGCGATGGAGAAGTCAGTGTCACTCAAGTCTCGACACAAAATAAGAAATGAATGATCCTTCCCTTCAGCCCATATTGCTGATTTTGGTTTAGCTAAAACAATGGAGAAGATGAGTCGAAAGAATGTCATTTCAGGCTCATATGGCTATATTGCCATTAACAGAGTCCTGGATTCACACATAGCAGACTCACATAGAGAAGAAATGATGTTGATGTTAAATTTATCCATATACATCCAGTTACTTCACAAGTAGAAACATACAAGAGCTAGCTTGCAAGATCATTGTTTTTGAGGTTTTCTTTATTTGAAGAAACTATGGGGTTATTTGTCTTCCAAAAGTTTAAGCTGAAATTCTCTACTCTTTGTTGCAACATCCCTTCAATCTACTCAAGTGAAAGGCCCTTTTTTTCAGGCGTAACAATGAGTACAAAGAAAAGTGCCATCACTGATTTTTCCCCAAAAACTAAGAACGTCATGGAAGTGCCAATAGTTATATTCATAGTGAGAAATGCTTGTGCCACTATCAAATTAGAAACCCAATTTTCCATGGTAGCCAGGCCTCCACAGATACCCCTATACCTCAAAGGATAGATCTCAGAGTTGATGACCCAAGGAAATGTTCCCATTCCAGGAGCAAATAAAATAATGCATAGTGCCAGTCCAAGAATAGCTAGCCAACCATACTAGCTTGGGCATCCTTGGGTGTGAACCATTGTCGAGAATCACCTCCACAAACATGCTTCATTGTTGAATTTGACAGTAAACATGCTCCTGGCAACACTTGAGAGAAAATGTTTTTTCAGCCACTGGTTTTATGTTTGTAATTTTAATTACCAAACTTAAATACAAAATGGAAATTTTTAAATCCATACGTAAACACAAGAAATTTACACATTTTATTCCATTTAATAAAGTTAAAAATTATTTATAACCATGTCTCACAAACCAAAAATAATAATAATAAAAATAAAATTAAACTATCACATAAATATGAATGCAACCAAGTTTAATATGGCTCAAAGAACTATTCTTATGTAGACAATAATTTGAAACATTAAAACATGTTTTATTTGTACCATCGAATTCGTGGGAAAAAAACATTATACTTGCATAGTATAGATATAATTTGAAACATTAAAACATATTTATACCATCGAAATCCTGGGGTAAAAAACATAATATTTTCATAGTACAGATATATTTTAGGAAAACAACATTTGACATATCTTACAAAAAAAACCATTAAAGTTGCATGGTATATAGACCAGATGCATAAACTTGGACATTCAACAGAAACACATAGAAAAATAATATCAGGCAACGTAATACATGGGATTTGGCAGCTTGAATGTCCTATCCCCAACTAGAATATCCAGTCAAATCACTCCATTGATCACCATAGTTCCCTCGAATCCTAAATCCATCTTGCTCAATCTTCAATCTCTTCTCAGAATTATAAACCACGACGCTTTTCTCATAATCTTCTGGCTCCCTACAACACAAATTGACATAAAAATAAAATAAACAATCAGAATTCACAAAGACTTCAAAAAAGAGAGTAAAGCGGTCACAGTGATCACTTGAGGAAAAGCGCCTCCCATGAATGATAACCAGCTCGGACCAGATTATTTTCTATGCCATTCCTCTGGTAGTGATGTCTGCCCATTATTAAGAAGATCTTGAAACCCAGTTCATGAAGATGGGCATATAATCTTTGACTCAAAGGTAATGTTGGTGCCTCTGCCAAATCTGTCCATCTCATATTAAAATCATAATCGTCAATCACCTCTCCGCTGCAAACCAGAGGACACAGAAGAATCAACCATCTCTATAATACTCGGCACATGAACGAAAATGTACTCGACACTTGGAAAATAACGAAGGAAGGTTACAGACTGTAACCATCACAACTTAAATCGACGGGTTATAATAACTTAATCGTCTAACAAAAGATCGGATGGATTACATGATGACACGAAAGCAGTTAGGAGAGTTGTTTTCAAATAATAACACCTTACGAAATAATTAAAAAAATGTTATAAAATTAAATTCAAATAAAATATTTATAAAAAGTTTTGATTGTGAAATGAGAGATGATTTTTGGGCATGTTGTATTGATGAACCACTTTATTAGCCCATGGCATTGTAGTAAAGTCTCTTTACTAGCAATTGCACCTAGAGGTGCAAAGGAACATTGATAGGAGTAGGGGTTGTAGAAATTATATGCACTAAGCATGCATATGTCCTAGATCCACCTGACCTCACATTATTTAACTTTATGCAAGATACTGAATCTATTCCACTTGTTAATCTTTTGCGGAAAAAATCAATTGCAAACACACGTGAGCATAAACAAAAATAATCAATCGCACATAACACTGTTTTTAACCGGGAAAGCCTGAAGCTGAAAACCCCGACTATATATTATGTAACATGGAGATCATATTACAATCTCATACAAAGCATACAAAGCTTATCACAAGCTCTCAGTACAATACAATCGTCATACACTAATCAGGACCAATCTTGCAAATCCATGCACCGATCTTTGCCTCCTGCTAGCCTAGCTCCACTGCCAATCCCTGCTAAAGAATAGCTCTAAATGAATTCAAATTACTCTTGCCTTGATTGCACAGTCCTCATTGGAAACTCCAATGTGTGTGTGATGCAATTAATGCATCACTATAGTCACAACATATAGTCTATCTTGCCCTTTCACCTACCTCTCCACTGGGTCTCCACTGAAACTACCATGCACTGTAGTTAACTGGTGTATTGTTTAGTTGATTAATGAGTTATTATTTGTGAATTAATTAACTAATTAATTCACTCCACTCTCACTAGTGTATCATTCAGTTAGACTAGGTACAACTAGCTCAACTGAGTCTAACTGAGTTAAATTGAATACAACTCCATAACTACTTCTTCCAACTGTGTCATAACTCTGCCACTTGAGTTCTAACTAAGTCCTCCATGCATTAGCTCCAGTAAACCCTTGGGAATTGTGTAATTCCCTTGGTCCACTAATGTGCCACATCTGTGCATTGAACTAAATTGCTCCAAGAGAATAAGTTACTGTTTAGAGTCTGATTATTATTAAGAGCTAATAATAATCGACATGCATCTATTTTTAGAGTGACAATATATAAATAGACTTCGCCCAATATTATAAAAATATAATTTCATCTGTTTTTCCAACTTGACCAACCATCCACAAATAGCATCCTGCAACTTCTGAAATATGATCATCAGTCTAAAAATAGACATAGTCTAAAAATAGACTTGTGCCAAAAATAGCCTGCGGGCCCACTTAGTGAAGGCGACTCTTTTCACTAAGTTCATCATCTTGTTGAATCTCAACAAGGGGAACGTGGAAGGGAATAATCAAGTGAAATATATAGACAATGAAATACAAGTGAAAATTGAGCCTCTATGTATCTTCTAAAGAATGTAGCAGGAGGTTAAATTTAAGAAAAAAATTACACTAACATAAATGTCCAAGAATAATGGCAATACCTATAGGCACAAGGTACATAGTAGATTCTTAAAATTACACTAGCATAAATGTCCTAGAACAATGACAATACTTACAGGCACAAGGTACATATTAGAGGAGTTCAATTTCTTTGGGTGTTTTAAAATGGCATGAAATAAATTTTGAACATAAATCAAAGTGCATAAGGGTTAGGTGTAGGCATTCATTGCCATTAAAAGGCTATGTTTTAATAGAAAGGGTGAAAAGGAAATGATGAAATTTGATCTTAGTGGAGATGTCTCTAACAAAGTATGGCTCACTTGAAAGAAGGAAAAGGTCCTTTGTTATTACACCCAAGAGTTTAGTTGCAACATCATTGAAAGCAAAGACATTTTCTAGATGGCTAGTATGGTCATGCAATTCAATACATAGTACATAGCAAGAGTCGCATTCAAGGAAGGCACCATTGCATTTTGTGTAATGCCACATGTTGTCGAATTGTTGGACAACCTTTTTCATGCATTGCATCCCATTAATGTTAAGGGGGCATGCAAGGAAGTAAAAATATTCCATGTTAATTGTTAGAACAGTAGCACATATGATAATCCACAAAGATTTCTCATAGCAGGACATTACAACAGGTTCAAATATTGTTTTTTTTTTAGGGTTCTTCCAGAGACACCTATGTATTTTCGACTCATTAAATGTGAGGATACATTGAAACTTGTTTCCTGAAACCATTGTTGGAGATGGTGTGTTCCAACAATATGTGGGTTTATAAGAAGGAAAGTGGTGGGGATAGTTCCAAAAGTTCTTCCATTGAACTGGACAACACGACCACCTTTTATTGCAAGGACTATAGTGGTTCCCAAGGTGCATAGGTCAGAAATCTTGTCCCCTCCAACATGGCATTGCGCACCCCATAAGGTGATTTTGATGTTGTATCCTGACATGTTACACAAGCCGAGAGTTTTCTTAGAAGTTTATGGGCCATCATGCCGATGTATGATGGATGTAGGAGAAGTCAAGCTGACAAAGCCAACAACCTCAACAATTGAGTTGATAGTTGCAATGTTGAGTGAAATTATTGACGTGAAATGAAAGAAATGGGAAGGAATCGATTGATCATCATGTATGCACTGAGACACAGTTGATGTGAAGAAAAGGATGATTTCGAATGGGATATTTAGATGATTGTAGTTGGGAATACGATTACAAAGAGAAAACTTCTACTTCAGTGATTTTTTCCTTGCTAATTGTAATTTGTCATTGCAAAATTTGGTTATGCCCAGAGTAAGATTCCAGATGGAAAATTACACAAGTAAATAGTTAAATGACCATAGAATTTATACAATTCCTTATTTATCTCTTTGAGCGTTGAGTAAATTGTTGGTTTATTATGTTATCATGTTGTGCAGGGAAAATTATGAAGACAAAATGGATTAGTTTTCACATCGTTTTTTTTACAAGTCAGGTCAATACAACTCAGAGGAAAAATTTAAAGAGCCGGACAAAAATTTGACCAGGAAAATATTTCCCAAGGGAGGCGATAGCTCCTTAGTATTCTAGAGTGCACCTAAACTTGTCTAAAGAGAAAGTTTGTCATTTCTTATCAATGATGGTCTTTGTACAAGACATGAGAATCCAAACCTTGATAAACCTAGAAGCTACCGCGAATACATACTCATGTACATTCTTGGTTGTTGATAAATCTCCCACAAAGTCCATGGAAATGCTTTCCAAAGGACGAGTGGGTACAAGTAATGGATGGTATAGACTCTATTTCATGTTACTGGGCTTGTTGGTACAATAAAATATACATCCTCTTATGAACCCAATTACATATTTTTACATTATAGACCAATATACATAACTCTAGAAGTTGGCCATTGTTTTCTTTAAGGAAAAATTCCCTGCAACCTTGGAGGTGTGAGCCTTTCTAATTAGTTGTAGTCACTCATCTTTAGGAATGCATAACTTGTCCATCCTATAGGGTAACCCATTCTAGATATGACAATCAATTATGTTATCTCCATTGGCTACATGAATCTAGTTCTAAAACAATTGAAACACCTCATTCAAGTCCTCACCCTCTATACATGCATCTATAAATGCATCATGGGTACAAGGTGATCGAAAACTGAATTGGGAGCAAAAATTTGATAAAAAATAAAAGTGCTCAGAATTGATCCAAACTAGAACGATCGGATAGGTCTCACCGCCAGGAATCCAACGCACTTTGTTTCACCGAAAACCAACTCCGTATGAGGAAGATAGAGCCTGTTGATTGTTTTCCTAAACAACTAAATTTTTTGCAGAAAATGACAGAATGGTGAAAGGGCAACCTAGTCAACAAAAAATAATATTATGGGAATACTCCTTCATTTCTCCCAATGATACTATGCTAAGTGTCATTTTGTGGTTGGCTTGTAAGTTGGTTTGTTGATAGTGTTTTTTTATTGGTCGGAAATAGTCCAACTAGAGGCAGACACGTGATGCAGCGAGGATCGCCATGTTCCCCCTCTAGTGGACTAAGGTATGGGAAAAATATTAATGTCAAATGTTATATATCATGGCCGTATATATACATTTATTTTATGTTGCAAAAGTTTATAGTGGTGGACGGGTGGAGGTCGAGGCTTGACCCCGCGATCTCTCCCACACTACGCGAACACAATTCTAATGCACCACAGGTGTCGAACTTAATATGTATTGCCAACCGCATGTATTTGAAGTCGATTAAGGTTTCAAGCAGGGTTAAGAGGACCAACCCCAAAGGGCCAACCCTTGGTCCATAGGACCATGCTGCTATGATCGTGGCAGAGGGCCATTTACTAATGGCGGATTAAAAAATTTAATGTGGGTTATTAACCCTTAAACCAAGTTAATCACGCTAATCCAATTGTTAATTACATATTTTCATAAACGTGCATTTAGCACTAAATTCAGTTTAACCCCCAATTAACGTTAATTAATCCACACTTAACTTGGCGGAGAAGATGGCGTAGTCCGCCATTTTCGGCAGAACTCCCAAATGTGGCGGAGTTAACTGGAGTATCTCCAAATTTAGAGGGGTTTCCTAGGCCAAAATTGAAGAAACCATAACTGGAGCATTATTTGACCAAATTAAGCTTAGAAAGAGTCAATCCTAGATGATTTGGATGCTCTGAGCATGACGGTGTAGGTTGCAGAGGCAGATGATCACTTCTATAAGTGTTTTTTTTCACTTTGAAGATTAAAGAAGCCCATGGCCACCAAGAGAGGAGGCCATGTCTGGATCACCTGAAGACCATTTTCAGAGCCAGAAAAGGCTACGTAGGGGTTTTTTGGTCTTCTAAAGCCAATGGAGTAGGTTTCAAAGCCATTGGAGCATTGTAGGTGCATGTAATCATAGAATGTACCATTAATCCAAAGAGGGCCAAGACATTGAAGCAATTCCATGGATATGTAGCTCGAGAGGGGTGAAATTCGTTATTAGCTATTATGTAATGTGTTTGTTATGTATTATTTCTATGTAAATTTACTTGTTGTTAGGTGTTTTAAAATCTAAATTACATAAAAAATTTCTCATAAAAGACACATAAACCCTCTCTTAACTTGTTAATTTGAGACGATCTTAAACACTTTTATTTTACTGATGAGGAAGCTAGCACAACAAAACTAGTTTGTCCATATATTTAGATCAAGTTGGTATCAAAGCACAATTTAGCTCATTTTAGCTCTGAGATGGTTTTCCAAGGTTATCTAGAGAATTAGCTATTGGTTTTGTCTTTGTGCAAGGAGAAATTAATTGTGTGCAACTTTATGTGTGTAAGTTGAAGAGAAGGTCAAGATTGAGGACTAAGCTCTCAAATTACAACAAGGAAGCTTTTTATGCATTTCAAGTGTGATGGAAGCTTCATCAAGTGATTTTTCTAATCCATCTTCCTTAGCAAGTCTCTTTGATAAAGAGATGTTGCAGAGCTCTACATCATGAGAGATATGGTGCAAGAGTTGGTTGAAGATACGAATAAGAACACTATACTTCAAGAGCAGTTCATTGCCATGAAGGAGGAGAAGAAAGAGCTTTTTGAAAAGATGCATGAGATGGAGATTCAACTCCATGAATCCAAGGAAACCTTAGCCAAGTATGTGCATGAAAATGAGGTATGAAAATCAATTTTACCTTCAATTTCTTCTCAAGATGAATGTTTTGGTGTTTTTGAAAGACACACTAGAGAAAAAGGGTCCAAATTATTAATGAATGTGGACTATGAAGGTAAAGGATTGGGCAAACATGCACAAGGCATAGTTGAGCGAATTGTTGTTGAGGAAAGGCCTAGGTATTTGGGTCTTGGTTATGGAAAACATGATGGAGAGTGCTCCAAAGCTAAGGAGGCACATGAAGGTGTTCCAAGAAGGACTTTCATTACATGTTCATTACCTCAAGGTTGTGAAGTTTGTGTTCATGAGGAATGCAAAAATTTTACACCCACTTTGCAAGAAGATACTCATAATCATGCAACTAAAGAGAATGGAAAACAAGAGGATGTTGAAAGCTCTAAAGTCATTGAAGCCATTGTTGGTATTCCGAAGAGAGCCACTTCCTCATCAAATTCACCTCCTCAATAAGGCGAAAACGGTGAATGTGCAAGGTATAAATCTACCTTTAATCAAGTTTCTTTTGATTATGATAAACATGGTAAATCTTCACATAAGATTTGGAGAAATTTTACATGTTCCTTTTTTGGTTTGGATAACCATACTGTTTTGAGGTGTTGGAAGAAGATAGCCATGCATAGGAAACTTTCAAAACAAAGGAGACAAAAAGCCAAAGTTCCAATGGATAATGATCAAACCCATGTTGAAAAGAAGGTGCAATTATTTTGCACTCATTTCCATAAGCAGGGTCATCTTGTAGACAAGCGTTGGAATCTGTATCCAACAAGTCATCCACGACATTTGAAGAAGGTGGAGAGAGAGATTTACAAGAATGGAAAAGGGGATTCCATAATTGATGTGGGTCAGGATGATTCACATAATGAAGTGCAGCTGAAAGAAGCACCATTAAAGTGGTTTGGAAAGAGATGGTTAGATTTATTAATCAATTAAGGCCTTGCATTTCTTTTCTCTTAAAAGTATGATGCATATTGCATGAAGCAAGATTTTGGAAAAGTAGAGTTATGTTGACTCACTTAGATGCAACAAAGATGCAAATTTGTACATGTTTTTGCTTAACTTGAGAGTTAGTTGTTTGAAGAGGCGTGTTTTGTCGACTTGTGTTTGGTCGATGAGTTTGAACACAAAGATGTAAGAGTACATGGTGATGTTCACATGATGTGACATTTGATGCTTTGAAGGAGCAAATGGAAGAGGTCGTCAAGTTGTGTTTCTTGCATGATGTGTTTTTCAAGATTAATGGTTGTGCTTGTGACAACATGTCTTAGGATTTTTGGAAGGTCCACTCTTGAGTGAGAGGTTCATGATTAGCCTTCATTCTCAAATCATGGCATGATCAGCATGTCAATACTAGAGGATGATGGAATCAAGACAAGGAAAGTGGACAAGATGCCAAAAATTTTGCAGCAAAAACAACAACCATTGTAGAACATTTGATGTGTTGATGCCAAGAAGCGAAAGAGATGACGAATGTGTTCTTCCAGATATGGAATTTGGAACCGTGGAGGTAAAAATAATGGTCATTTATTTTCTTTTTATTACTGATGTTGGAAATTATTGTTGTAGTTCATTCAAATGGGCTTAAGTTGGAAAAGTGGTTTCCAAGGAGAAGCTTGCATCGAATGCAGGTGTGTGCAAAGGGGGGACATGATTCTTAGTGCGAAGGCCATCAGTCAGCTTTCCAAGCACAGAGGGATCTCTTTGGTACAAAAATATTTTTAATCAGTCAGAAAGTAGCCAACAAGTGTTGGATTAGGTCAACAGCAAAAGGAGGACATTGGTTGAAGTGCCATGACATTTGCAAGGCAAGGCATGTCCGTGAACCCAAGTGGTTTTTATGTATATTTTTCTAAGTAGAATCAAGTCGATAGAACTTGGAAAAGATAATAATAATCATCTCTCATTAGATAACCAGATTTTGTGGGTCCAAAAGCCTGTCAGTGGGAAGGAGTGATAAAAAACTGAATTGGGGGAAAAAATTTGCTAAAAATTCAAAGTGCTCACAATTTCTCCAAACCAAATGATCAGATAGGTCTCGTCGCCAGGAATCTAGTGCACTTCATTTCATGGAAAACCGACTCCATATGAGGAAGATAGAGCCTGTTGTTCGGTTTCCTAAACAATTAATTTTTTTAATTGCAGAAACCAGATTATTTAATTAGTAATAGGTGACATTACATACTATTATAAGTATTATAAATTATTTAGATTAAAATTAATTTATTAAAAATTAAAAATTTTAATTTTTTTTTATAAAGAATAAAATAAAATTATTTTAAATAAATTAACAAAATCCGTTTTAGTCAGCTCTTCTCATCATCATAATCCTTCACTATTTATGCCTTGATCTGTGCAACCTTCTTTCATTCTTCATTCACTTCTCGTCCTGAAGATGGATCCCCGTTGGGATTCGAAACGTCGACCATTGTTTTATGATACTGTGGATAATCCAGTTTCTGCAATTAACAACAACCACAAAAGTTTAAAAACCATAACTAAATTTTTTGTAGAAAAGGACATAATGGTGACAGGGTAGCCTAGTCCGCAAAAAAGAATTTTCTGGGAATATTCCTTCATTTCACCCAATGACACTATGCCAAGTGTCATTTTTTGGTTGGCTTGTAAGTTGGTTTGTTGACAATGTTTTTCTAGTGGTCGAAAATAGTCCAACCAGAGGCAGACACATGGTGCAGCCAGGGGCTGCCGCGTGCCCCCTCTGGTGGACTAAGGTATGTGCGAAATATTAATTTTAAATGTCATATATCGTGGTAGGATATATATTTATTTGATGGTGCAAAATTTTATAGTGTTGGACAGGCGAACGTCGAGGCTCAACCTTGTGACCTCCCCCACACAATGCAAACACAATTCCAATGCACCACAACTGTCGGACTTAATATGTATAGACGATTGCATGTATTTAAATTCGATTAAGGTTTCAGGAAGGGTTAATAGGGCCAGCCCTTGGTCCACAGGACCATGTGGCTACGACCGTGGCGGAGGGCCATTTACAAATGGCAGATTAAAAACTTTAATGTGGGTTATTAACCCTTAAACCAAGTTAATCACGCTAATCTGATTGTTAATTATGGATTTTCATAATTACGTGTTTAGTGCCAACTACATTTTAACCCCCACTTAACGTTAATTAATCCACACTTAACTTGGCGGAGTCCACCATTTTCGGTGGAACTCCCAAATGTGGCAGAGTTAACTGGAGTTTCTCCGGATTTGGAGGGGCTTCCTAGGCCAAAATTGAGGAAACCATAAATGGAGCATTATTCAGCCAAATTAGGCTAAGAAAGGGTCAATAATAGATTATTTGGATGCTTTGAGCATGATGATTTAGGTTTCAGAGGAAGAGGAGCACTTATGTAAGTGTTTTTTTTCACTTTGAAGATTAAAAAAGACTAGGGCCACCAGGAGAGGAGGCCATGTCTAGATCGCTTGAAGACTATTTTCAGAGCCGGAAAAAGCTACTGAGGGGTTTTTGGGTCCTATAAAGCCAACGGAGCAGGTTTCAAAGCCATTGGAGCACTAGAGGTGCATGTAATTAGAGAATTTACCATTAATCCAAAGAGGGCCAAGCCATTGAAGCAGGTCCATGGAGATGTAGCCCAGGAGGGGTGAACTATGTTATCAGCTACTGTGTAATGTGTTTGCTATGTATTATTTATCTGTAAATTTACTTGTTGTTATGTGTTTTAAAAGCTAAATTACATAATTAATTACTCATAAAAGACACACAAAACTTGACACACAAACACTCTCTTAACTTGCTAATTTGAGACGATCCTAAACACTTTTATTTTACTGATGAGGAAGCTAGCACAAAAAAACTAGTTTGTCCATATATTTAGATCACAAGGATCCATATGCACATTACCAAGGAGGATCCATTGTATCCCTAGCTTTGGAATTGAACCTTACATTTTTAATCACTCCAACAACAATGCGCATGGTTATTAACTCTATCGTTTTAAGCACTCCCTACATGAGAAACACTAACACCAGAAATAGAAACTAGCACCCACCATACCTTACCAATCTTCATAACCAACTGGTTTGTGAGCACCATTCTTAAACCTTACCAAGCTTCACAACCAACTAGTTTTAGAGCACCATCCTTATACTAACTATCTCTCCCATTGTTGAGATGGGATACCTTGTTATCATCATCCGACATGAATGAATTATTTCCTTCTTACCATAAATAATATAGGTCAAGAAATGATGTACCATCCTTTGACTCCATCATCCACCACAAATTTTCCCTCAATAACACTCACTGTGATCATAACTTGGCAGTATCATTTCAATAGAGTTGTGTAGTGGAACTATAATGCTTCTGACCTGAGAATATAATATATTATTCGAATGAGAGTACCTATAATCTTGAACAATAGTTGCCACTATTTATCTATCATCTAATATCATTACCAACTG
Organism: Pinus albicaulis; assembly: GCA_034641835.2. Lineage (NCBI taxonomy): Eukaryota > Viridiplantae > Streptophyta > Pinopsida > Pinales > Pinaceae > Pinus > Pinus albicaulis. Next base: position 234,396,637 of record CM076581.1, on the reverse strand, counting down.
CTCATCAAAGACACAAATACCAAGTTTGTACGAGTCACCCTGTGTAGGAAAAATAGAACTAATTTTACAATTTCATAATACTAAATTATAAAATACATTTCACTTTTCAATAAAATTATTATTATAAATTTTTACAATAAAAATATATTCAAAATAGTTAATTATTTTAAATACTCAACTTCTTCTTTATAATTTACAAGTATTAACAATTTTTATTATACATGTTTTATTTAAGAATTGGTAAATTTTGGTTATAGATATCTTATTTAAAAATTCACAAATAGTGTCCACGGGGTCTTGAATAGACAGTGATCGGGTTCTCTATTAAGGCACTCCTTGATGTGAAGTCATCGGTTCAATTCCTTGCAGGCGAATGTATTGGACATGATGATGAAGATGTAGTCCTACCCAACTAACAAAAAAAATCACGTAAATAAAAATATGTTATAACTTAATACGTTTAAGGTTTGGATATTTAATCCTACCCCACATCATTGCAAATATTTAGTTCAATAAGTTTGAAGCGATAACAACTCTACACATCGTTTTAATAGGTATAAATTCAATATAAAACACGCTTAATGCAGGCTCATCAAACCCTAAGTTTCTTTGATTTTATCTGGTCTATGAGTTGGTAGAACATATTACGAGGAGATTACATATGACATGCCTCATCGTGGTTCTATATTATGCTTACTATTTCCCTGCAAGTAATTAGTGATTATGTAGGAATGACACATGATTTTCTAGATTTGAGAAACACAAAAAAATTTGTCAAATTAGAATGACATGAAAAGAATAATTGTGTCTATCGTTGTATCATATGGAATTAAATAAACAAGGGTTATTTGTTGAAATTGAGAGGGGACATAGAAAAAAATTTCACACAATGTTTATTTGTTTGTGAAAGCTAGAACATGGCACAATATTTCGAATGCAGAACTAGTTTGAATTTTTCTGAGGTCAGTGTTAAAATAAACTTATAACATTGAAAAATGTGGTAAACTAGCTAGATCTTGAATTGGCAACCTTGTTTGTAGTTTATTTTCTGGCAATGTAGCTTACTAGAACCCTTTTGGATAGGCAATATTAGGTTGGAAAACCTGACATGGTCAAGCAAGTCCGATGGAAACCCTTGTGATTTGTCCGTGTGAATTGTCTGGCATTTGACTCAGTGGGTTGTGGCAGTGATAGTTGGGGTGGAATCCAACATATTAGCTAGAGGCTCTGACTATGTGCCAACAATTAGAGAACAACAAGCACAACATAGGAACATGCATTCTTGAAGAAGACTCGGGTCGTTCAATAGAATTTGAGCTTTTGGTTTGCGACTTTTTTGAAGTGTTAGGCGATCTAAGAATAGAGAGAATGGGTAGGGCTTGGGTTCGACCCTAGCTCGTAGCAACCATAAAATTGATTCTGGGTGTCATGACCTTCTTGTGGGTGACCCCACATCCATTTAGAAATGACTGCATCCCCACTGATGACATACATTTGAGTTGCAGTGCCTCAGGCGACTAGAAGGAATCATACGGGTGAACTTGGGTGACCAACAATAATGTAACTATAAGCAAGCAATCAGAGTCCACGTGTCATTTTAAGGTCATGACTAAGCCACACACCAAATTGGTTTATGATACCCCCATGTTTGTGGGACACCTATTGGTTGGGGTGAACAGTTTCTGTCCACCCCAAATTTTCAGAGAAATTCTTATGGGTATAACAAGTTCATTATTATTATTACTATTATTATTAAATTTAAGGTCATTGCCAAGCAAGACACCAAATTGGTGTATGAGACCCTTTATTATCCAATTTTAAGGTCATGGCCAAGCCAGACACCAAATTGGCGTATGAGACCCCCTTGTTTGTGGGACAAGGGACCCACCTCCACTCAACGATTTGACTGCTAAGTCTACGAAGGCATACATACTCTACCCCACTCTGGTTTTGAACCTGTGATCTCTTAGGAGGAAACACATGCTCTTAACCATTAGACCTCTCAAGCTATATAATATCTATTGTATAGTGATGCAGGGTAATGTAAAAAATTATAAACATAATAATGTATTTCCGGACCCCCCTGATCTAACAATTAAATCCACTGTTAAATACAAAATCCTGCTACTCAATTCTTTGCGGAAATTATATCGCCAATTTCAAACACATGAAGAAAAATCAATTGCACATAACAAGATGTTTTACCAGGAAAGCTTAAAGCTAAAAACCCCAACTATCATATATTATGTATATCATGGAATCATGAAACAATCTCATACAAATCTCAGCTCAAAGAGCTCTCAGTACAATATACAATCGTCTCACACTGTCATACAAAAATTGGTTCACACATGCACCAATTTACAGCCTCCTGACAGCCTGCCTCCACTACGCAATCCCTGTTGAAGAAGATCCATAAATGAAGATTTCCTTGATTGCGCAATCCTCATTGGCAACTCCAATGTGTGTGTATATGCATTGAATGCATCACTATAGTCACAACTGATAGTCAAACACACCCTTTCACCTATCTCTCCACTGGGTCTCCACTGGCTCTGACACACAAGTAGTTAGTTGTTGTATTTATTCAGTTTCAAGTAAGACATTGCTTGTGAATTAATTAAATAATTAAATCACTCATCTCTCACTAGTGTATCTTTAGTTACAACTAGCACAACTGAGTTTAACTCACTTAACTGAGTTAAACTAAATAACAACTCACATAACTACTCTTTCAATTCTGTTACAACTCTGCCACAATAAGTTACATTGAATTCCATTGTGCATGTCCCACCAACCAACCTTGGAATGTATAATTTATTCAGCTAACTGGTTTGCCACATCAATTAACTGAAATCAAGTGCTTCAAGAGAATAAGTTATTATTTATTGTTTGATTATCATTAAGGGCTAATAATAATCGACATGCATTCTATTTTTAGATATGCGGTCTATAAATAGACTTCGCCCATGATCTAAAAATAGAAACTCATCTAAAGATAGAATTTTCTCAACCATCTAGAATTAGTCTCCTGCTAATTTTAGAATATGCTCGCCATTCTAAAAATAGACATACACCTAAAAATAGCCTGCGGGCCCCACCTAGTGAAGGTGCTTAATTTTCACTAGGATCATCATCTTATTGAATCTCAATAGGTAAAATCCTGATACCCTTAACCAAGACCTTTAACTTCGGCTTATTGTTAGAATTGCATTTAATTAAAGCGTTAATTAACATAAATGAAAAATTGCATGCTGTAAAGAAGAGGAACATAACATGTCAAGATCAACAATCATAAGAACACGTCGTTTGATAACGAATTTCGTCTAGGATGGACAAAATCTTCGAGCCTCGGTGTCAAGATGTTGTAGGCTGCTGCATTAAGTTCTATAAGGAGTGAAGATGTACATGGTTGTGTTTTCTCTGACATACAAGGAAAATTCCCTCATGCAGGAGTGGCTAGACCTCTCTACGAGATGTTCCATTGCTGGAACTCTCATTCACAAGAAGGAATCCTATCAGTATGAAAATATCTCACACATAATGGCTATGAGTATCCTACCAACATGGCATTGAAGGGATCTCAAACAACATATATGTGAAAATGAGTATCCCACCAACATGGCATCAAAGGGATCTCAGACATAATACAAATCCATGACCGAAAGTACATCAATAAAAAAACAATATCCCACAACTCGTACATCAACAGGGATCTGTACATCACTATGCATCTCAGGGACAAAGAAGTACATGAAATCAACACATCTTATACCTCACGTTGAAGATGACTAAAGAATGGGATACCATGCTGCTAGATTTGAGATCACCATCACAATCGTGACGTCGAAATGTGTGAAATTGACTGCTCACTCGCTGAAAGCTGACACCAGCAAGTTCACTTCAAAAAGTGATGAAAAATATAAAGCTCAAATGGAAAATCTGAACACACCACGAGATTCATGGCGTTGAATAGTGAAAAATTGATTGTCCATTTTCTGAATTCTGATGAAGTGGAAATCTAGGGCAAAAAGGAATATTTTAGATTCCCCCTAGATTCCTCCACGATATTGCTCCATGCATGGACTAGAAATCTGCAACTCAAAAGGCAAATCCGACCTCGCCGTTGCGTTCCCTACGAAAAACCGTGAAAAATGACTGTAAACTTGACTATATTTCGACACGGAGAAAAATTACCTCCCCAGGAAAATTTCAAGGCTCATGGTTCTGCTCCCTGTTTCTGGGCCTGCTAATGGTTCCACTTGCATCGAAAAATGTGCAACAATGTCCCTACGATAAAATAATATTAAACCTCGTAATCTGTGCTCCTCCTCGGCTTCAATGCCCGCTCTTGGCTTGGGCACATTTCTGAGTTGCGGGTTTAAATAATAAAAGTGGGTAGATTAACCAACACTGAGATGGTTGGCATATTGGTCAAAAAAGTAATTTGGTAAGGGGAGGTCGGGGGATCAAATCCAACCTCCCCCCAAAAATATGCATATAACATGATTTTTGGGTGTGTTTTTGTTTTAAAACAAACCGCCATAACTTAAATAGGGTCACTTTGGGGGCCGGGCCCACATTGGGCAGCCCGCCCCGTACTCTCTGAGAGCTCCGTTAAGTTTTGTGCCATGAAATGTGGGTTGGGTGGTGGGGTTACATCCCTGCCCACCCATATATGCATTTTTGTTGCCGCATGGTGTGAAATGGGCCACGGTTGGGGTGGTGGGGTTGACTACCAACCACCCCACCATATATATATATATGCGGTGGATGTCTGTGGGGTCCGGCGGGGCTTATGTCCTGCCGACCCATTAAAATATATATATATATATATATATTTTATAATGTGGTTGGGTGAGGTGGCCCGCCACCTCCTTTTTTTTAATTATTATTATTATTATTATTATTTTACAAAATAGTTGTTTTCAAAAATTCTGAAAATGGGCATTAGTGAGCATTTTAAGTGTCCCAAAATTTCACTCGGAATCCCGTTGGAGCTGGCCAGAATCCGATGGCTAGATTTTGGCAAAATTGCACCTACTTTAAGCTTGCCGAGTCACCAAGTCAACCCAAACTTTGACCGCTCCTAACTTTCGCATACGAGCTCGGTTTGACGAACCGTTCGCACCATTGCGATTAGGACGATAAGATATAAAACCTAAAACTAGTTCGAGAGCAATCTAAACACTTTTATTTTTTAGCTTCCATCAGCCCTCTTTGTCTTGTGTGCATCTCTAGAGCCACCTGGATCAATCCTCGCCATTGAGGAGCTTTTGGTCCTCCAAAATCATCAATAAGAATCTGCAACTACTGTGTACTATGTCTGCACCACAAGCGCCCTGAAAAGGTCACCTTTCCATCTCCTTCACCTTTGTCCTATTAGCCCCCTATAAATTTCTTGACAAGCAAGCAGGGGGCTAAATTGTTTTTTGGAGCCTTCAAGGAATGCATTTTTCCTTAAAAACACATCATCCTTGGAAGCCTCCTCTTACCCTCTGCCCTTTGGTAAAATTCCACTGATGTTTCTAAGCCAAAAACCCTCACTGATTGTAAAATATTGTGCTAAAAAAGGTGGCCTTCATTTGCCCTTGTATTCCTACAGAATGTCCCATTTTAACCTCTTTCCTCTTGTCAAAGTCCCCATTTTTACCCCCAAATCTCTCCTAAATATTCTAAGTCACCTCCATCCCCCTCTTAAAACCTTCAAATGGTTTAAAACCCCCTACTCCCTCTACTGTTACACTTTTATGGCCTCGAATTGCATTAAAATGGGCCAAAAAATCCATATTCTTCACATTTCAGGTTTAGCCCCTTTCGACTCAGCCCCAAAACCGTTTCTTCCCATGTGACCCAGGCACTAGAACCTGGCGCTAACCCGAAAAGTGCTTATCGCAAATGTGTATCGGGAGCGTTTTGAGCCGTCGATCTATACAGATTGGACGGTCATCACAAGCTCCATAACGTCTGTCACCCACCCCTTTCACTGCCCCGATCGCATATCCACCGTTCGTTCAATCCGAAAATCAACGGTCAGTAGTTCATCCGCTAAAACACTGTGCAGAAAACCGCCGGTTTCTATCGCATCACCTTTGAGAGGTGGGCGGTATTTTTCATTTCGCAGCGATTCCATCCACCGCATGACACATGGCCCAACGCACTATTCAAAAACTGCCCTCCATCGTGCGTTATAGTTCGGTCGTGGACCTGACGTGATATGCACGTACACCGTTCGATCTGGAGCTGTCCATCTAACGGTGATCGTGCCACGAAGTTGCACGGGGGATAGTCCAAAGCAAATAAACCTCTGGCCCACCATCTGTCACCCTCCGACGTGTTTTCAGCCGTCGATCTCCTCCTGAGATCAGACGATCTAGATTAGATCGCCCCCACCTTTGACCAATCCCACCACCAGTACTCCACGTCACCCATTTTCATCGCTTTCTCCCATTTTCTTGATATTGCACCACCTGTCCTCCAGGTTTTCGCCACGTGTTCTTTGCCACTCCTGGTCTACAATTAGTCCATTTCCTTGTTTTTTCCATCATTTTGTGTTCATTCCCACTGTTTCCACCATGCTGCACCACCATTCTGCAAGCCTTCCACTGCATTTTTCGCCAATCCTCCACAGTTCCATCATCATTCCGCAGGCCATCAAAGCGTCCATCCCCTTCCAGCATGGATTTCTTGACGATTTTTGTGTGTTTTGCAGGGTACGGTTGGTGGATGACCGCCATGTTCACAGTCACAGTTACAGTGGCACGGGATGCAGGAAAGGACCATTTTCAGGGGCTGAAATTATGGAGAAAGGCTTGGGAAGGTGTTACAATAGGATTTTCATTAAATGAATCGGGTTAAACTCTGTAAAACGCTTCTAGAGCCATTAAAGCATAGATTTCACTAATAGATACAGGAATGGAGCGGCAGAGAGTATCAGAAAAGAGCAGTGAGCTTAAGGCCTATAAGTGGAATATTTTGAGCCTTAATCCAATAATTTAGAGTCAGGAACCAGATCGAAGACCCCATGGATCGCTCAGAAGGTCCAATGCATAGAAAACCATATCATAAGGGTGTTTATATCAGCAGAACGTCTCCTCCTGAGAAAGGACATAATACTCATTATTGTTTCAGTTTACGTAGTGTCCATGAGAAGTTTTCCCCCCTGACAACAGTCCTATGAGATCAGAATCGTTTGTTACACAATATGGCAGACCTGAATTATTGACTTGTTTTGATTCAGTTCACCAGACTATTGCAGAAGTGCTACAACAAGTACATCAAAGACATACTTGGAGTAAATTTGCAGCGTGACGAAGACCACTCTTTCATCCAAAGAGTACCAGAGATAAATGCCCAGAATTTAAGACATAATGAGGCTTTGGCCCTCTTCCCTTCTGAGTTTTAATGATACATTTATTTTTTCACCTACCTCCTCTGCTCCTCTTTCAGCTATAAAATTCACAAAAGAACTCATTGTAAAGGTTGTTGTTGATTGGATATCTGAGAACTGCAAGCTGTTTTCTTTTGAGACATAGTCTCTGTGTAAATTGTAAGATAGGCTGAGGAAGGAATTTCAGACTGAATGTTCAAGCTGTTGGAAATGTTGTACATGACTGGTGTTGCTCTTTAATATGACAAGCACATTTATTTGGATCCTGATTTAAAGCAGTGGTGATGTTTTTCTGTCTTTGTATTTGTTTTACCTGATAGTTCATTTCATTTCATTTCTTCTGGCTCACATCAGAAATCTGGCATAGGATTTACCCTTGTTAGGTACCCTATGTTTCTGCTCTCCTTGCCTTCAATGTTTTTTGCTGAATGTGTTATCTGAGAATTGATTTCGATTAATTTAACCAGTGTAGTGGTCAGATATATTGCTAGCTGATGTATGGATTAATGAAATAAGTTTTTAGATTGTTCTTGTTAGGATTTAATTGAATGAAGTGGGATACTGGGAGTTTTAGAACTATGTCTCTATCTCACTAGGATCTTTTTCAATTAATTAAACCTTTCTAAGTTCTCTTGAGCTGGAGGCCGAAGTATTGAGAGTTCAAAGTCTCTCTTTGATCTCAGGTTTTCAGTTTGTGCTCTAAATCTTTTATGTTCCTTGTCTGAAGAGTTTACCTTTTAGGTTGTGGATCACAGGTGTTCAATGGCATGTCCTGTCCCTGGATCTCAATTCTGAAAGGTCACCTTGGAGGTTTCCTTGCCTTTCACCTTCTTTCTACCTTTCATGCCACACTATCATCTCTAAGATCCAATGCTTTAGATGACTAGCCCAATTGAAAGCCTGCATGTTGAATAGCAAGTAAACCCTTTCCTGACTCCATTGTCCAATGGTCTTGAATGTTCTCTGAATTATATCTCCTTTGCCCTAGACCCTCTTTGCTCAGCCTTGTCTCATATTGAACCCTTCTTTCCTGATTCCCAACAACGAAACAAACAAATCAAACAAACAAACCCTGTGCTTATAACTAGCCTAATATCTCAAAACAAGAGCTTAAAAGACATAAACCCTTTGCTTATTTAGAGAGATCCCTCTCTGGACCCAGGAGGGCTAGATCCTGAGGTCTGAAAGTGGTTCTGATGTTGTCTCATCTTTTGGTATTGCCAATCTTGCCAAAACATGGGAACCCCAACATGTCCATCGGAGCCTTAAGCGATGAACCAATACCTACAGCTTCTGCAAACCTGTGGTACAATCCCTCGTAAAATTCATGCTCAGATTGACCAACTATGACCCAAAACATTTCCATACTTTCCATGAGTTTATAACATGTACTCGGTGTTCAAATTTACATCAAAATGGAAATCATGCCCCAATTATCATTAAAAGACAAGACATCATTGTCGCATTCCAAAGTGAAAAACACCTCATCACTTTTTACATGAAAGAAATGCATCACACAACTCATAAAAGAAGGCCAACAACGTCATCATCGCATTTCGAAGTGATGGAAAATACATCATCACTTTTACATAAAAGAAATGCAACACACGACTTATAAAACAAGGCCAAAAAGTATCATTGTTGCTTAAACAAGTGATGGAAAACACGTCATCACTTTCACAATTAAAAATGTGACAAATGATTTACAAACACGACCATGACAAGCTAACATATCTAGAAAAAAAAATCTATAAGAACCATCTCTCATTTATCAAAATGAGTGGATCATTTCCCTGTGGCGATCTTGCTTGTCGATTAACTCTTTCGACTGGTGTATACATGGGCACTTTGTCTTTAAGTCGCCGCTCTAGATGGAGTCTCTAGCATGTGGCTCTTTGGTGGCCACTTCGGTCGCAATGCCTGCAAAAAGGTATTTCTCCTCCAAACCTTCTTAACCAATTTCTTTTCCTGTGGGGAGAAGGCTTTTCACGCCTCATCCTCCTTTGTGCTGCCATCCTTTTCTAACACTTAGAAAACACATGATTATGTAAACCAAAAAAATGACACGTTTTGTGATGCCATGATTTATGACCATGGTTATCAACATTCTTATAATAAAAATGCACTCTGGAATAATGAGACTTATTATACCTTCTCTGGTGGTCTTTGGTGCGATCAAGGTGATGGGAGCTCACCTCAACTCTTTCACTGCAACATGTGTTACCATGGAACGATGGCAAAGTGTCCTCATCATTCCTCTTCCCTCGAGAGTTCATCAATATCTATTTTCCCTTGATGTCCTTTGAACATCCTTCTTCAGTGTACCCCAGACCTTCATAGCGAGGTCGCTACACAACCTCCAATGGTTGGTTTATGCCTTGGCCATGAACGCCAAGTCCTCCTCCTTTTTACCCCATCTTCATGAGGAGTCTCATGTTGATCCCTGTAATGGGTATCTCCACACTTCCAATCGAAATGATATCATGTGAAGAAATAGAGAAATCAACATTGTTTACCTTAACTGTCGATTACGAAATAGGTGAAGAGGTCTTATGCAAGCCTTCGTTGCGCTTCACTTCCCCCAAGGCCTCAGTCGCGCCTTGTAGCTAAAGATGTAACTGTTGCTTCTCCTCCTTCTCTTCCTACAGGAATACCTTCAATGCATCATGATCTGCTTGAAAAAATTCGTTGTTGCGCTTCAATTCTTCCCATGCCTCTGTCGTGGCTTGCAACTAAATTTGCAATCGATGTTTTTCCTCCTTCTCTTCCTGTAGGAGGGTCTTCAATTTGGTGTTCTCTGCTGCTTGTTTTTCATAGGCCTCGTACAACATGTCTGCTTTCTCGGACACTGTGAGCATGGTCTCGTACATGTCATTGACATTCTCCATGGCTCAACTCAGTGAACGCTCAATAGTTCACACTTGCAATTCAATCAGTAAGAAGACCTGCTCTGATACCACTTGATCCAGGGTAAAATCCTGATACCCTTAACCAAGACCTTTAACTTCGGCTGATTGTTATAATTGCATTTAATTAAAGCATTAATGAACATAAATGAATAACTGCATGCTGTAAAGAAGAAGAACATAACATGTCGAGATCAACAATCATAAGAACACATCGTTTGATAATGGAGTTCGTCCAGGAGGGACTACATCTCCAGGCCTCGGTGTCAAGATGGTGTAGGCCACCGCATTAAGTGTTGTAAGGAGTGAAGATGTACATGGATGTTTTTTCTTTGACATACAAGGGAATTCCCTCACGCAGGAGTGGCTAGACCTCTCTATGAGATGTTCCACTGCTAGAACTCTCATTCACAAGAAGGAATCCTATTAGTATGACAATATCTCACACATAATGACTATGAGTATCCCACCAACATGACATTAAAGGGATCTCAAACAACATATATGTGACAATGAATATCTTGCCAACATGTCATCAAAGGGATCTCAGACATAATAAAAATCCATGATAGAAATTATATCAATAACAGAAAAGATCTCACAACTCTTACATCAACAAGTATCTATACAACACTATGCATCTCAGGGACAAAGAAGTACATGAAATCAACACATCTTATACCGCACGCTGAAGATGACTAAAGAATGGGCTGCTACATTGCCGGATCTGAGATCACCATCACAATCATGGCGTCAAAAGGTGTGAAATCGATTGCTCATTCGCTGAAAGCTAACACTTGCAAGTTCACTTCAAAAAGTGACCAAAAAATATAAAGCTCAGATGGAAAATCTAAACACACCATTAGATTCGTGACGTCGAATAGTGCAAAATCTATTGTCCATTTTCTAAATTCTAATGAAGTGAAAATTTGAGGCAAAAAGGAATCTTTTAGATTCCCCATAGATTCCTCCACGATGTTGTTCCATAGGTGGACTGGAAATCTACAACTTAAAAGGTGAATCTGACCTCTCCATTGCATTCCCTGTGAAAATTTGTGAAAAATGACAGTAAACTTAACTATCTTCCGCATGGAGAAAAATTACCTCCCCGAGAAAATTTGAAGGCTCATAGTTTCGCTCCCTATTTCTGGGCCTGCTCATGGTTCCATCTGCATTGAAAAACGTGCAAAAATGTCCTTGTAATAAAATAATATTAAACTTCGTAATCTGTGCTCCTCCTCGGCTTTTGTGCCGGCACTTGGCCTGGGCACATTTTTAAGTTGCAAGTTTAAATAATAAAAGTGGGCAGATTAGCCAACATCGAGGTGGTTGGCATATTGGTAAAAAAAGTAATTTGGTAAGGGGAGGTCGAGGGATCACAAAACAACTCGTCATAAAACACACATAGCCCATACCATGAGAATCACATGGTACCTACAATCAACAATAAAGAATATAGAGAAAATTCAAATAGAACAAAAATTCAATTGTGCACTAAAAAGTTGGGAAGTAAGTTAATCACGTAGCAAAAGTTTCTTCTTTCGATCACAAATTTAATATGAATTTGATTTAGTTTGGATTAGAGTTTCATCATGATCTAAATTTTATGTAAGGTAAAACAATGCCTTTAAGGATTTCACCAAGTTATAAGACAACTCAAAACTACTTTAGTAGGTAATATTTAATCTTCAAACAACTCATCATAAAACACACATAGCCCACATATCCCATAGCATGAGGATTACATGATACCTACAATCAACAATAAAGAATATAGAGAAAATTCAAATATAGTAGAAATCCAATTATGCACTAACCAGTTGGGAAGTAAGTTAATCATGTAGCAAAAGTTTCTTCTTTCGATCACAAATTTAATATGAATTTGATTTAGCTTGGATTAGAGTTTAATCATGATCTAAATTTTATGTAAGGTAAAACAATGCCTTTAAGGATTTCACCAAGTTATGAGACAACTCAAAACCTCACAACTTTGATCAAATATTTAAATCAATCAAAACTTGAACTTCTTATGTGATTGAATTCCAAAAAGTAGAGGAATGTTTGCTACATGATTAAATGGCTCCTTAAGTTGGTTGTGTTTTCCACGAATGCTCACCATAATGGGACAAAAGGGACACAAAGGCCTTTGATGATTGAATCCAACCCAATCTAAATTTGCCATTTTTAAATATTATCCCATAACAATCGATTAGTGACTGAGAATGATCTGTAAACTGCCATGGATATTTCATTGGACAATTAATCACAACAAATCTACTACTATATAATGAAAATCTAAAATCTACTTTATGAGGGTTAGTTTTTCCTTAAATTTTTAGATTTATTAATTATTGTGTGATTCTTATGGATGCAATATATGAAATACAAAAAATAGAGAACATACACAAATACAATCACTTACAACCATAATAACACAAGATATGACCTAGTAAATTGTTACGGGAGAAAGCACAACTAGAAGGTGAGGTTCCTCTGCTCTATCTTTCTTTGAATGGAAATGAATGCAAGTACAAAGGATTGAGACCTATGTTGAGAAATCTAGGGCATTTATATTAGGTGATTTCTCTTGCTTTGATAATTGCTTGTGATGTTATTTTAATTAACTTGATGTACTTGTTATTAAATTCTTATTTTCACTTGATTATTATTGTGTTCTTATGATCAAACAACTACCAAACTATGAATATCAAAAGAACAAGAGGTCACAAAATATAGGCTACAAGTGAAGGCCAAAACCTCTCCTCTTGAGAGGAAAACCCACAAGAATTCTTCTCTTCTTATAGAATCTTTAAATGACAAATTCCAAGACCTAGGACCCTTGACAAAGACTCCTTCAAGACCAAGTCAAAAATCTTCTCGACGAAATAGCTTCTCACAAAGTCAACCCCAAGTCAAACTTTCTTTATAACATCTACAACCTCTCCTCCAACCATAATTTCGAACCTGAAATTTCTGAATTTGATTCTTGACCTTCCTACAGAAACCTTAGCTCACACATGTGGTAGGAATATGTTGGAATAAGTCTCTTTTATCCTTCTCTTGGTGATATTCCTCTTCCATGACAATTTGATTTGCAATTTTATCCTTTTCACACCTAATTTCAACCTCCAAGATGACTGCAATTTTTTTTTGTTCTGTTGCAACAGATGTCCTAATTTGCTCGCATGTGTGAGATGAAGGTGGTCCAAAAACAATCTTTAATGCTTCTCTCTTTTGTCCTTTATCTCTCCTCTTCTTGGATACTTGATTGATGTCTCCCAAATGAGGTCAAGTGCCTCTTATAAATAGGATTCCCATGGTGGTCAAATAGCCTTTATGAGGCCGACTTGTCACAGATAGGCCAATTTTCCTTCTAGTAGGCCGACTTGGTCATGGAGGAGGACATTTGACTCTTTTGATTCTAAATAAATTTATTTTACATGACACGAGGTGCCCAATGGGGTCTTTCATATATGACAATGACTCAATTGAATTCTTGACTCTATGACAAACCCTAGAAACACTCAATGGGTGCTTGACCTACAAATAAATTGACCTTGAGCATCAAGCCCATGCTACAAAAATAATAATAATAAATTTCCTTTCTTTTTACAATATACAAGAATCAAGGGTACATTTCATATTTATGAAGACCAAACCTAATTACCTATTTCAACAACCGGTGGCCCCTTGGGCTGCTACAATGCACAAACCCTCTCTATTTTCCACTATCAATTGCGTTGCTCATTTATGGAATAAAGTGCACTTGAATAAATTGGAACCCCTTTTTCTCGTACTGGCATAGTTATAACACAACCTAATTTCCTACTAGTGGCTAAATTTAACTGCTTCAACTCTTAACTAGAGTTACAATATCATGTCTTCTAGAATATTCTTCATCATGATCATGTGGCTAACCCATTTTCCATAAATAATGGGGGTTGATGTGGAATCCTCTCAAATCATGCTGGTAAAAATAGGAAGGTTAAATTTTGGGTGGCATACATTTTTCATATGTTGGGTGTGGACCCTAATTTAGAGGTCTTTGTTTCAGCTGGATGTATACCTAGGAAGACTTTACACCCCTCCATGTAGGGGGGACTTGTCCCTCCCCCCCCCCAAGAGATTTTGGGGGGTTGATCCCCCCTGGTTGGGGGGTCTAGTTTCCAGTAGTCCATCACGGGGGTTTGGGGGCAGTGCCCCTGAAGCTAAAAATAGATGTAAAATATCCTTGTAAAATATTGTAATTTCGTAGTCAATCTGGGTCATTCATTAGGTGGATGATATGAAAGTAGATGTTTAATTTAGTTTTTTTTTTCCCTAGAAGGAAACCCCTCAGTTCATATGAGGGAATAGTATTGCGGTTGTGTGTGGTGTGTGTATTCTGAGCGAGAAAGAGAAAGGGGGATTGTGTGAGAGAGTAGAGGAATATTAAAACATATATATTGTAGGTTGTGTCTCTTCATTTTGTTGGATAATATAAAGCAAGGACTGGATGTTTCTCCGTGTACGTAGCCCAAATTGGGTGAACCACATATATCTGTGTCTCTCTTGTTTTATATGTTTTTTGTGTTTTTATTTCCGCATATTTTTATGTGTTCCATTGCTCTGTAATATATAATTTTATAACACATACAAACTTCGATTGAGGGGATTCTTACACCATTGGAAAGGTATCTATGTGTAAAATAATGCTATGGGTTATGGTGCTTATGTGGTAAATTTTTACCCTAAAAAATGCCATTTTATGCCTCAAATTGGTTTTGAAAGGTTTTAAACCCCAATTCCCCAAATTGGAACCCACTAATAAAAATGGTCATGTGAGTTGATTCCGCCAATTTTTCCACTCTAAAATAATCAAAATGATTGAAAATTAATATAATGATCCAATCCAAATCATATATCCCCATTTTGGAATGTTTTTGGTCCTCAAAATCTCTTGTTGAATGAGGTGAGGAATTTTTTCCTCCACCTTCTCCTCGAAGAACCATTTAGCCTTGCTTGGAAGTTGTCCTTTCAACCTAGTCTACCAAGGGTGATGTTGCCCTTATATTGTAGTTTTATACCTCCTATACAAAACTATATTCTCTATCAACTCTACTTGAAATTTTGGTGCTAAATCCTATAAAGAAGGTAGGAATTGTTCCTCTTCCTAATCCTGCATGGTGGGCTCATATAGTTTCAATATTTTTGTATTCACCACTAAGAAAAAAACCTCAAACTTCCTTTAGAATTTTTACAACCCAAATTTTCAAAATCGAGACCTGCCTGTAAAAATGGTCTTATGATCTTATTCTTCCAATTTTTCAACTCTTAAAGCATCAATATGGATTAAAAATAATATAAAAAACCAATAAAAATCATACCCCCTCATTTTGGGAGGCTTTTGATCCACAAAAAATTCACTTAATGAGGTGAGGAAATTTTACCTCTACCTTCTCCTTGGAGTACCATTTACCATTTACTTGGAAGTTATCTTTTCAATCCAGTTTTCCAAAGGTCATGCTACCCATATCTTGTATTTTTGAACCTCTTCTGCAAAATTGTACCCTCTATCAACTCTACTTAAGCATATGGTGTTAAATTCTTTATAGAAGATGGGATTTGTTCATCTTCTTAATATAACATGAAAGGCTCATAGAGTTTTAGATTTTCTAGATTCACCACTAATTAAATGCACATATATGGGGGTGGATTGAGTCTAGAGGTGTTATATCCCACCTTTTACAACATCTCAAATGGACCATATTGGATAGCCTTAATTTTCTTACGAGGACCTATAGTCTCTCCTTATTCAACTTTAACCATACTCTGTCTCCCATTCTGAATGAATTTTTTATTATGTGTTGATAATGAATGGCCTTATATTTTTCTTATGACTTTTGCAACATCTCCTATACTTTTATATGGATTTCCATTATTTTCTCAACAAAATTCTCTTCCCTTAAGGCATCCCAGGTGAGATCCTCCCTCCCTCACTCCTTGTTTTCCATATGAAATATCCAAAGTGAGGGTGGAAAATATCCAAAACAAGTTTCAAATGGACACTCCTGTAGAAGTGTGGACTGCTCTGTTATAAGAGTATTGTATAGATACTATATTTTCATCCCAATTATTTGAATGCTTGTGATTATAACCTCTCAAAATCTGCACCAAATTACCGTATTAACTATTTATGTTTTCCCATATGTCTATGGATGAAATTTTGTAGAGATATTCAACTTCATGTCCATCTTCTCCCATAAGGTATTCCAAAATAAACTAAAAGTCTGAAATGATTCTCTTTGGTATCCCAATGCACCCATACATGTCCAAAAGACAAGTTCATTGCTTCTTTCCTACTAATGGTATTTTTACAAGTCATTAGAACACACATTTTGTTGAACCTATTGACTACCAAGAATAGGTAGTCATGTTCTTTCGTGGTTGTTGGTAAATTTCCCAAAAATTCCATGGAAATGACCTCCCAAGAATGAGTGGGTACAAGAAAGGGATGGTATAGGCTAAGTTTCCTGTTTCTAGGCTTGTTGGTACAACAAAAAATGCATCCTCTTATGAATCCAACTACTTCTTCTTGCACCATGGGTCAGTACACATGCTTATGTAAGTTTCCCATTTTAATCCCTACACTAAAGTCTATTGCAAACTTGGAGGTTTGAGCCTCTATAATAATATATATTCTCTCAACTGTAAGAACACATAATTTATTCAACTTGTAAAGTAACTTTTTTTCTTTTTTTCTTTCTGGAAATGGTAGTCAATTTTGTTGTCACCATTGTACACATGACTTTGGCTCTACAACTAATGAAAAACATCCTTAAATTTTTCATTCTTTAAATATGCCTCTTTGTATGCATCATGGGTGAATGGCTCCATGTGCATTAGAGTTCCCAAACCTATGTTATTTGATGTGGGTGGCCTTGAAGGCATGTTATACAACTCGTCTATGTTTCCATTCTTATAATTGATCACTAAATGAAATTTTTGTAGAAACCTTGTCCATTTTAAATGATTGGTTTATTGTAGCTTACTCTAGGCCTAAGTACTGTAATTATTGGCAATTTGTATGGATTAATGTCTCATTTCCTATTAAAAAGTGTCTCCACTTCTTCAAACCTTGCACCAGGGCATAGATAACCTTGTCATAGGTAGGGTAGTTGATAACCACCCAAATTAAATACTTCACAATGGTAGAATACGAGCCTTCCTCCCTACATCAAGACCACTAGCATAAAATAACCACTCGCATTTGTCTCCACTTTGAAGGGCTAATGAGCATTTGTTAATGTTGAAACCAATGCTTGATTGGTCTTCTTCTTTAACTCCCCAAAGGCCCTTTGTTGGCTCTTTCCCATTGGAAAATCTTACCACTCGTTGTCATGATATGAAGTGATGTTGCTATTGTTGAAAACAAGGATATGAATTTCCTTGAGTACTTTGCTTCCCCAATGAAATTCATGGCCTTATAAATAGTATGGATTAACCACTTCATTATGGAATCCATATTGTTAGGATCTATCTTCAACTCTCTCCCACCTATTACATATCCTAGATACACAAAATACCATTGTGTAAACTAACACTTCATGACATTTTCAAGCAGTCGATGCTTCCTTAAGGTCTATATAACTTGCATCAAATGTGAGATGTGATCCTCCCAAGTAGCACAATGTACTAGTATATCATCCAAATAGAAGATAAAAAATGAATCTATAAAAGGATATAATATAGCATTCATTAACCTCATGAATGTAGTTGGTGCATTGAATAGTTCAAATGACAGAACTAACCACTCATACAAAACTTGTCTGGTTTTGAAGGAGGTCTTCCATGTATTCTCTTCTTTGAATCAAACCTGGTGATATTATGACTTTAAGTCTTAGCTTGGGGAAGTATTTGGCTTTTTGCAACTAATATAGGAGATCATATATCCTAGGTAGCATGGATTTGTTCTTGAGTGTAGCTTTGTTTAACACCCTATAATTAATACACATCAACTAATTCTTATTCTTCTTTGGCACTATGATCATGGGTGACCCACATGGTGAGATACTTGATCTAATGACACCTTGTTCCATTAGTTGTTGCAACTACTTCTTTACCTCACTTGCTTATATAACAAACTTCTTGTATATCCCAATGTTTGGAAATTGAGAGTCCGACAACTTTTGGATCTTGTGCCCTATTTCATTCTTGGGAAGTATTCCTTTAGGCTCCTGGAACACTCCCCTATATGCTTAAAAAAAATCTTCCAATTGTTTTTTATGTTCCTTAGTACACCCCTATAGGGATTACTTAGCTCTCATGGAATCTTTTATCTAATCATTTTCTCTTAAGAAAAACAAAACACACTTTTCACTAAAAATTATCAATTTTTTAACCTAGTTGGCGCTCACCAATACAATCTTAAACTTGCCCTTATACATGTTGATGATGGAGGATTTTCCATCCTTGATGAGGCAATATTAGTTGGATTTCCATTTGAATATCACATCCTACATGTACATAGAAGGAATACCACACATAATCCTGCATGTACATATAATAACTCCCACACACAACTCTACATACATCAACTAGAACTACATTCAATTCTACCTCATCAATAAAGTCAACATTAATAGCAAATTTGATTTTTCATTTTTTGGTTACCTTTATCTCTACCTCCTTGTTGACTCATCCCAATGGATATGGGCTATAATGGTCATGAGTATCTAGTCCCAGTTTCTTGATGATATCCAGTGCTATGAGATTTTTTTGTGATCCTGAGTCAAATAGAGAATCAATCTCTGTCTGCTTGACTTGTATCTTTATATGAAATAGTCTGGTCATTTCCTTCTCTTGATATTGATGATGGCTACTGAGATTCACCCCCTTCTACATTGATGTACAACCAATATTCTCATCCATGTTTGAGTTTATTTCCACTTGATTACTTGAATTTGTGGCCATGAGTTTTGTATTATTAACATATTATTTTTGGTTCTTCAAGTTGAGTTCTCGATGAAAATTTCAACACTTATACTTTGTATGACCATCAATGTTACAATTGTTGTAGTTTTTTTTTAATATATTTACACTATTGTGTTGTGGCTAATGTATTTTTGTCTTTTTCCCCTTTCCACTTCCTCTTCCCCTCCTTGGAAGCTTCTTAGTTCCCCTTATTCTTTTGGCCACTTCATTTCCCTTTATTTTGGCCTATGTTATGCTATTATTGTTCCTATATAGAGGCCTCATACACCATTTCCGGTTTAAACATAATCATTTGTTTCCACAGATGGTTGTGCCTACCCCCTAGATACTACAGGAGTATATCTAGGTTCTTTGGGGAGATTCCAAACATTTTTTCCATCTTCCTAAATTCAGTGGTGTACTCTTGTAACTCTGGCCCTATCTCTGCCTAAAGTAATGTCAATGGATCCATTGGTCCTCCACATACATGATAGGGTAGAACTGTGACTTTATGTGATTTTTGAAACATGTCCAAACATTCACTATAAGATCTCCCTCTAACCTCAACAGCTCTATGTGGATTTCTCACTAGGTTATGGAACGACCCTCTAGTTTCAAATAAGTGAATGAATTTTTTAGATCTTCTTTATGAGATGAACAATAAAATAAACTTCTAACTATTACAACTAGTGATTTAACTTTAAAGCCTCAATATCACCTTGGTATGGCTTGACTTCAACCTTCACTTTCATCTTAAATAAAGACTATGAATGGTTCATGGCAATCAAACTAGGATGTTCCTTTTCAAGTTATTTCTTATGCTCCCTTTGTAGTTATCCTGAATCCCCTAATATCCCCTTTGATCTAACCTTCACATTAAAACCTCCATATTATCTGAATAGCATGGGCTTATTGGTTAGGGGCACCATGAGGGGGCTCACATTATGATTTATATATATGACTTATGGTTCCAGTTGTGCAAACCTCTCCTCTCCAGAATCTTGAGGGTTATTAATATATTCGTCAATCATGGCTAGGGATTTATGAATTTCAATTTAAATAATGTAGATCCCCTCTAATTCCCCATAATAGACCCAAAGAAACTTACTCTGATAGCAATATGATTCATAAATTGTCATGGATATTCCATTAGATAGTTCATCACAACAAATCTACTAAGATATAATGAAAATTTTAAATATACACTACGAGGGTTAATTTTTCTTTGGATTGCTAGATTCTTGAATTATTGTGTTATGTTTATGCATGCAATATATGAAATACATTAAATAAATAAGAAACACAAATATAATCACTCACAACCATAATAACACAATATGTGACCCGAGAAATGTAAAGGCCCAAACATAAAATATAATTAAATGTGAAATTTCTTATAGAAATTGAACACATTAATCATCAAGCATAACAGAGATCTCATTTAATTAGTACATAATCCACAAGAGTGAAGAGAAGTGAAAATTCATACCTAGGAGTTAAAGAAATCGACTTACAATGTGTGAATATTGAGCTACTGTGATCCTACTAGCTGCATCCAATGTGTTGGGGGAAATTCCTCGCCTAACCATAGGATCAGATGCACTACTTATTTCTACAACTAGCCATCCTCAAGGCCTCAATTCACTGCTACCACCAGTAAATCCCTCCTATTCCAAAATTATCTAAAGAAAATAATGCCTCACATCCTCCTTCATATATTACATAGAACAACTTGTTCCAAAAATGGAAGGAAATTCTTCATGCACATAATCCATGTGTCATCATGCAATTTCTATTATATATATATATATATATATATATATATATATAAACTTAGTTTTTCCATAATTTACTCACTCTTATTTATTCTTTTACTTTTTATTAATTTTATTTTTTTCCATAAATGTATTCTTACTATTTTTACTCTTTTAATTTTTTTAAATAAAATAATTTCCTTATTTATTTACTATGAACTTCACTTTATTATTAATTTATTAATTATTATTCTCAGTTTTATTAGTTATTGTTTTATTTATGTTGTCGTTGATTTTATCAATGGGGCATTACATACCCTCCCTCTTCAAGGAACTTAGTACCAAAGTTAAGTTTAATCATATAACTTATAATTTATTTACTGGATGCATGACTCTCATGAGAAAATGTATTATGACTAAACCATCTTCCTTTCAGGAAGTAGTGTAGGAGCCCACATGGGTAGATGCAATGGTGGAGGAGTATGACTCCATTGTCAAAAATAGTGCTTGGGAAATTGTTCCAAGGCCGATTGATAAATCAATTGTAGGTTCGAGATGGATCTAAAAGGTAAAGCAAGCTGCTGATGGGAGTGTTGAGAAATACAAGGACATATTTGTGGCCTAGGGTTTCTCACAGATTGAGGGGATAGATTATGAAGAAACCTTTGCACTTGTCACATAGTATTTCTTCAACAAAGACCATCCTTTCTCTCTCAGCATAGATGGGCTGGAGCATTCTTCAGATATATGTGAAAATTGCATTTATCAATGGGATCATTGAGGAAGAGGTGTACATAGAGTAGCCTGAAGGATTTGAGAACTTCAACAGTGAGTCACATGCGTGTCAAATCAAAATAACGCTGTATGGGCTGAATCAAGCATCCCATGCTTGGTACACTTGGATAGACAACTATTTCACCAGATTGAGCTTCACCAAAAGTGAAGTGGATGCAAACCTATACCAAATTGTGGTGGAGGGTAAGCTTTTAATCATTTTTCTTTATGTTGATGATTTAATATTGATTGGTGATGAGCAGCTGATACACTCATGCAAGGAGGACCTTGCAAAGGAGTTCGAGATGAAGGATATGGGCCTCCTTCATTATTTCCTTGGATTTGAAATATGGCAGCGAGATGGTGAACGTTTTGTGTCTCAAGGCAAGTATGCAAGGGAGATATTGGGTAAGTTTCACATGGAGGGCTACAAACCCATGGATACTCCTCTTCCACGAGAATGGATGAAATAGGATGCTACTTCTGGAGAGGTAGTGGATGCTACTTTCTATCGACAGTTAGTGGGTTTACTAATGTATCTAGTGAACACGAGACCAAAAATTTGTTATGCAGTTAAATAACTGAGTCAAGTTATGGTTATGTCTACCAAACTCTTTTGGAAGGCGAGAAAGCATGTCTTGAGATACCTGAGGGACACATATGAGTATGGTTTATGGTACAGACAAACATATGAGGTGAAGTTGCATGGCTTCACAGATGCAGATTGGGCAGGAAACCCATCGGATAAAAAGAGCACATTAGGGGGGATCTTTAACATTGGATCTACAGTTGTTTCTTGGTACAACAGGAAGCAGAGATCCGTGGCACTCAGTTCAGCGGAAGCGGAATACATGGAAGCGAGTTAAGCTGCATGTGAGGCTATCTAGATGAGAAAGATATTGGTTGGTTTGTTTGGTTCTCATTTAGATCTGAGAGTGAATCATTGTGATAATCATAGTTGCATTAAACTCTCGATTAATCCTGCCTTTGATAATAACCATAGCTCTGATACCATGTTGAGAAATCCAAGTAGGTGATAGTTAAATGATTTATCTTATTATTAATTCTTTTGATTTATATTTTCTTATCATCAAGATTAATGCCAAACAACAAATAGAAGAGGATACAAGATGTAAGCACACTACCAGGGAAAAACGCCACTCTTTGGGGAAAACCCACTCTAAATTACTCCTTCAATAGATTCAATATGAGATGACCAAGACCCTAGAAAATAGACTTACTCCATCAAGTCATCCTTCCTTTTACTATGTTAGCATAGAGACATAATCCTTATCTCTGTCATGACATTGATATTTCTTCATTGTGATTCCACTAAAACCTCATCATTTTCATGACAATGAGCTCTTATCTTTGTGGTGACAAAAAATTGTAATGGCTGAGAGATTTCCTTGATGTGATGATACCGAAATATTTATCATCGTCTTTGCACCGAAAATATCTCCATGTAATAGTATTGAACCATATATTTAATTTCACCGGACGGTGGTGGCAAAAAACTGTGAACTGTAGTAGCAATGAACTGTGGTAACTTCTTCCTGTGGTGGCACTAAAACATAGATACCACCAAGACAGAGATACCTATTTTATGAACTTTTATCACTGTAATTACACTGAAATTATCCCACTGAAATGTCCAAAATATTTAAGAGATATCCGAACTTCTTGATTGTAATTGGTCTAATATTCTGAGGTGGAGATCAACGAAGATCGTAGCCTTGTATATATAGTTTTTTCCCATCATAAATAATCCAACATGATCATCATGAAGATTTGTGTCCCCGTGTTAGGATGGCATAAATTTATGGAGAAAAGATGACTTGTAGAATTTGATGAAGACTTGATGAAGAGGTCGAGTGGATAACTTTGCCGAGGATGAATTGATGGAGGTGTCTTTCAACCAAATACTAAAAAACCTATTTACATAATTAAAAATCCCATAATGGGTCAATTTAAATCTATAATGGTTCTATAATCCTAGAATTACAAAATGGGGGCTTTGACCTAAATAATATGACCCAAGCATGAAACCCATGCTTTAATAAGTCATTTAATAAATTCTTTTGACAAATATATTAATAATGAAGACCGAACCTAGTTACATTGTTCAACAATACTAGCTTTTAGGGTCCATTCTTTATGAGAGAACCATACTCTTTCTGAATTTATTCTTTCCATTCACCATGAGAATAAATTTCTTTAAAGGAATTTGGTTAAAAATTAGTAAAACAATTTAATTCATAATCATAAGAAACATCCATAACAATAGCTGAATTATAATAATCTACATCATCTCCATTTTGTTTGATGGAACTTCTAGTTCTTGTCTTTCCAACATCATTAGGATGAACACTTTCAAGTGTCTTAGTGGTCCATTTTGGAGTACCTTTTTTAAATGGTACGGGTTCTTCTGTTGATTGAGATGAGGTTGCATCCAAGATTTAGCCTTCCAATACTCTCAATCACATCACTCAAAAGTGTCTTATTGATATGAGGAAGTGGCTGGAGCTTCGAGAGGGTGAGAGTGCTTTAGAAGGATACTCCACTCATTGATCCAGGATAGGGATCCCCCCTTCAAGATTTGGAATTTCATTATCAAATTCCTGAATTTTTTCTCATGAGTGAATATGTAAAAATGATCAAATTTCTACTCAATGACACTTGTTAGTCTTGGAATATTCAAGAAAAGTGACATCTCTAGAGAGTTTAAAATTCTTGTTTACCTCATCATATAGACAATATGGTTTGGATGTATCTGAGTACCCCAATAAAATACACTTTGAACTCCTTGCACCAAGTTTGTTTCTTTGTTCCTTAGGAATCAAGGCGTAGCAAGTGGAACAAAAGATCATGAGATGTCTTACTGAAGGAATGTGCCCATACCACATTTGATAAGGAGTCTTGTTTCTGAGAGCATGAGATGGACATATGTTTTTAATGTATACTGCACATAGAAATTCATCATCCTAGAACATCCGCTTTACATTTTTTAAAACGTCATTGAAAAATCCATATTTAAGATTATCTTGTTCATTTTTTCAGTGACACCGTTATATTGAGGATTATATGGCATAGTTGTTTGATGTTGAATCTCATGCTGGTGAAGATAGTTTTCAAACTCATTTGAAGTATATTCTTTTTTATTATCAGTATGTATAGAGACAATATAAGACTGTGCATCATTTTCAATCCATGCATGAATTTTTTTGAAAGTTTCAAAAGATTTATATTTTCTTTTTAGTAAATATGCCCAACACATTCTAGTGTAGTCATAAAAAAAAATCATCATATATTTATTTCTATTTGTAGAATGAACAAGCATAGGGCCACATAAATCATAATGAACCATTTCAAGCTTTCTATGTTCTCTGGAAACATATTCATGAAATGGTTGTTTGCTATGTTTTCCTAGGATATAAGCATCACATTGCTTCAATTTCCCTGGAATCGTTGGCAAACCAGTAACACTGTTTCTCTTCAATAAAATAAGACTATTATAATTAAGATGTCCAAATATTACATGCCATAAAAGACATGATGGGAATGTATCTTCATTATATTGAGAACTGTATGCACAGTTCCGTGCACGAGTAGGCATTCCTTGCAGCTTCAGAAGTATTTATTCCTCTATTCCCGTCATGACATGTGTGTTGTCCGATGCTTTTATCAGCTCAAATTTTCCACAAAACATCTGAATGGAGTTTCCTTGCTAGTGAATATGTACCATGGATAGAAATTTTTTTTGCAGATTTAGGAGGTAGAGAACATCATGTAGAATAAATCCTAGGGAGTCCAGGCTATTTGAGCATGATGGTGCCAAGTCTAGATGGCTTGAGTTCTGACTTGTCTATAAAGTAGATGACTCCATCTACATTGTCACTAAATTTTTTGAAAAAATATTTCCCAAAGGTCATATGGTAGGTTTCACCTATATCAAGCAGCTGTGCATCTGTTGAAGAAGTACATGAAGTATGAAACACATGTTTATTTACTCTAATATTGCAATGAGCCACAATAAAATGAGTAGATTTAGGTGCTTCACCTTTCCTTGTGTTATCCTTGATAAAAAATAGGTTGGTTTAGTTTTCTCTTAGTTGAGTTAGGTTAAGTTATTAGGGTGAAATAAGGTCATGAAATTCATTAAATTTCAAATTTTGTATATAGTTTAAGGGGGTCTAAATGGTCATTGGTCATGTAATTGAGGTCTTATCAAAGTAAAATTCAAAAAATTTAGTATCATGGGTTAAAAGAGTAATTTTATGAAACTTGGAAACTTTTTCTGGAGTCTGCAACGCTTTATGTGTAAAATGGTATGTTTTCACTATGGACTTGCCTAATAGTTCCATAGTGAATATACCATCCCACTAACTGAAATTTCTACGAACTCTGTCTTTTATGATAACAGTGGGGTAATCAATATCTTGTCATAATTTCAGTGGCCAAAACACATTTTTTCATCAGAGTACATTTCAGTTATGTGTCATCTTATGTCATGTTGCATGTGTGGTAATCATCATGCCTTCCACCATTTTGTTTTCCCTCTCATCTCTCTTTCCTAATTTAGCCTAATATCTCATTCAAACAACAAAACTTTGCCTTCCATCCTTGTAAGTTGTTTAAGCCTTTTTCCAGCACTCTTCGATTTTGTTTTTTGTCTAGTAGATGTCTTAGGCTAACTGTTACCTCTATCAAGGAAAGTGCTTGCAGTCTTAGAAAATTTTTCTGAGGTCAAGGTTTGAAGTTGATCAACAATGTATTAGAAAGCATGGCTCCACATACAAAGCCAAATAAAGGTGGATTTGTAATCATATACGAGCCCATGGACATGAAGCTGATTGAAGAGGACCCTAACTTTTCACAAGCCTTCACAAATGGAGGTTGTTTGAGGTTTTGCCAAAAACTGTAGGGATATCATGCACAAGTGTCCAAGATTTCACTGTAAAATTCATTGGTACAAGTTAAAAGGTGGGAATCCTCAATTTTACTGTTTCTCTTGAGACCATTGCACATGAAACTGAGATTCCAAGGTATGGAGAGGATTGGTTCAAGGAAACAAAGTTCAAGCTTCAAAACTGTGATGAATTTATGAAGCAGGAGCATATAGGTATAGGCATTGACATGACCTCAGGAATATCCAATAATTGACTCAAAGACAACTACTCAAAGTTGCTGATGGTGATTCAGAAATATTTTACTTGTGAAGGTAGATTTTACATGATCTACCAATACCACTACAGACTGTTGCTTCATTTCACATGTAAACAACCTCTTGATCTACCATTATTTCTATTGAAAATTTTAGGCAAATGGCTGACTAGGTGTAATCTGAACCTGAGAGCAGTGATACTTCTATTTTTCATCATGGTTTAATCAAATTGTTAGTTATGGAGGAGTTGAAGAAGTTGAACATGGATTGGGCTAATTTTCTGTTTTTGAGTGGGTATGAGATAAATGTCCTCACTCCAAGAGAGAAACCTAGGTCAAATACAAATACTCCCAAGAAGGAAAAAGAAACAAGATCTGAAACAAAGGTTGAACATTACATGGAGGTGCAACCCATGGTGGAGCCAATGGAGGTAGAGATTGATCAGTTGCAGGAGACAGTGGTACCTCAGCAAACCCTACTAGTAGTAAAGTTAAAATTGATACAAGAGCTCATAGAAGAATCACTAGAAGTTAGACAGAGGGGAAAGGCCAGCTTGAAGACATATTACATGCAATTGATATTGAAGAAACTCTCGTGGTGAAATTTATAGAGGTGAAAGGAGAAAAAATCAGCAAAAATCAAGAAGAAGGGTCTTAGAGCTAAGAAGCTATATTTTTCCAGTGAAGATTCATATTTTTTTTTTAAACCTAGGAAGCCACTCACTAGGTCACAACTATCAAAGGGAGATAAATTTGATAAACTCTATAAAGTACCAGAAAAAAAGAAACAACCAATAAGGGAAGAAATCATAGAGCTATCTCCAACTGAAGCAGAGGTGATCAAGACAAGGAAAGGCAAAGAAAAGGTTCAAGAAAAGTCTGAATTGGAGCTTCTAAGAGAAAAACTTAAGGAATCCAGAGAAGAGGTTTTAGAAGCTAAATTGGAGCTAGCTAACTTTAAACAAGAGAGGAAGGAGCTCACAGACTTCAAAAAATAAGTGAGCAAACAAGTTGATTTTTATGATGAGTTTGTAGAAAGGTCAAGGAATATGTTGAGAATAACATTACCTATACACAAAATGATGAAAAACACCTTTAGGAGAAACATGGGCACTATAAGAGGTTGAACCAAACCCATCAAATCTGTGGAGCTGCATTTGAGGCTAAATAGTAATCATCTAGGCATGTGGGGGCCTACCTAAAGGACCACCCCTCATTAGGTCTGAAACATCTCACACACGCCCAAAACTCACTAGTACAATCTTCTGAATCACCGAAAAATCAAGTATACAAATCTCGATCATGCAATAATGAGATGAAGCTGAGTGGATGAGAAACAATCAAGTCAAAGGGCAAGGATGAGTCCCTTTGTTTGATCCAAGGCATCGAACAAGAATGGAAGCTGGAACCAAGGTAGATCTCCCTCTAGACCTATCTTCTGGAATGCATGTGCTGATGTCGACAGAAGGAGGTCTGCCTTAGGTGAGGCAATGAGGAATCCTCAACTAAGGCACGAGGGATCATAGTAAAGTGACTAGTGGACTGGCACCAGGGAGGATGATGGAAGAGAGGATACTGAGTAGCAGACAAACGACTTCCCTTATTAGAGCATAAAAAGCATGGATAACCTGGTAGCAACTGACTCGATTCCAGAGGGGATGGGGGACAACATGACTGGAGGACAAAATGGGCGACATGAGAGAGGGAGAAGGAAAAAATGGATGGAATAATGTAGCAAGAGGAAAAGGGACTTGGTATAGACTCCATCAATGCGGTGGTGACTCAACTCGAATGCTATGAATAAGTGCAACTCAATGATGCTGCCACACAGAATAGGCTCGGTGGGGACCATAAAAACATGAGAAAAAGATGGTTACTCATGAAAAAAATTGACACACGTGTTGACAAGTATGAAGACAAAGTAGTGCCCCAAGTACAAGTAGTGCAGGTGAAGAAATCCGATTTTAAGAGGTGGAAAAGTGACCTTGCTTGGAAAAATTTCTTCTGTGGGAAGTGTAAAATTTCCAAAAAAAGAATATAGAAATTATAGTGCTCGGTGAGAGCTTTCCAATGGTGTTTACGGTTCGTCAAATCGAGCTACGGTTTGGTCCTAATTGGAGAAATAAAATTTAGGGTTTTTATTTTAATATGATGATTTCCCTCCAACTTGATTCATTTGCTAGTAGATTTATGGTGAATTTGGAGAGGAGTAGAAGGACCTTAATCTAGCGGCGGTCGTAGTAGACAATCTGACTGTTAGAATCAGGATCTGTCAATTGCAGGCAGGTGGCCTAACCTTACTCTTCATTTTTAGCAGATTCATTTTTTATATTAGGTGCTCGAGGCTCAGTAATAGACCCCTACATCTCCTTACGACCAAATCGCACCTTCTGGGGCCTATAATGTGACTTGGCTTGTAGTTTCCAGAGGGGAAACTACAAAGTATGAGTTGGGCTAAAGGTGAGATTTGGGCTATTTTTTGGCTGAGGACTAGGACTTGATGGTTTATGATGCAGTTTACCTTCTCTGAATTGAAAATCATGATGATGTTATGCAGGTATGGCAGAGTTGAGGATCAACTGGGAAGAGAGGGATTTGGATACGCTTCGTGTTGAGATCTATGGGGATCAGGTGGTACGAGGAGAACTTGCGAGATATGGGGTTCTTAAGTTGGTTGAGAACCCATTGATGAGGGCTGATGAGCCCTTACTATCGAGGATAGTGAGCTACTCGAATTCGGACTAGGAGGCCTTAATGGTGCAAGGGCACAAGATCGAGCTAACTATATGGGACATTTATTTCTTAATTGCACTCCCGCCATTAGGGGTGGTGGGAAATATACATCCAGTTTTACCGCGGGGGTGAAACATATAAGAGTTCATGGAGCACCACTGTAGACTAGATGTTCGTGATAAGGGCATGACCATTCTGATCGATGATCTAGATCGGCTAGAGACATGGGTTGTCGCCACAATAATACTAGGGATCCTGGGAAAATAGGCATTTCATCACATCACTGGGGGCAGATGATGTTGGTAGAGAGTGTTTTGAGTGGGACCTACTATGGGTGGGCCCAAATGATGCTTTTGTCGGTGAAAAAACAATTGTTACTGTGCAAGTGATAGGTGAACCATGAATTTTCTTTCAGTACGGTGTTGTGCTCGTTCTTCTTTGAGAATATCCCCACACTTTGACCTCATGTGAAGATCCAGGATGGGGGCCCATGGGAGCCCAGGATGTGCTGCTCGGGGAAGCTACTGCGGAGAGGAGGAGGCAGGGGAGTTAGATGGGTGTTTAGAGCCAATTTGTTATAGCATCATTTATCACCTCTATATACTTGATGACTTATGCATTAGTGTTGGGCAACCCTTCCATTTAGACTTGGTCAAATTTCTCAAAAAATAATATTTTAAAATCCATACACAAATCTGCCCAGTTTTTTCCGCTTGCAGACGTGGGTCCATCCATAGCTGACCCGCGTATGCTATTTAAAATATTAAAAAATATAAAATTTCCCTATTATTGAGGTGGGGTTTACGATTTTTCCTATAACTTAACTACCCCAACCCGTGGCTTAACTGTTCCCCAACTTTAAAAAAAAAAAAAAACTAATTTGAGAAAGTATAAATACACCTCAAGGGAATGGCCTAAAAGAGGAGAGAGAGAATACTATTGATATTATAGCCTGTTATAGCCCTGATCAAGTCTGATATTTCCCCAGTGCCTCCTGCACTTCCCAGGTTTCAGGAAACCCTTGTTTCCTTGTGACAATCACCCTCATTCTATGTGACATCCTTTGTGCACCATTTATGGAAGAAGCATTGTGAGGCTAGGGCTGGACGAATCCAAAGGATGGTTTTGCTCAAGGTCGTGGTAGATCTCAGGTGATTTCTCCACTATTATTTTCTGTACATGTTATCAATAGTAGAAATACCATCCTGTTCCTGATGTTCATGTGTTATATGTCTCTTATACATGCTCAATAATCTTGAATAGTTTAATTCATGTTATATTTATGAGATCATGTATGCTAATTTGCTAACATCTAGGACATATATATTGTACAACTAGGTTTTGTGCTTGTTCTTGACTGACTTGCAGGTTCTGGAGCACAAGGAGTTGTAGGGGGTTTGAACCCTATGATATCTACTACAAACGAAGGATAAATGAGTAAGATCTGCAATCCTCACTTTCTAGTTTAAAGCATAGAATTTGGTAATTTGAGTCCTTCTTGTGATGACATGCCCCTGATCTGTTAGATCTTTCAACCCAGGAATTTAGGGTAACTTTGCCCATAACAGAACTGGCGACTCCACTGGGTATTACATCTATGTAATTCCTAGATTGGGTTGTTTTATCTATCTTGTAGGTTCCCTGACAGGTTAATCACATTTGCATCTAGTAAGTCTTTTTCCCAACCAGGCAGAAGCCCTGATCTCTTGATCAAGCCCGAGTAATTTTTTTTTTCTTATTTCTGTTGGTATACACAACTTCGGCTATACACAGATGCATATTCCCTCTATTTTCTCCAAAAGAACCCGCGTAGACACGTGTTTCTTTGGCTACAGTTGCATATACACGCATGTTGCACACAATGAATCCGCATATTCCTAGGACAATTTGAAAATCTAAATTTTGAGGCCTTGTAAGCCTTTCCTATCTATGGTTGGCCACTTCTGTGGTGCCTTTAGGTGTCTAGACTATGTTTATTGTGGTTGTATGTCAATTTCTCTCTTGTTCTTGTGAAGACCTAGTCATTTTGTGGTTTTTCCTGTTTTGTGAAGTTGAAATTGCAACTGTAGCACCAAGACCTCTCCTTGGAGTTCTTAGATGTTCTGACCATTTAGAATAGTGAGCCTCTGCTTGTTTTCTCATCTTGGCCTTATGCATTGATTCGCTTTTGGTTTTGCCTCTTTTGACTTCTTTGGTTTTCTTGACTTCTTGGGACTAACCTTTTAGCGAATCATGAAGTGACATTTTCTTGGTTTTTTGAGTTTTTGTTCGCTGGAAGTGTGTGTTACTATTTTGAATTAGTTTCTTGGGTCTTTTTCTTCTTATTTCTTGTTTGAGTCCTGCTACAAAAGTAGCATAGTTGGCTTATGCATTTTGAAGTCTCTTTGTGGCTCATTTTCTTCATTCCAATTTTTGAGTAGTTGTATGCTTGTCTTTTTGAAATCTTTTTGTTTCCCTTAAAAGTGAAAATCCAATTTTTTTGTTTTGTTTTCTGTTGCTTTTTCTTTGGTTTCCTTTGTTCGGTTTTCATACATTTTGAAGTAGTTTGATTAGTTTCTTTTTTTTGGTTTGTTTGCTTGGTCTTGAAAGGAGTCTGTTTCTAGATTTCTTTCTCTTTTATATCAAGTGTATTTTGGCATTTTGTATGCAAAGGAGTTCTTGTTGGGACTTTCCTTGCTTGTTTATCAAAAGTGATTGAACCAGTTCGCCTTAGAAACTCTTTTTGCTTCCTTGGCTAGTAATCCTAGAATTTGCATATCATTGATATTTTTTTGCATTAGTTGCACTGAAGCATTTTAGTCCTTTTTGATAGTTTTATGAAGTGTGTGAAGAGTGATAACTGAAAAGAAAAAATAAGTTTTTTTATTATTTAGTTTCATAGAACCCATTTAGAAATCTCTTTTCATCGAAAGAAAAATATTGCATTTGCATGTAGTAGGTTTTCATTGATTTCTTTTGCGTTGATAAACACCATAAGTTTCACTTCCATATACCTTTGAATTAAGTAAAAACCATTTAAAATCAAGCGCTATAATTAAAATGAGCTAGAATTTTTTTGTATTTTTCATTAATCATACACCAACTAAGGCCTTGGAATAGGTGAGTGGAGAGCTACTCTCTAAGGCCGCTCAAAGCTGTCAAACATACAAAGTTTATTAAATAGAAAAATCCAATTTCGTTAAGTGGACCGGGAAAGCTCTACCTCTAGAGAGTTAAGTGCAAGGGAGAGTGAAGGAAGATAAGAGAGATACCCCCTCTCCTATTTACTGAATATTGACCTAAGACCGTTCCACCCAGCTGCCAATACGGATTGGTGCCCTTAGTTGCCTCTCCTAGGGACCATACAGGTGACTGCGGGGGGGAATACCTATGGTATCTTAGATAGACATTGCATCTCTTTCATCAGTACTTCTAGAGGGTTCCCTTGCAAAGCTCAGGGACTTGCACTGACAAAGGCTATTCTCAGGAGGTTAGCATAACTGTTTCTGTTACATTCGCTAGTAGGCCTGAGGCATAATTACCCCAAAATATTTTCAGAAGGTCCTCTTCTTCGCTTTCTTGTGTTTTGGTTTCTGGTCCTAATCACCCGGAGCGGAAATACCCGAAGGCTACTTGATTGACTGTATCTTAGGGAATTTATAGAGTTTTCTCTTTACTCCTATATTTCTTAGCTTCTTATATTTTTTTGAGTCTAGTTAATCTCATAAAGTGGCTGACCGATCACCTCATCGATCAAGGAGGCTTCATGGGCTTTCCCCTGCGAGTGTCGAGCCTTCTTCAAGAAGGCGTAGGAGTAATTCAGCGGGTATTTTTATCCAGTGGTTTCAAACAAAACAGAGAGTGATCCTCCATTTAGGCTTGCTGTTTCTATGGCTGGTCCTAGTACTAGTGCTATTGTAGAGAGGAGTATTCCACTCATCTCTAGAGCCTTGTTTTTGACAAAATAATTTGAAGTTGAAGAAGTTCCTCAGCCTCATGAGACTCCTTCATATCCTCTTCCTACTAGTTTTCCAGACGTCCTTTTGTACATTGGGCCTGAGTCTCAAAGACCGGCTAGCCCTTTTCCTTCATATCCATTTCTTTCGATGGCCATGACTGGGAACATAGCTTCGGCTATGAGCACTGCAAGTGTTCATACCCCTCTTTCAGTCGAAGGAGGAGGCACTATTTCCATTTCGACATTCACTTCTAGAGCTGCTATGTTTGGCTCTTCTTCTATTCCATATTTGAGTGGAATCACCCAAGCATATGCTTCTCAATCTGTCCCCTTTTCTTTTGGAATTATTTCGAGTGCGATTCCTTCTGTCTCCTTTACCGCTACTTCAGCTGACTCAGCGCATATGCCTTCTATGGCTAGTGGATCAGTTTCATTTCAGGGTTTCCCCTTTGGAAGTGGGCATATTTCTCATTCGAACTCTTCCTTAGGATCTCTGCCTTTCACCTCTCAAAACCAAGGATTCAATCCTTTCACCAGAGGTCAAGGCTCTAATGTTTTTTTGAGATGGAACCCTGCTTTTACAGGGTTAGGAGTAGGGAGTCATTTTTTCTCTGGTTAGTAAGGGAATGTTCCTTTCCCTTCAGTAAGTGCTTCTCAAGGATTTTATCCATTTGCTAAAGCTTGGAACCCTTACTAAGGGGTTTCTTCCTCTTTTAAAACTTCGATTGGAGGGAATATCCCTGTTTATAGTAATCCTATGATGGGAGGGGGTCCTTCTTTGAATTTCGGGTCACAAGGCTTCTCTTATTACTCAACATTTTATACGAACAACATCTGGAAACCTGGTGCCTCAACAAATCCAGGCTATTCTTTCTAGAATGTGGGGAATCCTTCCTATGGAGGATGGAATTCCCACGTTCCTTCGTGCTTACCATTTCTGGTAACTTTAAACTTTCCAGATCTATCGAAATTAACAAATGATCCTATTCGATATAGTCCAGGTTGGCCTCCGGTCCCCATTAAACTACCCTTAGACATTCCAAAGTTTGAAGGGAATACTGGTGAGGATCTGATGGACCATGTCACCACTTTCCACTTATGGTGTTCATCAAACTCCCTTATCGATGATTCGATCAGGTTGAGGTTATTTCAATGAATCCTAACTGGGAATGTAGTGAAATGGTACATTGAGTTGACAGGGGGAATTTTTGCTACTTTTGGTGAGTTGGCTACTATGTTCTTAAACGATTTTCAATTTCTTGTCCGTTATGATGCCAGGACTAATCTCTTAGCCAATTTCTAGTAGGAAAAAGCAACTCACATTTATGATCAAATTCAAGAATGGAGGAGAAGGAAGAGGCTAATCAAAGCCCAAAATTCCGAATGAGTTCCTTCTTGAATGGTTTTTGAAATCTCTACAACCAAAAATCTCAAAGGATGTAACCCTTTTAGGGGTATTTTCTGAAGAGCAGGGTATTTTTAGGGCTCAGCAGTTAGAACTGCTCTATTCTCAATCTGGGGTCCTTAATAAAATCTTTCCAGATGCTCCTCACTCCAAGTTAGATTTAGCCAAAACCAAACTTGGTCCTCACGGTGACGAAATTATCGGTATGATAGATAGTGGTACAGATAACCTGCTAAATCAATTGCAATAGTTGTCTATACAATCTGCTTCTTCTGGTCAGGCTACGCCTTCAGTGTCAACTCCTTCTTAGCCCTTGGCTATTAATGACGTTCAAAATTCTAAGCCCAAAGAAAATCAACATTCTGATGGGAAGAAGAAGGGGCGAAATAATAAGAAGAAAGACAAAGATGGGAAGGGGAATGTGAACGGATCCAACGATCATGTTGTAGAGGGTAAGAGGGATAATTAAAATAAGGTTAAGTTTCCATGCAAGTTGTGTACTGAAGACCATCTCACTCACCTCTACCCTAAAATTCAGGATGCTCAGCGCTTGTTAGCTCAGCAGGGTTCTTCTAGCTCCCAGGCTGTGCTGACAAACCCTTTTCCCCAAGGGCAGCAATTGCTTGTTGGTGCGAATGCGAATACTAGAGCTCCATCTAGGGGCAACCAGGAAGGGGAAAATCCATCAAAAATATACATGATGAGTGCTCATGCAGATATCACTGTGATATCTCATGATTATGGGGAAGCCGAGTCTTTAAAAGCTAAATGTGCTTCTAATAATGCTGGGCCACTCCATATAGAGAGGCCTGCAGTTGAGCCTATACCTCAGATGCTGAAAGGGTCTACAAAGCGTACGCCAATCAATCCTAATGCCAAGGCTGCCCAAAACTACTCGATTGTAGAAGATCTGGCTCAAAGTCCTTGTGCCATGTCTACGTTAGAGGTACTTCAGTCGTGTCCTGCACAAAGGAGTGCATTTCTCACTGCCATTGAGGCTGTTGATCCAAATAATTCTATGATGATCACATTTGACATGTCGACTTTCAAAAAGAGACTTCCTCATCATATGGATTTCCTGATTAAGTTTACATATCAAGAGTTTAATATCTTTCGAACAATTATCGATGAGGGTGCTTCCACATGTGTGATGTCTCACGCATGTTGGAAGGCCATTGGTTCTCCTTCAACTATCCCTTTTGCTACTCTTCTGACTGCATTTGATGGTCATTCTCAGAGGCCACATGGCATTGTTCCAAATTTACCCATCTTTGTTGGGGGTAAAACTGTCAATATCGAGGTTGAAATAGTTGATGCAAATCTAGACTACAACCTTCTGTTGGGCGAAATTGGATTTATGAGATGGATGCTATTTATTTTTCATTATTTCACATTTTATGTTTCCCTCATGAAGGGAGGATTGTCACGGTTGATCAGATGGACTATTCTCCTGTAGATCTGAATGCATCTACTGACTCGAATGTTCCCTTGGTGAATGATGCCAAGCAACTTGTTGAGAATTTGGGGGTTGAAATGTATACATCTTTGATGGGTACTTTTTATTTTCTACCTCCTTCGGTTCATATCAATGCTATTTCATCCTTCAGGGTTCCTACTCGGAGAGATTTCTTTCGAAATCATTATTTTTTGGACCCTTGGACCTTTCCTTCTCCTACCTCCATATTAGAAGAAGGGAAAGTGGGTGGAATGGCATTTCTTATGTATGCAACTGAGATTTCCTATCAATATATTGTTGACTCTGTAGAATCCATGCCATTTTATCTTTCGCCGGAGGAATTGGATGGAGATGTGGCTCCGGCTTGGACTCTTACTTCATCTTCTGCTCAGGATTGCCTTGATACCACTCTTCCATTTGAAGAGGCCATCCATGAAGCAATGATTGGTGTAGAGAGACCATGGGATGATTTGCATCATCGGTCCTATTTTCTACTATACTTGCAAGAAGTTGAAACAAGTTTCTCTAGCCTTCAGTCTTCTGGTCCTGTTCACCCAGTTTTGAATCCTTTAGCACCAACATAGGTGTTGGGACTTAGAAATTTCGTATTTCCATCCACCTTTCCCTTCACTATTCCTTACATCTTATCATCCCATTAACCTTTCATTATATCATTTCCATAAATACATTTGGGTTTCACCTTCTTATTTTCCACTTTATTCATTTTTGTATTATAAGTGAATTTATGATTAATATTAGAAAATATACATGTTTTTATATATATCTCAAGAATGTGTGAGCTTTGTAATGTGTAGGAGAAATGTGAAGGATTAATTCTAAACTTCTGGAATATCTCCTCCACCATATTAAGGAGATAATCATGCAAGCCTATTCCTAAGGAGAAGATCATGGAGGATTTGGTTGGCATGTCTTATTCAAGATATGTGAGAGATGTGTGGAGGATTCAAAGTGATCATGTCTTGTAATAATGGGAAAGTAGTTGAGAGTGGTTGAATGAGATGGTTAGCTTCTTCATGTATATAAGAGAGTGCTCTCTCTTCATTTTGGGGAGTTTAGGAGCTCAGGAGTTCATAAGTTCAGAAGTTCATTAGATTAGCTTTAAGAGATAGTTTTGTAATTAGGAGAGGGGGATTCTTAACTGTGACTCATATTCTTTTATTGTATGCTTTCATGATTTGTCATTTGATTCTTGTAATGTAATTTGAAATGGCGTTATTGTTGTGAGCTCACATATGTTGTTTGTCATTCAGCTCTTCACATGTTGTATTTCTTTTCCCTTGTGTAATTTCCTGCTTTCATAGTTGATGTTTCAATGCCTTCCTAGATCAATTTGATTTCAGTAATTTAGATTAGATTAGTTCCACTTCGGTCCTGCATATATAGTGCATGTGCTTCGTAAGTCTACGAACCTCGGATTGACAAATTAAATGGTTGGGCAAGTACTACAACGGAATTAAAACGACAATAGTTTCACCCAATAATAGGTATTCGCAGTATGGAACGTGGTCAGCATTTCTCGCTTACTACCCTAGTTGAACATCTCTAGATATCCCAACAACATTATTTGAGAATGTCTTAATTGGAGATGAATATTAATTGCAGATGACTGTTCCTGTGAAGAGATTCAGACTTACACCAATCTCTTTCGAGAATTTCGGGATGTGTTTGCTTGGTGTTATGAGGAAATGTCTGGTATAGATCCATATATTGTCCATCATGAGATCAAGACATATGAAAATGCTAAGCCTATTCAACAGAAGCTTCATCTAGTCAACCCTAGGAAGGTAACAACTATCAAAGCCGAGGTTGAGAAGCTGCTAAAGGCGAGTTTCATATACCCCGTTCCATTAACTGAGTGGGTTTCGAATTCAGTTCCTGTGGACAAGAAACAAGGAATGACCTGAGTCTACATCGATTTCAGGGATTTGAATAAGGCATGTCCTAAAGATAATTACCCCACACCATTCATAAATCAAATTATCAATGAGTGTGCAGGCAATGAAATTTTATCCCTCATGATTAGTTTCTCGGGATATAATAAAATCACTATCCATCCTAAAGATCAGCATAAGACTGCTTTTATTTTCCCCTGGGGTACCTTTGCTTACAAAAAGATGTCTTTTCGACCTTAAAAATGCTAGAGCTACCTTTCAACGGGCTATGTCCTATGCCTTCCATGACCTCAAACATGTTATCGAGGCATATTTGGATGATTTAGGTGCTCGTTCTTGCAAGAGGATTGATCATCCTTCACATCTTCATCAAGTTTTTGAAGGATGTTGATATTATAAAATTCGGTTGAACACTAATAAGTGCACTTTTGCTGTCACATCTGGTCGGTTATTGGGATTCATCGTGTCTACAGAAGGGATTTAGGTAGATCCCTTCAAGGTTGAGGAAATAATTCAGTTACCTCCCCCATATCCGATCCGTCAACATCAAATTCTACAAGGCAAAGCCAATTTCTTATGGAGATTTATCATGAATTAAGCCAAGATTACCAAAAGATTTAAGAGGTTGTTAAAGAAAGGCGTTCCATTTTTCTGGGATGAATTTTCTCAGTGCTCGTTCGATGCTTTGAAAAAATCATTGACATCTGATCCATTACTGAGACCA
Organism: Pinus albicaulis; assembly: GCA_034641835.2. Lineage (NCBI taxonomy): Eukaryota > Viridiplantae > Streptophyta > Pinopsida > Pinales > Pinaceae > Pinus > Pinus albicaulis. The sequence continues at coordinate 234,357,530 of CM076581.1, read as the reverse complement.
CTTGATTATAGCAGTGATTTATTCTTGTATCTCACTGCAAAAAAATCTAGCATAGGTATGGTTCTGGTTGAGGAAGAAGATGTTATTTCCGAGCATGTTGTATACTACCTTAGTCAAGGCTTGGTGGAACCTGAACTTCGGTATTCTCCAATCGATAAAGTAGCTTTGGCAGCTGTTCATGCTGTCCAATGACTCAGACATTATATCCTCCTTGACAAAACTTATTTTTTGGCGGAAATTAATCCATTTCAATTTGTTCTCAGTAGGGGAGTGATTGGGGCCAAATATAATCGATGGATTGTTATTTTGCAAGATTTTGATCTCGAATTCCTATCGGTCAAATCCAAGAAGTCTTTGGTATTTGTGGAGTTTATTTCTGAGTTTCCCTATGGATAAAATGCCACTGTAAATTGGGATCAAATGCCGCTATACATAAACGACTATCCATATAGTGGTATGAACTTTCAGGGGGACCCTGACTTGCAACTTCCGCTAGGTCTAGCAAGGGGACCAGATGGTAAGTGAAAGTTGCTATATATTATGGTGCATTTAAATTTTTTAGAATTATGTATGTGGTATTGATTCATAACTTTTGGTATGCAGATATAGCATCGGTGAATCCAATAGGGTATATGGGACGACCCGTAGCACCTAGGGCTACAAAATCTAGTGGCGAGAGAGGGGATTAGAGACCTGACTATGAGGCTCTACTGGAGGATGTCCGTCGCATATGTGAGCTGATGCTAACCAGTGTTTCAGAGTGCGGGTGGCATGATCTTGAGGACCAGTACATCAAGGGATGCATAGGGCTACCCTCTAAGTGGCGAGGGGTCATGCGGTGCATGACGATGGTTGGACATGCAATTCAGGATTTGTGCACTAGTGGAGCCGAGCCATTGGATCGAGATCCTCCCGATAGTGATTAGATGTAGGGGCATATGGTGCCCCCAGTTTTGATGTTTGTAACATGTTATGGGCATGTCAGATGTATTTAGAGTAGTGGATTCCAAAAATTTATGATTTTGTCGATACATAATATGGATATGCATATTTTGATATATGATGAGTATATGGTTCACCATTTGTGTTATTATTGTCTTGTGTTAAATGCATGTGATAGGTGAAAATCTAGAATATTGTTTGCAATTCTATCTGCATAGTGATTCTGGGCTCTAGGTACATGACTGAATGTAATGGATTCAAATTCACGCATTAGGAGCTTCACTCGTAAATATCTTCTAAAAAGGACATTGTTTTTCACACGATACACGCCATTTAATTGCATGACAAGAAACAAGGAATATAAATGAACATGAAGATGAAGGAAGTGATTATCAAGGGCATCGACTAACAAACCTATCACTGCATCATATTCGGCCTGATTATTGGTGGCAGCTCTAATGCATATGTCGTTGGAGAGGACTAACGAATGCAAGAGGGTAAAAATGGCCCAAGCTGCCGAGGCTAGATTCTGGGAGAAGCGACTTGCACCATCAACATGACCGATATATGATGTGGATGATGTATCCATATGAAATGAGCCACAAGACAACGAATGAGATGATGGAGGACAATGCAAGCTACCTAGATGCATGACATAAATAAAATCATGCATGTTGATGGGAGATGCTATGGGTAAAATTTATTGAGGTAAAGTGCATTGCAAGGGTGAGGAAGGAGTTAGCCTTCAAAATCCTCCAGAAGGTATGCTCCATTTCCTAAATCCTTACTAATGATGTAAGGTCCTAGCCATAATGAGTCAAACTTCCCATGACCAAGGACATCATGAGTCTGGTCATACACTAGAACAAGATTTCCTTCGTGAAAGGTACGAGGGTGGAATTTAGGTCATATTAAGATTTGGTGTGCTTCTTTGCTACTTCAATGGTTTGAAATGCAACATGAAGGTCTTCTGAAGCATGCTTAAGCATGATAAGTATTTTTTCTAATGGTTGGGTGTCAGGGAGAATTTCAACGGCTAGGTGAAGGGAGGGGATTTAACACTCGATTGGTAAGATTGTCTCCTTGCCAAAAACAAGGTGGAAAGGAGTAAAATTGGTGGTAGTTTTAATAGAAGTTCTATAGGCTGAAAAAACAGGGAAGAGCATAAGTTTCCAGTTGGTTTTTTGCTTGTTCACCATCCGTTGAAGCATAGCTTTAAGGATTTTATTAACTGCTTCAAATTTTCCATTATCTTGGGGATAATAAGACAATGAATATTAGTGCTCAAATCTCAACAGAGAGGATAGCTCACACCATATCTCATCTCTGAAATTTTGGCCGTGGTCATAGAACAATTGTTTCGAAACCCCGAATTGAGCAATAACATGGTTAAAGAAAAAGAGAGTTGTAGTAGCCACCGTTGTTGAGTCCCAAAATTGCATCTTTCCTATACACCTTCTAGACTTTTCCATTTACCTCGACCTCCTAAATCATCATCATTGCATATTAATCATAAAAGAGCATTTAAAGTGGTTTTTAACTATGTTTTGTGTCTCACGTTTGAATTAGATTTTTGCTCATTGAGCCACGAAATCTTGTCACTTTTCACACTGCCTAACTTTCCGCAGCTATTTTGTTAAAGTCTATATTGCAGGTGTCTTCAGGAAAATCAAGCCACATGGGCAAGTTGGAAATAACATGGACATGGACCGAGTCCTACTGGCTCAGTCGAATTCATCAAAGAAGGCCGTGGTCAAAGGTAGTCAAGCGGTGGTCAACCTAAGAGTCCTACAGTGACAGAACTCTATTTTTCACCACGTGAAGACTTGCGTGGCCGTTCCTAAATCTCAGGGGACGTATCAACACCTGTGAACTGCTCCATAAGCTGAATTCAACGACCACCCTCCATAGATTTAATCTTCACGGCAGCCATAATGCTAGATTTATGGACGTGGTTGTTCACGTGTCTTTCATCAGCGTAGATTGAAGGAAATTAGTTATGTCATCCTTTGTTATAAATAATGCGGTCTCATACGCATAGTAGTTAGCTGCTGTAATGTAATTTTGTTGAAAAGAAAGCCACTGTGCCGTGACATTATTTCCTTGTTATGATTGCATTTTAAATACATGAGAAGACTCTGTTCATAAGTATAATTCATGGTTGATAGCTATTGCCCAAGGATTGTGCAGAGGGCCCCTGCACACGCCAAGGTTTTGTTTATTGCTGTATAGTTTCATGCTTTATTTCCTTACATTCATTATGCCATAGTTATTCACGTGTATATATCACATCTCTTATGGTATTAACGTTTTATTTTTGTCCATAGTTTTTCATGCTTTATACCGTCGTAATCGATCATGTCTGCTCCAAGACATTAGGCAGCCCGTGCATTTACACATAGTTTTACAATGACCAATGACATGGAACCGCCCTTGTCCTTCGCTGATTTATTTTTCTTAGATTTTAATTCCAAAACATCGTTTTGTTTATTTCAGTCTTGCACATTTGTTTCAGTAGTTAGATTTAGACATATTAAATTTCTCATGTCATTTTCAGTTACCTCCGAAAGCCACAACTGGACTGATGGTGAGGGATTGAAGTATGAGAGTGTAGTTTGATATTAGTTTACTTTCTGCAAGTTAGATATATTAAATTGCTCATGTCATTTTCAGTTACCTCCGAAAGCCACAGCTGGACTGATGGTGAGGGATTGAAGTATGAGTGTGTAGTTTGATATTAGTTTCTTTTTCTGCAAATTAGATATCGGGTTGCTCAAGTTGTTTATGGTTACCTCCGAAAGCCATAGCTGGACTAATGGCGAGGGATCAGAATATAAGTTGATGTAATTTGATTTAGATTTACTTTGTTGCAATTCTTGGATTTCTTTGAGCACAGCTTTTTGTATTTACTACAGTTAGCGGTAATGGATTTCATGATCAATAGTTCACCGTTTGTTTGACTAGTATAGTGGCACATTTTCATTTTCTTTTTAGGAATTAATTTTGTCATTGCATGTTTTAAAACCCTTTTGAAGTTTGAAGTTTGGGAAATCATTATAAAGGACATCATTGCCTTGAACATTTATATCCATACTTGTCTTTTAGAATTTCCATCTCACATTAGGAAACCAACCAAGATAAAAACCCCCAAGATAAATAAAAAACTCAAAAACGACAAAAAGTAAGAGATAGGTTATCTTGCACATATAGTGCGCCACACTTCGTCAGCTTACGAATCCCGGATTGACAAATTAATGTAGCAATTTAGGACACACTAAATTGACCAAACATTTTGGCGCCGTTGCCGGGGAAGTGTAACTAGGTAGCCAATTTATTTTTTAAAAAAACAATAAAAAGAAGGGAAAAATTGATAACTTCTTGAAGTATGCTCTCCTCTTGCACCTAGTGTGATCTGGAGGATCAGAAAAGAGAGTTATTGGTTCAATAATTTCTTAAGTATGCTCTCTTCTTGCACCTAGTGTGACCTAGAAGATCAGAAAGAGAATTATTAGCCCAACTTAAAAATAAAAAATATGACATGCATAGAGCAAGAGATTCTAGGGGAAGGTTTATAGCTAGATCCAAGAGTTCGATTTTCACAACTCCATCTTCTTCAAGGCATAGACAAGATTCACCACCATCTACCCCTAGCCTTAAGATTCCTGGAATTCAAGGAGCAGCTGAATTAGAGGATTCTCCTACACCATCTACCAAATCTCATTTAGAAGAAGACCCTTTCTTTACTTCTACAGGAGAGTATATTGTAATTAAAAAAGTAGAATCACCTGAAGAAGAAAAGGAAGAAACTCCCTCTCATCCTCCCTCGATAGAAGAACCAGAGTACTCTGAGGACTCTGAAGAAACTATCATGACAGAGGAAGTAGTAGATGTATTCGGAGGTAGAGGTAGAGGTAGAGGAGGAGGAAATAATGGAGGCAACAATGGTGGAGGTGGAGGTAATAATGGAAGAAATAGGGAAGGAGACAACTCGTTTGGATTCCCTATAGTTGATGAGGAAACTCATACAACGATGAAAAACATCTCACCATCTGTCCTCCCCAACTTTTATGGATTGTGAAGTGAGGATCCTGAAACATTTATGTTTGAGTTTGAAGTCGTGTGTCGAACCTATGACTATATGGAAGACTCTCAAAAACTCAAGCTGTTTCCTTCAACATTGAAGGGAGCCGCTTTGAAATGGTTCATGGGATTAGTCACCCAATCTATTAGGACTTGGAATGATATGAAACAAACATTTTTGGATAGATACCTGGACTATTGCATGCCCACCAATCAAAAGGATGAGGTATTCAAAATGGTGCAAAAAGAAGATGAAAATTTGGAGGATTTACTTGAAAGATTTCAATACAACTTAAAAAGAGCAAAGATGAGCAACTTAGATGAGGAAAATTTGAAAGCCCTTTTATTAAAAGCCATCAGAGATGAATGGATAGATATTTTAAACATGATGGGGAAAGGAGACATTTCTCAACTTCCACTTCGTGACATAACAGAACTATGTGTCCATCTCTCAAGGGGAAAATATAAAACGGGAAAAGGGCCTAGAGATCCTTCTCTTATCAGGGCAAAAAAATCTGCAACTGGATCAGTAAGTAGGGCAGAGATTGGCAATATGCTTGATGAATTCAAAACTGATATCTTAGGGAGCCTTAGTGAAAAACTAGACACCCTTAAAATTCAAAACAAGCAGAAAGCAGAAACTGATGCTCTAGCCATCTTTTGTCCGAAATGTAGGAAGAAACATGCTTTAAGGGAATGTCCCTTGGATGCAAAAGTTGTAGAAACATGTATGATTTTCTCAGAGAATCATGAGACCAAGGATTTTCCTTCAATTCCTGGACTCAAAGTTGTCTTTCAAGAAGATCCAAATTCAGTAGAATCTCTCTGTTTTGTTGCAAGAAGACCTTGGCAGGGGCAACAAACTCAAGGGTTTAACAACCCTATGAATTTTCAACCCCACCAAATTGGAATCCTTGGCAACAACCTTGGCCCCAACCTCAAAATTCATATCAGTCATGGGTACAAGGTATGAAAAATCCTTATGGGAGATTTGCTCAATTTTATCAATATCCTCCATCTTTTCAAAATCAACAAGCTCCACAACTTCCAAACCCAAATCTACAACTTTCATTGCCATTTCCACAACAACAACCTTCTCAACAAAATCCAAATCCTCAACTCATGTTTCCATTCCAACAAAAGACAAATCAACTTCCAGCTCAGCCATTGCCAAATCCTAACAATAAAAATCCTCAGAATACTTACATGATAGAAGGACAACAATTTCCTACCTATATGATTGTTCCTCTCAATGATGTACAACTCAGGTCTGGTAGAGTTTTAGAAAAACCTTCTATATATGTCCAAGAGCAAGATACCTCTAAGGAGGACTCTCTTAAAGTCAATAAGGGTTCTGAGGAAGCATCTCTTCAAAACTCAAACATTAAAAAAGAGAAAGAAAAGTTAACCCCCACAACTCCTATAGTTGAGCAACCTGCATCTTCATCCACACCTCCTTTCCCCGAAAGATTACAAATTGATAAAGGGGTGGAAAAACAAATCTTGTTGCCTAACTATGATTTTCTAGATGAATTAAAGAATGTTTGTATCAAGATTCCCTTGCTACAAGCCATTAGAGAGATTCCTATTCTAGAAAAAACAATAAAGGAGTTGAGTCTCAAAAGACCAGGAAGGAAACTAAGAGATACAAGAAGAATCCACCTAGTAGGAAAAATTGCAGATATCATGATGGGAAAAATTACCATGCAAAAGTATGTAGATCCAGGTAGTCCAATTGTCAAGACACATATAAATGGGATAGAAATTCCAAACACATTGATTGACTTAGGGGCTGCTATCAACATTATGAGTAGACAGATTATGGAACAACTAAAACTTCCTAATCTTCTTTTTACACCTACTTTACTACAACTTGCAGATCGATCAATTATCAAACCAGATGGTGTATTAGAAGATATTTCAGTCTCCTTAGATTCTTGGGAATATCCAGTAGATTTTATGATTTTGACTCCCAAGAGTAATCTAGGAGGGCACCCATTTATCTTAGGAAGACCTTGGCTAGCCACAGCTGATGCTTTCATTAGTTGTAGATCTGGGGATATGTACATTTCTAATGGTAATTCGACAAAGAAATTCAATTTGTATCCTCCAGCAAAAGCAATCACATAAGTAGGAGACAATGAATGGGTTGATGATGAGGACACTATACAACCTGTCTTTACCATTTCTGAAATCAGTGAGGATAGTCAAATTCTGAACACATTAGAAAATTTTGAGAAATCTTCAGAATATGACCCCACACAATTTCAGTTGGAATCTGACATTGAATATTTATCATCAAGACAAATGTCTCTTTACTCTATGGAAGATTTTGGTAGTTCTACCATTGAGATTTTTCCAGGAAAAACATTGAATATCAACAAAAATTTGAAAAAGTCACAACAGGAAGAACTAACCAAAATCTTGCAAAAACATTCTACTGCATTTGCATGGGAGTATACTGATATGAAAGGTATTGATCCTAAGACTAGCATCCATCATATCTATATTGAGGAAAACAGTAGACCAATCAGACAACCTCAGAGAAGGATGAATCCAAACCTTAGGGAGATAGTGAAAGAAGAGCTCCAAAAACTACTCAATGTAAACTTCATTTATCCAATTTCAAATAGCCGATGGGTTTCTCCTTTGGTTATAGTACCTAAAAAGAATGGTAAATGGAGGGTATGCATTGATTACAGGGAATTGAACAAAGCAACTTTGAAGGATCACTTTCCTTTGCCTTTTATCGATCAGGTATTAGATACATTAACAGGTAAAAAGTACTTTTCATTTTTGGATGGTTTTAGTGGTTATAATCAAATTCAGGTAGCACCCGAAGATCAAGATAAGACCACATTTACTTGTCCATGGGGAAATTTTTCCTATCGAGTGCTTCCTTTTGGGCTATGTAATGCACCTGCAACATTCCAAAGAGCAGTACTAGGAATTTTTTCTGATCTAATCCATGATTGTGTAGAGGTTTATATGGATGATTTTACAGTTTATGGTAATTCATTTGAAGAAGCATTAGAAAATTTGGAAAAGGTCCTTATAAGATGTAAAGAAACAAACCTTTCATTAAGCCATGAAAAATGCTTTATGATGTTTACTGAAGGGATTGTTTTAGGACATCATATTTCAGGAGATGGGATTAAGGTTGATAGATCAAAAGTTGAAGTCATCTCCAAGTTGCCTATTCCAAATTGTCAAAGAGATGTTAGAAGTTTTCTAGAATTTACTGGTTACTATAGAAGATTTATAGAAAACTTCACTAAAATAGCATCTCCACTCTTCAAATTGCTTACAAAAGATTGTGAATTTAAATGGGATCCTGATTGTCAATCAGCCTTTGAAACTTTGAAAACAAGAATATTTGAAGCACCTATCTTGAGAGGACCAAATTGGAAACTCCCTTTCCATATTTCTACAGATGCTTCAGATACAGCTCTAGGAGCTGTGTTGGGTCAAAAGGATTTAGTCCCTTATGCTATTTACTATACCAGTAAAAATTTGACTCCCACAGAGTTGAACTATACTGTAACTAAAAAAGAGTTTTTAGCTGTTGTTCATGCAATCAATAAGTTTAGACATTATATAACAGGCTATGAAACTTTTATTCATACTGATCATTCTGCAATTAGATATCTAATGAACAAACTTGTTACTAATGGTAGAGTGACAAGATGGCTCCTACTCTTGCAGGAATTCAATATTACTGTGTTGGATAGACCAGGGAAACAAAATACAGTAGCTGATTTCTTGTCTAGGATTCAGAATACTAAAGAAGATTCTCCTGTAGAGGATAAGTTTCCTGATGAATACTTGTTTGTAGTAACTACTAAGACCCCTTGGTATGCATATATTGCTAACTATTTGGTTACAGGGAAACTGCCTCCACATTTATTTCCAAGTGAAAGAAGAAATATTATTCAGGAAAGTTCAAAATATTCATGGATTTCTAACGAATTGTTTAAAACAGGGCCAGATCTTGTGATCAGAAGATGTGTCAGGGAGGATGAAATGCCTGATATCCTCAAGGCATGTCATGATGAACCATGCGGCAGACACTTTGCTGACAAAAGGACAGCCTATAAAATCCTCTCTTTAGGATATTGTTGGCCTTCCCTCTTCAAAGATGCAAAAAAATATGTCAAAAGGTGTGACAGCTGCCAAAGAGTAGGGAAACCTACCCTTTCAAATGAAATGCCATTGCAAACACAGGTACTCATTGAACCCTTTGAAAAATGGGCTTTAGATTTCATCGGACCTATTAATCCACCATCTAAGCAAAAGAAGTATATATTGGTTTGTACTGATTATGTTACTAAATGGGTAGAAGCTAAAGCATTAGTATCTGCTACTGAAAATTCAGTTGTTCATTTTCTTTATGAGGATGTTTTTACTCGCTTTGGTGTTCCAAGAGAAATTGTAACAGATCAGGGGAGCCAATTCACATCAAATTTGGTGGAGAAGTTGATGGAAGAATACAAAATCAAGCACAAAAAATCTACTCCTTACCATCCACAAGCAAATGGTCAAGTGGAGTCCACAAACAAAGTTATTGAAAGTATCATCACCAAAACTGTTCATCTACATAGAAGAGATTGGGCAGAAAGGCTTCCAGAAGCCTTGTGGGCCTACAGAACTACATGGAGGAATACAACAAGACATTCTCCCTATGAACTTGTTTATGGGAAAGAAGTCTTGTTCCCCATTGAGTTCCAAGTCAAGACCTTCAAGATAGCAGTTCAGTTGGGAATGGACTTATCAGAAGCCCAAAAGCATAGAATGGAGCAATTGAATGAGCTAGATGAGATCAGACAAGAAGCAATTCTAAGAACTGATCTAGTTCAATATCAAAGAGCTAAATGGCATGACAAATATATCAAAGAGAAGAAGTTTCAAGAAGGAGATTGGGCATTGCTATTTGATTCCAAGTTTAAAGATTTTCAAGGAAAATTTCAGACTCATTGGCTTGGGCCATATGAGATTGACAAGATCTTTAGCAATGGAGCGGTAAGAATCAAGACCATTGATGAATCTCAAACTCCTCTTATTGTGAATGGCCACAAATTAAAGATCTATCATAAGCCACTCTCAAAAGAGGAATTTGTCAAAATGTTTCAAGATAATTCTGCAATAAGGCTGGTGAAGAAGAATCCTTCTTCTCCACCAGCCTAGCCTTTGTTCTTTTTAGTTTCAAAAAAAAAAATAAAAAAAAATAAAAAATTGTATAAGCCTGAAAACCAATCACTGATTGGCAGTCTTATACAGAAAATGTAGGGTGAAAATCAGGAACACCTGACACCCTATATTTTCCCAAAAAAAAAAATTTCTCTTTCTCTCTCATTTCACAAGTTTTATGACAACCCACTCCATTTCATTCCACTTCATTCCACTCCACTTCATTTCATTTCACTCCATTTCATCTATTTCATTTCATTTCACCAATAAAAATTTTCTTTCATGACCATTTTCCTTCAGTCAGTTATCATCTATCCATCTCCATTCACCCAAATAATTGTTGTGTCAGTTTCTGTAGCTGACACCAGTTTCCACAGCCAGAAGCAGTTTCTGCAGCCACCACTCTGTTTTTCAAAAATTTACAGTCAGATGTTAGTTCAACAATCATGAAATCAAATGCAGGTATGAGGACATATTATGAAGACATGAGGCATCCAAAAGCATCAACGAGGAGCAACTGATTGAAGACTAATGAAAAATGGCAAGAATTCCAAGGTATGAGTAGAAATTTATTTCAAATGGTATTCAAGCACATTTTTACATAGTTATAAACCATAGCTCCATTATATGCAATGATTGCGTTGATAACTCCATAACCGTTCCACGATCTCTATACGATTCCCCCACAATCCTTGCATTCATTTTTAAACGGCCTCATAATCAAGCCTCCGATCTTCACTCGTGTTCGGCTATACTTTGATACTCCACCTGTAATTATGGAATGTGGTTGATTTGACTACGGCTTCTCTCAGCCGCACAAAATCCGTAGCCGTTTCATAAACGTGCTTGCGTCTACTCTGCAGCCACCCAATTTTAAATACTGCCGGATGCACTTTACTCCCCCTACTGTTCTATTGACCTCACGGCTGCATTTCCACCATGTTCACATAAGCCTTCACCCCATTTTGTTCTCTATTCTGCTTCATTCCGTGTACCTATTCTCTGATATCCGCTTACAGTCACTGGTCTCCTTCATAAACCCTGTTCATTTCCGCTAATTCAGCCGTCTTACCTCCGCTAAACCCTCCTCACGCAGATGAGTTTTAAAGAACAGAAGGAAGGATGGGTCGGTTGTTGAGGACAGAACCAGAGGGACCCAAATTTATGGAAGGATACCCGCAAGTCAAAGACATATTGAAAAAGGCAAAATGGCTTCGGTTTATTCAAAAGTTTAAAGGCTACAATAAGGAGGTAACAAAAACTTTTGCGAGGTCTTTCAACGGTCTGGAGGTAGAAATTGGGACCTCAAATTTACAGTGACTGAGGCATCCATAGCAGCAGCTACAGAACTCCCTCAAGAAGGTGAACGCTGGTTCAAGAACAAGAGCATTGGCGAGGAATCCTGGAGAGTGATCCTACGTAACCCAGGTATGGATGTCACCATTTTCAAAAAGGGAATTCCTGTCCATGCTTTAAAAGAAGAGTGGGCCAGTTTACTGTTGGTTATTCAAAATTTTATCACCTGTGAGGGACGTTTTGGATCAATGTACATGTATCATACCCGATTGTTGATGAATTTCCTAGACAACCAGACCCTCAATCTGCCATACTTTTTACTAAACAGTTTGAAAAAGATGTCTGTAACCATCCAAAAGCATCTGGGGGACGTAGAACCACATTTGTATCACCATGGTCTCGTGAAAATCTTGATAGAAAAACAATTAAAAGAGAAAAAGGACACCTGGGAGCAGTTTTTAATTAGAAATTTCTTTGAAGAACCCCAGGAAACCCCTGAAGGCAGTACATCAAAAAGAAGTAGAAGAAAGAGAACAGGTGATAAAACTCAAAGCACTCCTACTAACACAATTGAAAGAACTAGTAGAGAAGAAAGACTGTCTAAAAGGAGGAAGGAAAAGACTGAGGGTAAAAAGCCAACAAAATCAAAAGAGAAAAGAAGCATTGAGGTTGTGCATCAAACCCCTTCCTCAGAAGAAGACCATCAAGTATTGTTTGAGAGACTAGTTCACCTTCAGGAACAGTCAGCTATGGCCAAAAAGAAAGGAAAAAGACAGTAGTCCACAACATGTAAGAAGAAGCACCAGGCTTAAAGGAAAGTGGAGGAAAGCACAAACAAAAGGACCCCATTTTATTGATTTGGGAGGAGGAACACCTGAACAAACTCCAGCTGGCCGTAGTCCACCTCATTCTCAGCCAAACGTTGAAACTAGTCCTCAAGATGTTGACATGAGTCCTTTTCGGCCAAATTTTGAAGTCAATTCTCCTCCACAGCATTTTGGGGACAGCCCAAGGAAAATGACACCCGAGATAGATCCAAAGCAGCAAGAGGTGTATGATTACATAGAATCCTTAGAAAGAACAGCCACGGGTCCCAGCACTTCATCTACTCAGCCTCACACAGCACAAGAAGCTCTAGTCCAATCGTTGAAACAAGAAGTCTTTGAGTTGGAGGTTTTAAATAGACATATTAAAAATGAAAATGAAGCATTAAAGGAGCAAAACAGATTGGACAAGATCATTCATGACAACACTATGCTACATCTGGGACTGTGGCAAAAAAAGAATAGGAAATTGAAGAAGAAATGCAAGAAGATAAGTAGAGCACTGATTAATCTCAAATTCAAATGCTTGATGAAGAAGCCCAGGATGTTAGCAGCACCAAGAAAGAGGAGAAGAGGACTGGATGTACTAGCAGAGGTATCAGGGCATATGAATTGAAGGAGGATGATCAAAATTTTGGTTGCATAGGGGACATGCAACACCTTCACAGTGGGGGTATGTTGAGTCCCAAACTTGCATCTTTCCTATACACCTTTCTAGACATTTTCCATTTACCTGGACCTCCTAAGTCATCAACATCATTGCATATTAATCATAAAAGAGAATTTAAAGTGGTTTTTAACTATGTTTTGTGTCTGCTGTTTGAATTAGATTTTTGCTCATTGAGCTGCGGAATCTTGTCACTTTCCGTAGCTGCTTCAACTTTCCGCAACCATTTTGTTAAAGTCTATATTGCAGGTGTCTTCAGGAAAATCAAGCCACATGGGCAAGTTGGAAATGACATGGATATGGACCGAGTCCTATTGGCTCAGTCGAATTCACCAAAGAAGGCCATGGTCAAAGGTAGTCAAGCGGTGGTCAACCTAAGAGTCCTACGGTGACAGAACTCCGTTTTTCACCACGTGAAGACTTGCGTGGCCGTTCCTAAATCTCAGGGGACATATCAACACCTGTGGACTGCTCCATAAGCCGAATCCAACGACCACCCTCCATAGATTTAATCTTCACGGCAGCCATAATGCTAGATTTCTGGACGTGGTTGTTCACGTGTCTTTTATCAGCGCAGATTGTAGAAAAGTAGTTATGTCATCCTCTGTTATAAATAATGCATTCTCATACGCATAGTAGCTAGCTTCTGTAATGTAATTTTGCTGAAAAGAAAACCCACTGTACCGTGACATTATTTCCTTGTTATGACTGCATTTTGAATACATGAGAAGACTTTGTTCATAAGCATAATTCGTGGTTGATAGTTGTTGCCCAAGGATTGTGCAGAGGGCCCCTGCACACGCCGAGGTTTTTGTTTATTGCTATATAGTTTCATGTTTTATTTCCTTACGTTCATTATGCCATAGTTATTCACGTGTATATATTACATCTCTTATGGTATTAACGTTTTATTTCTGTCCATAATTTTTCATGCTTTATACTACTGTTAACTGATCAGTGTCTTTGTTCCAGATTACAGTAGGCAGCCCGGGCATTTGCACATAGTTTTACAATGACTAATGACATGGAATCAGTCTTGTCCTTCTGTTGATTTATTTTTCTTAGCTTTTAATTCTAGCACTGTTTTATTTATTTCAGTTTTGTACATTTTCTTTATTAGTTAGATTAGATATTAAATTACTCATGTCATTATCAGTTACCTCCAAAAACCATAGCGAGACTAATGGTGAGGGATTGAAGTATGAGTGTGTAGTTTGATATTAGTTTATTTTTCTGCAAGTTAGATATTAAATTGCTCATGTCATTATCAGTTACCTCCTAAAGCCATAGCGAGACTAATGGTGAGGGATTGAAGTATGAGTGTGTAATTTGATATTAGTTTATTTTTCTGCAAATTAGATATCATATTGCTCAAGTTGTTTATGATTACCTCCGAAAGCCATAGCGAGACTAATGGTGAGGGGTCAGAATATGAGTTGATGTAATTTGATTTTAGCTTTACTTTGCTTGCAATTCTTGGATTTCTTTGAGCACAGTTTCTTTTGTATTTAGACAACAACAAGGGTAATGGGTTTCATGATTAATAGTTCACTGTTTGTTTGACTAGTATAGTGGCACATTTTCATTTTCTTTAGGAATTAATTTTGTCATTGCATGTTTAAAACCCTTTTGAAGTTTGAAGTTTGGGAAATCATTATAAAGGACATCATTGCCTTGAACATTTATATCCATACTTGTCTTTTAGAATTTCCATCTCACATTAGGAAACCAACCAAGATAAAACCCCCAAGATAAATAAATAAAAACCCAAAAACGACAAAAAGTAAGAGATAGGTTATCTTGCACATATAGTGCGCCACACTTCGTCGCCTTACTTAACTCGGATTGACAAATTAATGTAGCAATTTAGACACACTAAATTGACCAA